>CM034544.1:28287068-28375274 GCA_020002185.1 Paraescarpia echinospica
ATAATAATGTTACGTTTCTGGATGCGTCAAAACCATTTGATCGAGTCAATCGACATAAGCTGTTAACGAAATTAGAACAGCGAGACGTACCAAAATATATTCTAAGAATACTCAGCAATGAGTTCAATAACTAATTTGTATGTATCCGATGGGGATCTACCTACTCGGAATTTTTCTCAGTGGGCAACGGTGTTAAGCAAGGTGGAAAGTTATCCCCTTTACTTTTTAACATTTACATGGACAATTTGAGTGTACAAATATACAAACAACATATTGGTTGTAGTCTGGGTACTATGGTTGTTAATTACCTATTATACGCTGATGGCCTACTTCTATTCGCTCCTTTAGCCAAGGGACTACAAACCTTACTTGACATATGTTACTCTTAAGCGTGTGAGCATGACATTCAGTATAATGCTGATAAATCCCTGGTCATGTTCTTTGATTCTAGAAATTTAAATCTTGCCAGGGAAATGAATTTAGGAGGAAAGAAATTAAACTTCGCCATCTCTTGTAAATACCTTGGGCATGTCATTAGTAATGATTTATTGGATGAGGCTGACATTCAAGCCAAAGTGAGACTTCTTTATGCCAAAAGTAACATGTTACGACAAAAATTACATTGTTTGCTCTACTGCTCTAAAGAATAAGCAGTTTACTGTTTGTGCTATGGGTTAATTTTAGAAAAGCAAATGTTTAGCAATTTAGTTTTGTCTATAACAATTCATATAAATTATTGAACAATCTGCCGATGAGATGTAGCGCTAGCCACATGTTTGCTACAGCTATTGTAAAATCATGTAAATGTATTATCAGAACAGCTATGTTTAGCATAATCACGAGGATTAACAGGTATGTTATTACAATTATTCAGAGTATTGTCTAGCGACATATAGAGTACGTCGCAATTGCGGCAACGGGTGGATCAAGGCTCCGTATTTAAAAAAAAAATCATATCCTGTTTCTATTAACATATTTATTGTTTATCTTTTATTTATTTACGTTTCTATTTGATATGGATGTTTTTATAGATGTCCTTTTTTCCAATATGGACACAATGCTTGTCTGAAATAAAAACATTATTATATTATTATTATTATTGACCAACTATACAGAATGCTGTGTATATCACTATATTCATCAGCTATAAAGAATGCTGTATATATATCCGTATTAATCAAAATTATGTTGAATGATTGCAGATCTTCGGGCACAAGCGGTTCATATTATTCCATCCTGACAATTGTGGAAACATTTACCCGCATCCCGTACATCACCCTAGAGACAGATACACACAGGTACGTGTAAAATGTCACGCACTACAAGTCCACAACGGTAGGTACTTTAAATGTATCTTCTAAATTCGATTTTTTATCGGCTCACATATAATTATTTTAGCGAAAAGGCAAGCCTATCTAATATCCACTACGACATGCTAGCTCGTTAACGTCACTTTTAATGTAGTTTTGGTAAAATCATCAAAAAACGGATTAACATAAGATATTTTCAAAGCGAGAACCTTCACTTGAATGCGCAATACCATTACATGCTCTTGTTTCTGTGTTGATGTTGTTGACTTTCTTTGCTTTCTTAACGCGATACGGTCGACAAAATCCGTGTGCTGAAGGAATGACATTTATACTGTTCGCATTCTTCATATTTGGACATCGCATATACGGATTCGTGATTAGCTAAACCTGCTGAGGAAGCAGGTATAATTCAATTTCTTCAAAACGTCCTTGCATTGTACAATATAGTGACTTCAGGTTTCTGCAAACAGGCTGACTTCAATCATCCCAATTTTGAGAGATTCCCTAAACTGAAGGACCTTGAAGGGATTGAAGCGGTGCTGGGACCGGGAGATATCCGCTATGTTCCCTCCTTGTGGTAGCACTTTGTCGGGGTGTCTAGGGAAGGGTGAGTGCCGACTCTCGTGGGGAACGGTGTTGTAGTAGTTAGAACAATGGTGGAGTAGTAGTTAGAACAACGGTGGCGTAGTAGTTAGAACAACGGTGGCGTAATAGTTAGAACAACGGTGGCATAGTAGTTAGAACAACGGTGGCGTAGTAGTTAGAACAACAGTGGAGAAGTGACGTCTTAGTGAGAATAACGGACTTTCAATCGAGACAATCTGTGTTTTGAGTCGTCGTGTTGCCGTTTTAGGGCAGTTCTGTTCACACCACGTTGTTTATTCAGCTGTACCAATACTGCGACATGCAAAGTAATCGAATTGAGAAAGGCACGAAGAATACAACGGATAACCATGTCCCATTCTAAGCGGATTAATCAAAGTCGACGTTAATAAAGAGGACGTGTATATTAAAACATTCGGACATAATTACATATTCTTTCATACAATATCCGCCTTCGGTTAACGGATATTACTAATCGCTAATTATATTACAAAGTTAACTTTTATGTAGAGCCGACTCCCGTCCATAGGATTCGTCAGAGCACTTCATTTCTACGCAGATCCGTTCTATCAAACACCAGAACGACTTCTCCTAGACCCACTCAGCCACGCGGCAATGAACCTAATGTTCGAAATGACAACAACACCATTCGAACCCGGAATATCAGCATTACGCGACTGGTTCACTTCACTACGCCACCGCACACCACTGTATTATACTTGGAGCGCAGTAGCACAGCGGTACGAGCTTCGGAATCTCGATTGAGAGAACGCGGGTTCGAATCCTGTGCGGCAGTGTCGAACCTTGGGCAAGTCGGTTTACTCTACATTGCTTCAGTTCACTCAGCTGTATGAATGAGCACCTGGCTATATACAGTGTGTGTGCATTGTGAGTTTATATGAGCTTGTATGTGTTTGTGCGCGTGTGTACCTGTGCGGGGGAGCCTATGTCTGTTAATGCATCTTAATATTATACTTTTGTCGATAGTAACAACAGACGTTACCGCAACCTAACCTATTACAATTTGTAAACCAAGCATATGTTTTGTATTATACTTCGGTAACTCACCAGCTGAAATACCTCCTACGTTTTCGTGCTGCAAGACACTTGTTATAATGGTTATTTGAATCTCCCTTGCGGCACTAATAAAACAGGACAACACACAGTAAATAAACGATTTACATACGTTTTACATAACAATATCATCAAAGTATGTATTGTAACTTGCACAATGCCATTGTTAATTATCATTTATACATTTATTTTTCTAGGTTACACTTTCTCAGTTAGCAAGCCTAACAACGCGGTAAATAGGATTCACATTCGCCGCCAGGTGGAGCATATGCTAGCGGCGTCTACCGGCAGTTACAGGATGGTAAACTGTTAACTTACAAATAACAGTTATGTACAGTATTATCAATCTTAAAACCGGGATACACTGACGTTTTTTGCCCGACCAGACCAGTTAGTGATAACTTTGTTAGGTGGTGTCGGTGTCAGTCGGCTACTGTATCCACTCGTTCGATTAAATCGCGGCTAGTCGGTGACAGTCTGACGTAGTCGGAAGTTACAGTCGGAATTTAGAATTTACAGTCTTACATTTGTGTTGTTCATGGTCATGAAGATTGTCTGCGCCGGTGGTCTCGATTATCAATTGCTAGCAATTTTCCATCGACTTATTTGTTTATACGAGTTTTAGCCGTACACATGTCACGTGGAGGGAGGTCGTCTGCTCCGTTCTCACGGAGGGGAATTATCAGCAGGAAGTCCGCTCAAAGGGTTGTACTTAGTCAAAGACGACGGCGAAACTATTCTATTGCGAACAATATTTAGGACTTATTAAAGTTAATTTGTCAGAATAACTTCAGCGTATTTTTGTTGCTTTAGAAACATTATAATGAAAAATGTGGAGCAGACAGTTTTGGTTTAAACACACACACATACACACACACACACACACACACACACACACACACACACACGCACACGCACACAGAGAGAGAGAGAGAGAGAGAGAGAGAGAGAGAGAGAGAGAGAGAGAGAGAGAGAGAGAGAGAGAGAGAGAGAGAGAGAGAGAGAGAGAGAGAGAGAGAGAGAGAGAGGGAGAGAGAGAGAGAGAGAGAGAGAGAGAGAGACGCGCGCGCGCGCATGCCCGCATGCACACACAGTGAAGTAAGACACTCAAATAAACAATGCTGACAGCTGCGCTACATCATTCACATATTTTATTATTACCAACAACAATATTCAACGCTTTCGGAAATCAGCGTGCTTTTCAAAGCATTTTAACAACATTTTAACAACCATGACGTGACGTTCCTGACACAAAGCGTTTTCCAACGACCCCAAATATATGGTGTTACCCTAAAAGTGTGCAAAGTAGACTTTTTTATTATTACTTTCAAAAACAGTTTTCAAATTTACTTGATTGTGACGTCACGCTGGATTCGAGTCTGACTAAATATGTGTCAGTGTAGTGAATACACTACAATCGGTGCTAGTTTGGTCTGATCTGGTCGGATCGGGTCGGGTCGGTCGAAAAGTGTCAGTGGTCTTACATAAATATGAATGTCGCAGAAGAACTTTGATTTTTGTTACCTGCATTCAACTTTCCAAAAACATATGGACCAAAATTGAGTTTAGTGTTGAACACTTATGCATTTACAAAACTAACTAATGTTAGTTGGATTGAAATGAGTTGGGAACGTATTTGATAAAATACATAAGCGCTGTATACAGTTATTGTCTTTATTGTAATACAGTTTAAAAAAAACTGATCTAGAGGTGACAATGGTGTGTACATGTTTAAACTATCATTTGTAGCATGATGAACTTATGCAATTTAATTTTATGCCTACATTTTAATGAAGTTTCTTAATATTATAATATAACTTTATGTTATACATTGCATACAGTGCTGGATTGTCACTATAAAGGTCGTTTAATATAGTACATTGTGGTTTTTAAAGGGAATGTTCTACGATACGGTTAACTGAACAACTGTTACGCGGGACATCGTGATGCTGACGTAATTACTTATCTGTGACACTTTGACTGATTAACATTATAATTCATGCAAAATATGTTATCACCGTGATCTTTCAATTCTGAACAGTTGTGTAAAATACATACCAGAACAGCATCAAGTCTGAACTCTTTATTTATACTTACATACTAAGAAATTTAACATTATTGGAAATGACGCATATTAAACTTATGAATTCCCGAAGTAACCTCGTTTTAGTTAGAAAGTGTCAGTCGTGGTGCATTCCTTGTCCCACTCGGCAACCTAAATGTGACCTTCTTATGTTTTCAAAAACCTGAGGAATATCTATATATTGTAGGCGAAGCATTTTCTACACGAGATCCTCGACGGGCGGTTTGACCATCACGAGTTTTCCAAAGAGGAGCCTTGAGTTGTCTACGTCACCGGAAATGAACTATTGATTTCTTCAGAAATTTACGGCGCTGCATTGTGGCTCTGTTTCTTTTAAAACCCCAAAACGTTGTGCTATTGTTACTGAGATGCTCCAACAAATATAGACTACATTTTGACAGAAAAACCTGTAGAAGAAACGCAAATGTCACCGAAATAATTATTATTCGTTACATAGTGAATTATTAAAATAATAGCTCGTGCTGTGTTTAGTCTGGTCTTGAGGCTGCATAATTTTGTGACGTTCTGTTATAATCTAGCAATTGTTTTTTGAGTACTGTTTGCATTGCATTTTGTGATTATGTTTCTATGAGACGAGACGAACGCGCTGGTGGTTCTCATTAGTTGTGACGCCTACTACCCCCGAACAACTAATGTTTATCTCTCACAGTTGAGTTACGGCGCGAACCTATATTATTACCGCATGTCCCATGTTATGATCAACCTGGGCAAATTCGTCTCTTCTTGGTGTGCAAGAAACCATTGAACATCACGTACTAACATAGCAACTATTGTTTGAACAAGCTGGACAATGTCGATACGGAGCTGCAAACAAACCACGTTCCTGAGCTGTTGTTCAACACATTTCACGTTCGTGCATTTCATACAATAACCTTGACAGTGTGTGCTATTGCCCAAATAAGGCATAGTCGGTCGATTAATAACGTCGTCGCCTTCCCGCACGTTGACCTACAAGCTATGCTATGGAGAGTTCAAGACGTATTCTGGCAAGAAAGTATATTAATAATGAGTTAGTCATAATGTATGTATCCATGTTGTCTTAGTATTGGCCTGAGGCCGCGGACCAATACTGCAACAGTACATATTATATGAATGTCTTGTGAACACGTGATGTTTTTGTACAAAAAGTCATTGTCAATACAGTGCGATTAACCATTGCAGCGACAATTTATTTTTCATTAAATCAATGCATTAAGTATGGCTTTAATGTAAACATCACATCGGAGGCAGTGGTCACACGCGAACGGAAGGGACTTGCTTTTTTAGATATGTAATGTTGAACAATATACATCATTCAATTCGGATTTGTTTTAGTATTTTATTTCGAATTTGTACGACATATGTTGTGGTAACAAATATAATTATTGATGTGTTCGTCACCTGTGTTAATTAAGTGACGTGGACCTCATCCCGCGAGGGAGCAAGGTGAAGACTGCAGTTGTTGTGTTCATCACCTGTGTTAATTATGTGACGTGGACCTCATCCCGCGAGGGAGCAAGGTGAAGACTACAATTGTTGTGTTCATCACCTGTGTTAATTAAGTGACGTGGACCTCATCCCGCGAGGGAGCAAGGTGAAGACTACAATTGTTGTGTTCATCACCTGTGTTAATTAAATGACGTGGACCTCATCCCGCGAGGGAGCAAGGTAAAGACTACAGTTGTTGTGTTCATCACCTGTGTTAATTAAGTGACGTGGACCTCATCCCGCGAGGGAGCAAGGTGAAGACTACAGTTGTTGTGTTTATCACTCGTTACGCCCTCTGGCGTATAGGGCAGCGACGAAGTTCCTCCACCCCTGTCTGTCTCCGGCCATTCGCTGTACGGTGTCCCAGGCTGTGGTTAATTTCCCTCACCTCCGCCTACACTGTTCTCCTCCATGTTGTCTTTGGGCTCCCATGTTTCCGCTTCCCTTCTAGCGTCCACGGCACAGCTGTTTTTGTGTTGCCGTCTGCATCCTTGCGGAGGACATGTCCAATCCACCTCCAGCGTCTTCTTTCAATGATGGTGGGCATGTCCTCTTGCTGGCATTGGGCAAGCAACTCCTGGTTGGATACAGTTCTTGGCCAGAAGATCCTGAGTATTTTTCTGAGGCACGTCTTTTGGAAGGTGAACAGTGTGGATAGATCCTGCTCTGTCATTCTCCAGCACTCCGCCCCATACCGCAATGTTGACAGTACTGCTAACTACTTCACACAGAGCAATAATTTTAGTATCAAAACATATGTTTTCGGTCAAACATATTTTACGTTTGACCTTCTCCGACATTCACACACACAGTTTTTAAATGATTGTCGCTAAAACATATTATCCCATATGTTGTGTATGTGACTGTCTTGTGTCATATTACGAAGCGTATGACCGAAGGCATTTAACGAATTTTAATAGCCAACCAAACGGGCACCGGAACCGGAACTCCTGTTCGGCCCAGATACCAATACATACAATATCGTACCAATGATGCCGATTTGGCCCATTGCATATATCACATTCCCTTACACTCATTTTGCAAAATGTATCAAATAAACAATTAATATCTCACTGGATGTAACACTGAAATTAAAAGTCTTTCATTAATATCATTGTGTAGCAACTAGCTAGAAACTAAAAGTCAGTACTTGCTGTATTATAATTAAAAAAATCAATATTTACTGTATTATGATTTCAAAAGTCAATTCGCACGATGTTATAAGTCCAAACGAAGTGGTGAACGACGCACACGAGTCGATCTGCGCGGCGATTGCAGAGTTGCAGGTTTCTGCTGGATCGAGACGTCATGTGGCGGTGCGGGACTCATAAGATACGATTTATCAAGTTGTATCTTATTTATCAAGTTGTGCGCGGTTGCGCTGGGTCGTTGGAGTCACCGGCGTAGCTGCGCGTATCGGAGCAGCCCGTATCGGAGTAGCTGGAGTAATTGCTACCACATCGTTATTACGCAACTGCGGCGGTGTGGTCATCTCTTGACGTCGTAGTGCCTCGGAGTCTATTGACGTCGTCTCGCCAGTACGATGTAAATGATCGACATGGTAGTAGCGCAGTCTGTGACCAACACGAACAAGGTTTGACATTGACATTGGCCCAAGCCGCTTAACGATCGAACCGAGAACGAACTTGATAATGCCATTGTCATAACAGTTCTTCACCCTCACCAACTGCATCGGAGTGAACTCTCGCATTGATGAGTGTCGGTCGTGATCTTGCGCTTGGATGTTTTGCATGTTCTGCACGTCTATCATCAACCTTGGCTTCAACAAAGTGGGCCGAGATCGAAGCTGTCTTTTCAGGAATAGTTCTGCTGGAGTACTACATGTGACCGCTTGCGGAATTGTGCGATACGTTAGCAGAAAGCTCTACAGTCTCTGACTTTCCGAAACACTAGACTTGTTATGCAGTGCGTGTTTGTGTAACACTGACTTCAAGATCTGTACAACTCTTTCAACCTGCCCATTGCTGGCTGGGTGGTATGGTAGACATTTGTGTATGTTTCACACCATTTGTTCTCATGAATGATTCAAATTCAGACGCAATGAACTGGGGTCCATTATCGGTAACCAGTTCTTCAGGAATACCCTTCTGAGCGAACAGTTTTCTCAGTTCTTCAATACTACGAGCTTTCATGGGAACTACTTCGAACCACTTTGAAAAACTGTCAACAACAACAAGATAGTTCATATTCTTGAACATTGCAAAATCTGCATGCACTCGCGACCATGGGTGATTTGGATATTTCCATGGCATCAGTGGTGATTTGACAGGGTCGTTGTACCGTTTGGCAATTATAGCACGCGCTTATAATGTCTTCAATTGCTTCGTCGATGCCAGGGAACCAGAACTAGCTGCGAGCAATGGCCTTCGTACGAACAATGCCAAAGTGGTCTTCATGTAGTCGTTGCAGTAACGCCGACTGATGACGTTCTGGTATTATGACTTGCAACACCCACAACACACAGCACTGATCAACTCACAGTTCGTCATGTCGTATATGCTATGGCTCCAAGTTCGCATCAACTTTGCCTGGCCAACCGTGCATGACGAAGTCCTTCACGTTTGACAAGACTGAGTCATTTCTTGTGGATGCACCGATTTCCTTACTGTGATTGGCAACTCGTTCGCGTACGTGAAGTAGTTGACGTCAAATTCAAGGTTTTCTCTAGCAACACCAGTTGATGCTCTACTCAGAAAATCGGCAATGCCGTGTTCCTCTGAACGTCGATACGTGATGTCATTGTCGTACGTCATTAGGATGAGTGCTCATCTCTGAAGTCTCAAAGCAGCAAGTGTCGGAACCCCTTTCTTTGGCGCGAGAATGGTCGTGAGAAGTTTATGGTCAGTGATGAGGTTAAACTTTCGACCATAGATGTACTTGTGAATTTTTTTTACCCCATCAATTATGCTCAGAGCCTCCTTTTCAATTTGAACATAATTACGTTCGCTTGTCGTCAATGTTCATGAGCTGAAAGCGATTGGTCTCTCTGTGCCGTCTGCCATAATGTGCGACAACACTGCACCAGTCCCGTGTGCAGAGACATCACATGCCAACACCAATGTTTTGTGCGGATCGTAATGCACAAGCACATTGTCATATGTTAACTGCTCCTTGATCGTCTTCACTGCCGCGTCACAATCAGGTGTCCAGGGCCACTCAGCATCAGCTCGCAATAGGCTATACAATGGAGCTGATGTAGTAGAAATTGTTCTAGAAACTTGCCATAGTAGTTGACGATACCGAGATAATGTTTCAATTCAGTCACGTTTTCTGGCACTTTGGCATTCCTGATTGCTTCAACTCGGTCTACAATTGGCTGGATCCCGATTGCATCAATCTTGTGACCTAAATATTCGACTTCATTCGTTAAGAAGCTGCATTTAGCACGCTTTGCTCGGATTCCATGCTTTTCAACTTCAAGCCGTTGAAGTACAGTCTTCAGTCTCTGAAGATGTTCTGCCTCAGAACCAGCTGTTATGAGTATGTCATCAATGTAACAGCAGACACCTGGGATTCCCTGCAATACCTGGTACATCACGTTCTGAAACACGAGTGGCGCTGTCTTGATTCCATACGGCAATCTTGTTGGTTGGAATAGACCCTTCGTCATGTTTATTGTCAGACAGTGTCTCGAATTCTCTTCTACTTTCAGCTGATTGAATGCGTTTGAGAGGTCAATTTTGGTAAATGCCTTACCACCAACGAGTGTAGTGAAAATATCATCAGCGGTTGGTTGAGGATAGGGTGTGTCCTCCACAACCTTGTTGCTCAATACCTTGTAATCACTGCAGATGCGTACGTTACCATCTGGTTTAGGAACAATCACCACCGGCGACGCCCACTCCGCTCGTTCGACCTTCTTCAAGATGCCCGCAGCAACTTGCTTGTCGAGCTCTTTGTCGACCTTCTCGTGCAAAGAGTATGGTACAGGTCTCGCTTTATGAAATATTGGAGCCACATCGTCTTCCAATGTGATGTGTGCTTTGAATGGCGTCATTTCACAGTACCCGTCTGCAAAAACATCTTTGTATTTCCCAAGGAGTCTCTCCAAACTGCGATCGCCTTTGCGTTCGACTTGAAGTATTTCTTCCCAATTGAGTTTAATCCTCTCCACCCAGTTTCGCCCAAAAAGAGACGTGCGATTCCCTTCGGCTACAAGTAATGGCAGTTGGCATTCTTCCCCACCGTACTTGGCGTTCAGGGTAATTTCCCCAAGAAGTCCAATAGAATGTCTTGTGTACCCTCTCAATTCCAGTCTGTCCTTCAAAACGACAGACTGGAAGAACTTCGTGTAAGTTTCTTCGCTAATGATGGACACCGAAGACGCAGTGTTTACAGTGAAAGAGATTGGCGTACCATTGACGTCTACTTTGACGTTTAGTTCGTCACTGCCAACACCATTTAATGAAGAAACATCGTTCATTTCATACAAAGCTTCATTCATTGCAGATGTGATTGGTTCTACCACTACGTTTCTTTCTGTAACTACCGCGGAACTCTGTCTTTGAGCTTCCTCTATTGCGGCAGGCCTTTGCGACATGGCCAATCTTGTTACAGCTGAAGCATTTAGTATTTTTGAAGCGACATGCGTCTGCTTGATGCTTGCCATGGCAACGGTAACACTTTTGACCAGTGTCAAAATGAGAAGCAGCTCTTGGGTTAACAAATCTGCGTTGTTGTTGTTTGACAGCATTGACTGGTGAATGCGCATGTATAAGTTTACTGCCCGAACGTGCCATGTCCATTTGAATGTTAATTTCGCAAGCACGTTTCCACGACAAATCATGTTCTGCCAACAGCCGATTGCGAATGGCCTCCTCCTTAACACCCACAACTAACCGGTTTCTAAGCCTTTTGTTTAGTTGATCTTCATCACCAAAGGTGCAATTAATACTAAGCTTTTTCAAAGCTACGACATAGTCCGAAATCGACTCGTTCTCCGCCTAGTAAGCATGCCTGTTAAGTATGCATATGACTTAGTAGTTATGTCATTTGGTGTGCACAAAGACACCAACAAGTCGACAGCCTGCGGCCCGACTACTGCAATTAGCACATCCACTGATTGATCTTCCGCTATTTCATTTACTCTCAGCCATCAAGTCGTCGCTTGTACGTCTGCCAATTATCATTTCCATCACATCCTCGTCGCCAAATTTTTTTGTATGTGACTGTCTTGTGTCATAGTACGAAGCGTGTGACCGAAGGCATTTAACGAATTTTAATAGCCAACCAAACGGGCCCCGAACCGGAAATCCTGTTCGGCCCAGATACCAATACATACAGTGTCGTACCAATGATGTCGATTCGGCCCATTACATATAACACACCATATATTTGCAAATAAGTAACATAAAACAATATTTATTATGGCAATGTATATTAGATATATGATCAGCGATTTTCTATATTTTACATATGACTTAAGCCAACATTGTTATCCGCCATTTGTAAAGATAATTGTTATGGCTCTTGTGGTTCTGCTTGAAGCTCAGGCTGATCGTAGTGAGAACCAAGGAAAAGAAGACATGGGCAAGTCGGAAACCATGGCTGCTGCCCCAAGTGATGGCGTTGACGCAGACGGTCGCGCTTATGACAGCGATTCTGATTTGTCGGACATTAATTATGAATATTGTGGCTCGAGCCAGAAGATCCATAATTAATGTGTAAGATCTTGCAGTGATTATATAATTTCTGTTGCCGCTGACCATGACTGCGATTCTTAATGACCTTTTCAAAAAGTTGGCTCATGAATGCTTGGCTGCCAGTGTCTGTCGCCTGCATGTTTCAATTTAATAAAATTAAGGAAAATGTCCCAAATCTTTGTCTTTCGTAGTTATTTTTAAATATCATAGAAATCAGTCTGAAACCAGTTACCTAAAAATTACCACTAGTCTGCTGATACCTAAAATCGCGTTGTATGTGTACATATGATCAGGAAACGTCTGTCTAACATACGTATTAAAGGATTTTACGGCTGGTAGTACAACAGTGCATTTCTTTCTATACCGTTTAGCAGGCCACTGGTTAAATGTGGAACAGTAACTTTGCTGCCAGACCAGCAACGTTTTGAAGTTGCTGGTCCGGCTGACCAGCACAATTTTTAGGGTAAAGGCCGAATGCTGGATGGCATCCATCTCTGATAAAAAGTGGATAAAAACCTTTAATAGTGTAGCATAGCAACAATTACTGATGCCTGGATAACATATGTTTATTTCTTGCTCACATTTTCCTGCTAGTTCTACTATCAACAATGCTTTCCACATCCTGCTATAGCTGTGGTTTCATCGTTGGCTGCCTGTACAAGGACACATTGTTTGGCCTGTAGTAGACTGAGGAAGCAGACTATGGTGGACTCACTACATGGTCACTAGTCTTATGATGAAGTCAAATGTCTGATAGATAATTAATTTATGGGTTTGTTGTCCCAATGCATCGTCCAAATATTCCAAGCAGGACAGTAACTACAACATATAATGCAGACTTCAATGTGTACAGTGCATTTGTTTGACTGGCCCATCTTGTCTTAGAAAGCGAATGCAGCGTGCACTCTACGCTGGATGCTACTTTGGCAGCTCCTTCATTGAGTTCACTGAGTGCATATCTTTTCCAGTCAAAACTCCATATTCTTCCTGTGGAACAATACATTTTGTGGACTGTGCTTCACCAGTTGTGCTGGCAGCTTCAGCCATTCCAAGATATCCACTGGGGATGCGAGAAGATACAGACACTTTCTGGGAAAGACTTAAAGTGCATTATCTCACATCTATTAAAATACACTTATAATTTCAAAAAATTGTGTCCACATTGATGGACACAATTAATTAATAGGATGTCTCCAGTCAGCTTAACAGTGAAAAAGCCTACTCTTCTTCATCTATGGCTTTCCCATGTTCTCCACAATTGCCCACAACTTCTCCCACTTGACCACCACTTCTCTCACTTGACCACCACTTCTCTCACTTGCCCACCAGTTCTCCCACTTGCTCACCACTTCTCTCACTTGACCATCACTTCTCTCATTTGACCACCACTTCTCCCACTTGCCCACCACTTCTCTCACTTGACCACCACTTCTCTCACTTGACCAACACTTCTCCCACTTGCCCACCACTTTTCTCACTTGACCACCACTTCTCCCATTTGCCCACAACTTCTCCCACATGATCATCACTTCTCCCACTTGCCCACTACTTCTCCCACTTGACCACTACTTCTCTCACTTGCCCACCACTTCTCCCACTTGACCACCACTTTTCTCACTTGCCCACCACTTACCTCACTTGACCGCCACTTTTCTCACTGCCCACCACTTCTTTCACTTGATCACCACTTCTTTCACTTGACCACCACTTCTCCCACTTGCCCAACACTTATCTCACTTGACCACCACTTCTCTTACTTGACCACCACTTCTCTCACTTGACCACCACTTCTCCCACTTGACCACCACTTCTCTCACTTGACCACCACTTCTCTCCATTGACCACCACTTCTCCCACTTGACCACCACTTCTCTCACTTGCCCACCACTTCTCCCACTTGCCCACCACTTCTCCCACTTGACCACCACTTCTCTCACTTGCCCACCACTTCTCTCACTTGTCCACCACTTATCTCACTTGACCACCACTTCTCCCACTTGATCACCACTTCTCCCACTTGCCCACCACTTCTCCCACTTGACCACCACTTCTCCCACTTGACCACCACTTCTCCCACTTGACCACCAGTTAGCTAATCATTAACAATACCAACATAAATTTAAATTATTAAAAAACCTAACTTGTCGATTACTTTTGCCGATGATAAGAGAACATGTCAGGCAATTTATTAATGAATTCACCACACTTATCTTGTCAATAGAACAATTGAACACAAACATTAGCATTGCCGGAGACTTCAATCTTAGTCTCCTTATGATAAACGAAATACCGATTTGCAGCGAATTCTTCGATCTGTTGACGTCTCCCAGTTTATTTCCACAAATTACACTTCCCACAAGATTACCACACTCAAATGGCACATTAATTGACAATATATTCTGTAAAAGTCAGAGTTTTATATCCATAACTACATCTGGTATATTAATAAATAAGATATCCGATCACCTCCCTTGCTTTATTCTCTCAGAAATGTCGTTAGTAAATCCACCAAACCCTAGATGGATTAAAATTAACACAATTAACGATAAAGCCACTCAAAATCTAATAAATGACATCAATTCGTCTGATTTGTACAACTTACTTGACACAAATTTTAAGACAGACCCTAAGCTAAGCTACGACATTATATTCGAAGTAATTGAAATGGCCAAGAACAAGCATATGGTAAGTAAATTAGCTTTAAGTTTAATAAATACAAACACAAAAAAATCTAAATGGATTACCACGGGTCTGCTAAAATCCATAAAGTTTCGAGATAAATTATATAAGAGAATGAAACTTACAAATTCCAATTCAAGGGAATACGAAATTATGCGTATTAACTTAAAAACTTATGGTACCATATTAAAGAGAAGTTTACGTGAATCTAAACAACATTATTTTGCGTCAACTTTCGCTAAATATAAATCTGATATCAGAAACACGTGGAAAACTATAAATGAAATTATTTCAAGAAAAAGCAAGAAGAACAGTTTTCCAGAATCATTCAATATAAATAATATAGAAACTACAAACACTCTAGACATAGCTAGCGCATTTAACACCTTCTTTACTAATATCGGCAGAAAAGTGGTTAATAACATAACATATTTAGGTTATAAAGGTTTTAACTGCAAATTTGTACTTAACAACGTTGACGAACTAATTGTACAAAAAACAATAGACAACCTTCCGTCTAAAAATAGTACCGGGTCTGATTTCATTTCAACCAATTTGCTAAAACAAATCGCACCTAAGATAATACAATCTTTAAAGTTACTTATAAATCAAGTTTTTAATACGGGAATATTCCCTGAAAAACTAAAGGTGGCCAAAGTTATTCCGTTATTTAAAAACGGTGACCCAACAATAATCAACAACTATAGACCAATTTCACTCCTGCCTGCTATATCTAAAGTATTGGAAAAAATTATGGGTAATCAACTATCTTCCTATTTTGAAAGTAACAACCTTTTTTCGAAATCCCAGTATGACTTTCGTTCTGGTCATTCGACAAAATATGCTGCATTAGACCTTGTAGACCGAATAACAACCTACATGGATAATAATGAGGTACCTGTCAGCATATTTCTTGATCTCTCTAAAGCATTTGATACCTTAGACCACAATACATTACTTTGTAAATTAAACCATTACGGCATTGAAGGGGTGTCTCTGAAACTTTATGAAAGTTATCTATCAAATAGAACACAATATGTAGAAATTAATTATGTAAAATCTGATATATTATCTATCGAAACCGGAGTACCCCAAGGCTCCATTCTTGGACCAATTCTGTTTATTATTTACATTAATAATTTTTCTCAAACGAGCCAAATGTTCAATTTTATATCCTATGCAGACGACACTACTTTGTTGAGTACAATGAGCAATTTCACAATCTCACACACCGATGATGCTGAAACATTGATTAATGAAGAACTCCAGAAAATTAATGAATGGCTACAAAAATAAACTTTCTCTTAACGTAACTAAATCTAAATTCATGGTTTTCCACACACCCAAAAAACATTTAACACACCTATTCCTGAAATCAATAATAGTATAATTAAAAAGTTGACAGTGTTAATTTCCTGGGGTTAACTTTGGATACACATCTAAACTGGAAAAAACACTCTGAAAATGTATCAAACAAATGTTCCAGAATAATCGGTATACTAAATAGACTTAAACAAATTCTGCCAATGAGAATAAAAATAATATTGTATAACACATTATTAGTAACACACATAACTTACTGTTTAACAACATGGGGGTACCACTCTCAAAGAATTAATCAACTTCAGAAAAGGGGTATACGCATAATAACTTTGAGTCATTTTTATGCTCACACTGACCCGTTATTCAAAAAAATTAACTTACTAAAAGTAAATGATATTTTAGCCCTTCAAGAATAAAAATTTTACTATAAATTTATACATAACAAATTACCTGCTCATCTTCTAAGTTGGAAAATAGCTACAAATACCATGATTCATGGTCACAATACACACAACCAACACAACATTCACATTTACGGTACAAATCATTCATTTGCTAAACTATGTCTTAAATACAGATTATCAAACACAATTAACAACACTTCCCTTAGTGTGATAGCTAAACTGTATACACACAGTTTACAAGTTTGTTTAAACTACGCTAAGAATCATTTCATTCATAACTACAACAACACGTGCACAAACATTAACTGTTATGCTTGCTAGTATACACGCAATCAACCACAATGATGTCACCCACACCCAAACACCATAAAATACTGCTTACCGCAACACATTATATTAACATACATCTTATAATAAAATAATCTATCTTGGTTTTTTCACTGACGATTTATCTTATTTTATGTTACTGCTTATGTCTTAGATAATAGACAACATGGTTTTTTTCTTTCAACAGAAACTGAACTATAATTATACTATGTGTGGCTCCCACGGAAGCGACTTCTTTTCAAGCCTTAGTGGGAGTCTCCATCATCCTCGTTGTACACCTTTTTATATTATAATTTGTCATATTATTATTGGATGAACAGTCTGGATAAATAAATCCACTTCTGTTCTGTTCTGTTCTGATGTGAGGCTACGTCCACGCCACCATTAAAGACTTGTGTGCTGTATCGCCTTACTTCATAGTGGCTGCACGCTTGTGTTATATTCGCTCCATAGAGGTAATCAAACATTTATCAATTGTTACATGTGAATGATGACATACATTATATGCGTCGATTAGTCACTGGCTTGCCAGCCAGCCGTTTACCGGCAGCAGCAGCTTTGTATGGCTACATCATCCTGTGTCGTCAAAATATTGATACATTGTTACACGTAAGTGATTATAGTGTCTTTGCCAAGGGTACAACGTTATCAGGGATTCCAGCGGCCACTGTCTTAAATGAAATTTTTGGTTTGTCAAATTGATGTGGAAGCATGTGCGTACGTGCGTACGGCCAGCTACGCCCCTCACTGCCACTTTCAGTCTCGACGCTTCCTCGTGCTCTGTCAGAATAAACTGCCAGTTTCAGTATCAACGCTTCTACGAGCTCGGTCAGCATAGCTGCCTGCTTCAGACTCGGAGCTCAGGCGCTTTGATACAGTTGTAGCGTCTGTGTGCCTACCCGCGCATAGGGTAATCTGTCGAACACATGGTACAACTAAATTATGTGTCATCGTATCCAGCATTGATCGACCGTCAAAGAAACATTGCCGAGATGTTTCCTGTACGAATGATTGTCGCTACGGAAGTAATGGTAGCCATTTGGACACGTTGGTGAATTCGGTATATGTTATACTTCGTTTCTGTTGAGAGTAATGAATGTATAAAGAACTCTGTACTTTTATAATAGCTACATGACTTGAAACCATGTTGGCTTTAACATGTCATTATACTATCTAACTAGTCACGCTTTGTTGTGTATCGAACAATATATATCCAGTAGAGCACCCGTACACTAGCCGTTGCTTGCACGCATACACATACACACAAACACATAAACACACACACCCACGCGCGCGTATATATATATATATATGTGTGTGTATATATATAGTATATGTGTGTTTGTGTGTGTGTATTTGTGTATGCATGCAAGCTTGTGTGTTTGTATATATATATATTATGCGTGTGTGTGTCCGTTTGTGTACATGACATGTGTGTGTGTGTGTGTGTGTGTGTGTGTGTGTGTGTGTGTGTGTGTGTGTGTGTGTGTGTGTGTGTGTGTGTGTGTGTGTGTGTGTGTGTGTGTGTGTGTGTGTGTGTGTGTGTGTGTGTACATGACATGTGTGTGTTCTGGTTCGGTCGATTTCACCGCCGAAGTTTCTTCGACCATCCGCACTCCACATTGTGCGAAATACCATTTTCATAACACGTTACGATGCAGCATAAAGAAAAAATGCGCAAACACATTTGACACAGTTTACATTATATTCAGGTAAAACTTCAAGCTATAGTTAAAGAACAGACGGTAGATCTTTTTTCTGTTGACTTATGCTTCCCTCTGACCGAGGAACTGTTTTTGTGTAAGCAGATCCAATGTCACCCTATCATTTTATACGCCGTCCAAAGATCGACGTTAACATTGTGTCTGTAATTAGAATGCCATTTAGGCACCCTGTGTGGTAGCAGACACGTCCCTGTGGCAACTGACATATATATATCGTGTACTGACGGTTAATATAAAGACATCGTTGGCTATTACGAAGCGTTGTATATCAGTTGCCCACTCTCTACTTTCAGCATGGGGCTAATGTCCTTTCTACTCGCTGCATTGGTCTGTCTCTCACTGGGAGACCAACAAGGTGAGGATAAATGTACGAGAAAACTGCGGTAGCTGACCCACTTCGTCAGAGTAGTGACATTTGTGACCAGCCACTGCAAAATGGGCATTACGTCGCACAATTATTCAATTGAACTTTGTACCTTTTTTGATTCCACAGATCATAATCGTTAACATTTTAACTAATTTTTTAAACTATATTAAGTAGTTATTTATTTATTTCTCAAATTGAAACCAGGTCATTTTGACTCACTTTGTCCATAGTTTTTATTCTATGGGTCCGTAAATTCTTGTCTTCAGTTAGTCTTGGATTGTTTGTGAACGAAATAAACTGGACATTGAAGGATGACATTATACGGTGGGCGTTCTTGCCCGAATCACCAAAATGATGAAACATAATCTAGACAAATGTGTTTGGCCGTGTCCAGGACATGCCTGTGCGACTTATTACCCGATGGGCTCGTGTCGAGGATAGGCCTGTGCGACTTAATACCCGGTGGGCTTGTGTCGAGGATAGGCCTGTCTGAATTAATACCCGGTGGGCTTGTGTCGAGGATAGGCCTGCGCGACTTAATACGCGGTGGTTCGTGTAGATGATAGGCCTGTGCGACTTAATACCCGGTGGGCTTGTGTCGAGGATAGGCCTGTCTGAATTAATACCCGGTGGGCTCATGTCGAGGATAGGCCTGTCTGAATTAATACCCGGTGGGCTCGTGTCTATGATAGGCCTGTGTGACTTGATACCTGGTGAGCTCGTGTAGAGGATAGGCCTGTGCGACTTAATACCCGGTGGGCTCGTGTCGAGGATAGGCCTGTCTGAATTAATACCCGGTGGGCTCGTGTCCATGATAGGCCTGTGTGACTTGATACCTGGTGGGCTCGTGTAGATGATAGGCCTGTGCGACTTAATACCCGGTGGGCTCGTGTCGAGGATAGGCCTGTCTGAATTAATACCCGGTGGGTTCGTGTCCATGATAGGCCTGTGCGACTTGATACCTGGTGGGCTCGTGTAGAGGATAGGCCTGTGCGACTTAATACCCGGTGGGCTCGTGTCGAGGATAGGCCTGTCTGAATTAATACCCGATGGGCTCGTGTCCATGATAGGCCTGTGTGACTTGATACCCGGTGGGCTCGTGTCAAGGATAGGCCTGTGTGACGTAATACCCGGTGGGCTTTTATCCAGGATAGGCCTGTGTGACTTGATACCCGGTGGGCTCGTGTCGAGGATAAGCCTGCGCGACTTAATACCCGGTACACCGTGGGTGGTCACGTTTGTGTTCCAGGAAACTACTGCAGCTACCGCTAGACATCAAACAATAATGGAACTACATATATAATAAATGTGTGGGTATTTTCAATATTATTAAAAGGATAATGCTATTGAAAAATAAACTAATTTATGCGAATGTTTACACATTACTTTGGTAGCTACTTTGGAATGTTTTACTTAACAATCTCTCTACCAAATGATTACATGGACACATTAGGCTAACACATGATAGGCCTGTGTGACTTAATTCCCGGTGGGCTCGTGTCCCGGATAGGCCTGTGTGATTTTATACCAGGTGAGCCCGTTTCCAGAATAGGCCTGTGTGACTTAATACCCAGTGGGCTCGTGTCTAGGATACACCTGCGTGACTTAATACCCGGTGGGCTTTTGTCCAGGATAGGTCTGTGTGACTTAATACCCGGTGGCCTCATGTCCAGGACAGGTCAGTGTGACGTAATACCCGGTGGGCTCGTGTCCAGGATAGGACTGTGTGACTTAATACCCGGTGGGCTCATGTCCAGGATAGGCCTGTGTGACTTAATACCCGATGTGACGTATATATCTAAAATATCTTCGACAATGGTCATATTGTGTGACTTGAAAGTACGTCTTATGCTTAGCATACATCTTGATGATTGTTATTAATGTAAGCTGGTATGGCAAAATGCATTGTCTCGGTAATGTTAGATTTTTAAACCATGCAAAGCATTGATGAAAAATGTGCTTTACATCTCTTAGCGGATTAATGAGAAGTTCATCAAACAATAATGAATCTACATATATAGTAAATGAATGGGTATTTTCAAAATCATTATAATGACAATGCTATTGAAAAACAACGTAACAGATGCGAATGTTTAAACCTTACGTTGGTAGCTACTTTGGTAAGGTTTACTAGACAAGCTCTTTACCAAATTATTACATGGACACATTAGGCTAATGTACGTATGTGACTTACAACCATAGTTTTTTTTCGCAGACGAAACTTGTCGCCAGGGACATGGGGATTCTTGCAACATGTGGCGGGATTCACCTGGACGAAAGAGTTAATCACAAACCGACATTTCTCGGAGCAGGGTTCTTCTTCAAGACACGGCCCGTCCCTCGCTACCACTACAAAGACTCCAGGGTGTACGAAGCAATCGCTAGACAGGTTTGTGAGGCCGAATTCAGTGGCCGTAGTATGGTTGTAATTAACACAGTAGGAACAGTAACAACACCAGTAACCACCGCCGTCATAACCACCTCTACCACAACTACTACACCACTACCACAACCACGATCACCACCACCACAACCACCTTTACCACAACTACTACCACCACCACCACGATCACCACCACAACAACAACCTCTACCACAACTACTACCACCACTACCACCACCTCGATCACCACCACAACAACAACCTCTACCACAACTACTACCACCACTACCACCAGCACGATCACCACCACAACAACAACCTTTACCACAACTACTACCACCACCACCACGATCACCACCACAACAACAACCTCTACCACAACTACTACCACCACTACCACCACCTCGATCACCGCCACCACAACCACCTCTACCACAACTACTACTACCACTTCCACCACCAAGATCACCGCCACCACGACCAACTCTACCACAACTACTACAACCACTTCCACCACCAAGATCACCGCCACCACGACCACATCTACCACAACTACTACCACCACTACAACCACTACCACCACCACGGTCACCGCCACCACAAACACCACCATCACAACCACCTCTACCACAATTACTACCACCACTACAACCACTACCACCACCACGACCAAAACGACCACCACGACCACCACGACCACCACTACCACCACTACCACCATTACCACCACCACGATATCCGCCACCACAACCACCATCTTATCAACAATGAGCAGAAGTTTAAGCGTAATTCCCTTAAAGAAAAAAATCGTGCCGGTTTCTGACGCGGAACACCAATTACGATGTTGCTAGGCTAACAACCAAAACGATAACGCACACAACTGCTTAGATCTTAATTCTAATTCACCAGGATGGGAAGACAACACAAGCCTACGAACTATTATTTGACACAGCGCAATAACTCTGGGTGGTTTCTGCTTTCAAATGGCATTATTAGGATGATATGTCGGGAGACAGAAAGAACGCTAAACAGAATGTGCACAAACATCAAAGGATGTGTGTCAAATGTCTAAAATCCGAATCCAAGTGTTTATTTCTTTGTTTAATTCATCCTTAAAATTTTATCCCGAATGATCTGTCAGAGGTGGCGAAATTAACTGTGTAAGATAGGCTTCTTCGTCAAATTATATCTTTTTAAATGTCGCCTTTTACTGATTCTTAGGGAGGCGATCGGTGCAGGTTACTGTGTTGTACTTCTACACACGGGGACGAGGTTCTGTGAAAATAAATTTAGCTGAAAGTCACAACTTACAGCTTGTCCGTATGCTTAAGGAGCATTGCCGGAAGAAAACACAGGCGGGCAAGGCTGCCGTCTTTGAACACATTTTAAAATATAATTGAAGAACGCAAAGTTGCAGCATCGCGAGAATCTGACATTACCAGTATCACTACCAGCGCCATCACCACCATCGCCATCATCGTAATCATCGTCATCATCACCAACATCGACATCATCGCCATCATCATCATCATCGCCATCATATTCACCAACGCCATCATCCCCTTCATATTCACCAACGTCATCGTCACCATCTTCCCTATCATCACAATCATCGCCATCATCGCAATCGTTAAGTGTATAACCAGCCGTCCGTGTTGCAGGAGCCGGTGGTGATGACGGGGAAGTGGCTCTTCAGGACGGATGTTCCGTTCACTTTCGACTACCTTCGGTCGAGATTCACCGACTCACCCACGCCGTGGACCGTCGTACAGTCCATCACCAGAGTCTCCAACGGTGGGTATACGTATAGACCTACGTCCGATTTGTGGAGCGCAGCGATGCAGTGGTCAGAGCTTCCGTCTCTCGATCGAAAGAACCCGGTACGAATATTGTGCTGCCGTTTTGGACCTTGGGTAAGTTCGTTCACTCTTCGTTGCTCCAGTTCATTCAGCTGTATGAATGATAACAGGCTATATACAGTGGTGAACATTTGTGTAGAGTAGTCTTGGCGCATCAATTGCAGTGTGTCTGGATGTTTCGCAAAGAAGTCGAGATGGTGTTCAATTGAACAGGTCTGCCACGGAGAGAAGTATAAAGCGCGTTGAGCAGTCCTGAGGACTGGATACTGCGCTGTATAAGAACGTACCTATTTCTTTTTTCTACTTCCCCATATAGACGGAGAACCAATTCTCAAAAGAGACGTAGAAAGTGGGTTTCATTCAAGTTATACTGCATAGTCGTGTTCTCAACACATACTACCTTTACATGTATAATTGTGCAGCCTTTTATATGTGCAAGTGCTGTAAGCCAATGCACAACTGATCAACATCAAATACGTTTTTTCAGTGGACTCGTATAACTCATAATTATTTATTCATTGTTGCTTGCAGGTTGATGTATAATTAACCCTCAGACTGTACCGTCCTCTCGAAGTCTACACTTTTCCACCCATCCCTATTTGCTGCAAGTTCTCCAAGCTCCCCACTGTCTCTCCGCTCCCTATCGAGAATCGTTTAAGTTTTTCTTCTTGGTTGGAGGGCATAGACGAGAGAACAGGGAGTAAAGGGGGCAATTGGGGGGCAGGCATGTGGTTCTGTCCCCCATTACATGTGTGCGTGAATGTTTGTTTTTGTGGCAAGCGTCAATGGCGGTTGGAAATGTAAATTTGTTGAAACGATTAATGTGTATTTTTGTCGACAGTGAAAGGTGTTTGCAAATGTAGGGTAGATATATTGTTTTCTACCCTCCAAATTTCCAACAGCACAGATTCTCATATTGGTTGGAGAGTTTCTCATCCACAATCCGCATGGAAATTGGATACAATTCTCCGCTCTCTTGGGTAGTGTTGTTTACATGACATGGATGCCTGAACTAGTTTATTTTGTTTCTGTCAGACACATATCCGACGAAGAATTTTGCTTTCATCGAATCGCCATGAACACTAGCGACTTCTATCGGATTTACGATGAACTAGAACGCGCTGACAACGGGTCTCGTGTTTACATTCAGGTAGGAATAGCTCAGAATGTGTGCAAGTGTTCTAAAGTCAACTCCATTCCCGATCCGATCTCGTTATGCGTAATACGTCACCACTTCCTGTGTTTGTACGATTGGGACCGTTTGCCTCGGTTCGATAACCATCGATGTGGCATGATGAACCAGTACAAGGAATTCCTATACACAATTCACCTGGACATTATGGAAGTATCTGTTTTTGACTAATTGGTTGCTCCATCTTAATCGCAACAACAACCCGAGAATACACATTCCATTATTACAACATACACCATTTGGAAACATGCGAACACTAAAATAAACAACAGTGTTTATTGAAAGGGGTGAACAGAAGTGCAATAAGTAGCAACTGTTCACCCCATCTAAAATACATGAAGCTCGATTTTAGTTTACCCCTCTCTTGCTATATATTTTACCGGAAAGTTACATTATTTTAATTTAATTGTATTTATTATTTAATTTTGACGTATACGTGATTAGGTTGAGGCATGATACACTCGTCATTACCCCAATACTGCGAGATCAATATTGCCGTTATTAGAAAGATATAATATTTTACATGCCTGTCCTCTGGTTACCTTAATTGTGAGGTGGCTGTATTACTGAGGTGATCATAAAGCGAGGTTCGACTGTAACACAAAAAGTTCTTCCTAACCGTACAGTTTAAAATATATTCCTGTTAACATACCACCGGTTAAATAAATAAGACTGAACGATTTAATTTTAAGTGAAATAAATTATACTGTAACATTGTAATTCTAACGACGCTCCATCTAGATAATCGGCGTTCTATCAACTGCGCTATCGCGCCCCTATTGAGTACGACATAAATTACATGTCATAAGTCCACGTCAACGACAGGGTCTTCTGGATGAGGATTTACTCCATGAATCTGTCTACCGGATTGATTGGCCAATGTTGCGGGATTTACAGGGAAGGTTCTCCTGGGGCGACGAACACACACACCTCGTTCTACCAGTAGGTCGTCAATGTCAATGTTGATCAATCGTCGTTCTAGCTTCCTGGGGGACATATTCCGCAAAACGCATGTTGCAATGACTCTGAAATTCCTATAAAGTCTCTTTGTGTTTTTAGAATGATTTAATACGGCGATCTGAACCAAAATCGTGCAACACTAAGTAAATAGTGGGTTTTCAAGAATATTTATACCTTTGGAGGTATTCGTCCCATCACATAAAAATTGATAAATTGTTAGCATATAATTATGATAACCAACTTCGTTTAGGTTAACTTATTATTGATCAAATGGTTGTTTTAGATGTATGCTTACTCCTAGGTTTGCGTTACTATAATGTCTGTTTATATCTGCCTGTCTGCCTGTCCGTCCGTCTGTCTGTCTGTCTGTCAGTCTGTCTGTCTGTCTGACTGACTCTCTCTCTCTCTCTCTCCCCCTCTATGTATAGCTATCGTCTCCCTGTGTATGTACGTGCGCGCGCGCGCGCGTGTGTGTATGTGCGTGTGCGTGCGTGTGTTTGTGTATGTGCATGCGTGCGTGTGTATCCGGTCCACGCGTACGCTCGTCGAGTTTCTGTGTTTGTGGAGAATGTTAGTAAATGTTCGCGTTTTCATGCCTGTTTTACTTAAACTATAATAATGTGAAACTAGTAATATGGTGTATGTTAACTGTAATCAAGTCATGATGTATATATTAATTCTTGGTCAAATAGACACTTTCGGTTCCGATACATATTGTCTGTCTCTAATTGTTCTGTATCCTGTGCAGGCTCAACGAGATTCGCTCACGCCTACGCACTATGATTACGACGAGAACATTTTCTACCGGGTGCGAAGACAGCCATGCTAACTGACACACGCACGCACGCACGCACGCACGCACGCACACGCACGTCCTCTCACATACACACACGTACACGCACACCCACGTTCGCGTGTTCTTTCACATACACGCACCTACACAAGCACACACACACACCATATACCCACACACGAATGCAAACATATATTCGATCTATATAATCATATTAACCAACTATTCAGAATGCAGTGAATATCGCTGTATTCATCAACTATAAAAAAAAAATTATATATCACCGTATTTATCTAAATTATGTTGAAAAATGATTGTAGATCTTCGGCTACAAGCGTTTCATATTGTTCCATCCTGACAATTATGGAAACATTTATCCACACCCAGTACATCACCTTAGAGACAGGTACACACAGGTACGTGTACAGTGTCACGCACTACAAGTCCACAACGGTAGGTACTTTAAATGTGCCTTCTAAATTCGATTTTTGCTCGACTCACGTATAATTTGTATCCACTAAGACATGCTAGCTCGTTTACGTCACTTTTAATGCAGTTTTGGTAAAATCATCAAACGACCCAATAACTTGTTTAATTCTGCATTTTGAACAAATTCAAGAGATTTACAAACTCTAAACGATGCGTTCGACAACAATCAGTGCGCTGATAGGATGATATTTAAACTATTCGCATTCTTCATAGTTGGACATCGCGTATGCGGATTCGTGATCAGCTAAATCTGCTGAGGAAGCAGGTATCATTCTATTTCTTTAAAACAAACAAAGAGTAACTTCTGCTTTCTGCAAACAGGCTGACTTCGCTCATCCCGATTTTGAGAGATTCCCTAAATTAAAGAACCTTGAAGGGATTGAAGCGGTGCTGGGACCGGGAGATTTCCTCTATGTTCCCTCCTTGTGGTGGCACTTGGTCGAGGCTTCTAGGGAAGGGTGATTGGCGACTCTCGTGGAGAACGGTGTTGTAGTAGTTAGGACAATGGTGGCGTAGTAGTTAGAACAACGGTGGCGTAGTAGTTGGAACAACGGTGGCGTAGTAGTTAGAACAACGTTGTTGTAGCAGTTAGAACAACGGTGGCGTAGTAGTTAGAACAACGGTGGCGTAGTTGTATGAACAACGGTGGCGTAGTAGTTAGAATAACAGTGGACGAGTAGTTAGAACAACGGTGACGTCTTATTGAGAAAAACGGACTTTCAATCGAGAAAATCTGTGTTTTGAGTCCCCTTGCTGCCGGTTTAGAGCAACACCACGTTGTTTATTCAGCTGTATCGAGTCTGCGACATGCAAAGTAATCGAATTGAGAAAGGCAAGAAGAACACAACGGATAACCATGTCCCATTCTAAGCGGATTAATCAAATTCGACGTTAATAAAGAGGACGTGTAGATTAAAACATTCGGACATAATTACAGGCTCTTTCATACAATATCCGCCATCAGTTAACGGATGTTACTAATTGCTAATTAGGTTATAGAGGTAAGCTTTTATGTAGAGCCGATTTCCGTCCATGGGATTCGTCAGAGCACTTCATTTCTATGCAGATCCGTTCTATCAAACACCAAACCGCTAAGTTTGTTATAAGCTAAATGTTATAAACGACAACAACTCCATTCGAACCCGGAAAATCAGCATTAAGGAGCTGGTGCATCTACTACGCCACCGCGCACCACTATAGTATACTTGGAGCGCAGTAGCACAGCGGTAAGAGCTTCGGACTCTCGACTGAGAGAACCCGAGTTCGAATTCTGTGTGGCGATGTCGAACCTTGTGCATGTCCTCCACACTACATTGCTTCAGTTCACTCAGCTGTATGAGTGAGCACCTGGTTGTAGACAGTGGATGCTATTTGTGAGTGAATAGTCTTCGCGCGTTAATTGCAGCGTGGCTGAATGCTTCCCAGAACAATTAAAGTCACCCTTGGAATGAGGCACAAGTGGCCTGAATTGGCGAGGTGACCATATTAGGAAGAATAATTTCCTATTGTTTATATGGAGATACAATGACACTCTTGTAGGGTAACCTTAAGTGAGAGGTGGCTGTATTACCGAGGTGACAGTGAAGCGAGGTTCGACTGAATCTTAAAGTTCCTTCATTCAAAACGTACAGTATTGGTTTTGGAAGAATTTGAATGTTGATTAATTATTCGGGTATGCTTTCTTGACCAGCCCCAGCTTCTCCATTGCGTTCCGTTATTACCCCAAGCGACTGGCTTACTACAACAGTTTCGTGCATCCTTGGGACTCCGCGGCCCCTCCAAGGAAGGACGGAGCTGTCGTCTACCACGGAGACGTCGCTCGCTATACAGACCCGTATACAGGTGGGTCGGTGCCTGTTATACACACTGCATACTGTCTACGCTAGTCGCCTTTATATTAAAGCAGTTTGCTTGCTGAATGTGGATGTTTGTGTGTGTGTGTGTGTGTGTGTGTGCACGCGAGCGTGCGTGCATGTGTGTTTGCACGCGCGACGATGCGACTGTGCGAGTATGTTGTGCGCGTGTGCAGGTGTGTGTATGTGTGTGTGTGTGCATGTATGCATGGGTATGTGTGTGTATGCGTGTATGTGTTTGTGTGTGAGTGTGTGTGTGTGTGTGTCTGTGAGTCGTGCGCGTACTCGTGCGCGTGCCTTTACTGAGTTTGTGTATGCGGGTGTGTGTGCATTGTGAGTTTGTGTGAGCTTGTATGTGTTTGTGTGTGAGTGTGCGTGTGCGCGTGTGCACCTGTGCGGGCGAGCCTGTGTCTGTCAATGTGTCTTAATATCATACTTGTGTCGGTAGTAACAACCCAACATACTACAATTTGCCCACCAAGCACATGTTTTGTATTATATTTTGGTAACTCACCAACTGAAATACCTACTACTTGTTCGAGATGCAAGACGCTCGTTATATTGATTATTTGAAATCTCCCATGCGGCACTAATAAAACAGTACAACATACAGTAAATAAACGATTTACATATGTGTCGTTTTACACAACAATATCATCATAGTATGTATTATAACTTGCACAATGCCATCGTTAATTATAATTTATTTTTCTAGGTCACACTTTCTCAATTAGCAAGCCAGACAACGCAGTAGATACGATTCACATTCGACGCATATGCTAGCGGCGTCTACCGGCAGTTACAGGAAGGTAAACTGTTAACTTACAAATAACAGTGATGTACAGTATTGTCAATCTTAAAACCGGGATACACTGACGTTTTTTCGCCCGACCAGACCTGTCAGTTATATCTTAGTTAGGTGGTGTAGGTGTCAGTCGGCTACTGTATCCACTCGTCCAATTGAATCGGGGCTAGTCGGTGTCAGTCTGACGTAGTCGGAAGTTTTAAAATTTACTTGATTGTGACGTCACGCTGGATTCGAGTCTCACTAAATCAGTGTCCGTGTAGTGGATACACTGCAATTGGTGCTAGTTTGGTCTGATCTAGTCGGGTCGGGTCTGGTCGATCGAAGAGTGTCAGTAGTTTTACATAAATATGAATGTCACAGAAAAACTTAGATTTTTGTTACCTGCATTGAACTTTCCAAAAAGAAAATGGACCACTATTGAGTTTAGTGTTAATCACTTATGCATTTACAAAACTTATGTTAATGGAATGAAATGGGTTGGGAAGGTATTTTGTAAAATACATAAGCGCTTTGTACAGTTATTGTCTTTATTGTAATACAGTTTAAAAAACCTTGATCTCGTGGTTTCAATGACGTGTAACAGCACATGTTTAAACTAACATTTGTCGCATGATTAACTTATGCAATTTAACATTATGCCTGCATTTTAATTAAGTTAATAATTATTATATAATTCGATGTTATGGATTGGACAGTGCAGGTGTGTTATTACAAGGTCGTTTAATATAGTATCAATTCCCGAAGTAACTTCACATTAGTTAGAAAGTGTAAGTCGTGGTGCATTCCTTTTAACAATCGGCAACCTAAATGTGACCTTCTTATGTTTTCAAAAACCTGAGGAGTCTCTATATATTTTAGGTGAAGGAAGTTCTACACGAGATTGTCGACGGGCGGTTTGACTATCTCGAGTTTTCCAAAGAGGAGCCTTGAGTTGTCTACGTCTTCGGAAATGAGCTATTGAGTTCTTCAGAGATTTACGGCGCTGCATTCTGGCTCCATGTTCGTTTCAAAAACCCAAAACGTCATTACTGAGATGAAGTCATTACTAAGATGCAGACAAATACAGACAGCATTTTGACAGAAAAAAACCTGAGGAAGAAACGGAAATCGCACTGATATAATTATTGCTCGTTACAATGTGAATTATTAAAATATTAGCCAGTTCTGTGATTAGTCTGGTCTTGAAGCTGTATAATTTTGTGACGTTGTGTTATAACATAGCATTTTTTTTTTTTTTACTATTTGCATTGTATTTTGTGGTTATGTTTCTATGAGACGAGACGAACGCGCTGGTGGTTTTCATTAGTTGTGACGCCTACTACCCCCGAACAACTAATATTTATCTCTCACAGTTGAGATACATCGCGAACCTATTTTATTACCGCATGTCCCATGTTATGATCAACCTGGGCGAATTTGTCTCTTCTTGGTGTGCAAGGAAACCACCTTCCTGAGCTGATGTTCAACACATTACACGTTCCTGCATTTCACACAGTAACATTGACTATGTGCGGTATTGCCCAAATAAGGCATAGTCGGCCGATTAATAACGTCGTCGCTTTCCCGCACGTTGACCTACAAGCCATGTTATGGCGAGATCAATACGTATTCTAGTTTGGCAAGAAAGTCTAATTTGCACTCTCCTCTTGAGGCTCGCCAAAACATCCACCTTGAGGCTCTCCACAAACATGAATTAATTTGAACTCCTCTTATCTCCCCATCTGTCAGGCGTGAAACTGGCCTCGATTCCGATGCTCGATTTCTGATCTTTTGTATTTTCTCTCACTGATCCTGCACTGCTCTCTCCACCAGTCGACTCCATTCCTCTCTACTGTTCTTTCTCGTTGTTCTCCACCCTTCTTCCAATCCTTTTAAATCTCTCTTTTCACAGTCCTCCCATCACAGTCTACGTCTTCCTCGCCTCCATTTCCCCTCCACTCTCCGTGCATCTGTTCTCTGTGCCATCCGTTCTTCTCCCATTCTCTCTACATGCCCTGCCTACCTTAGTCGACTCATGCTTATGCTTGTTCAGAAACAATTGTGTCTGTAGCATAAAATCCTGCAGTTGTAAAATAATGCAGTTCCGGCCCTTCAATGCGCATGTCCGGAAATAGAAGTTCGCTGTGTAAGGGAATAGTCTGCCCTATTCTAAAAAACAGTATGCGTAATATTTTAGTTAAATGGCCCAAACTAGGTTCATCCAAATGACCCTAAGTCCCAAACCTATGCTTCAACCCAGGGGAGTACCTACCCGATGGATGCTGCTAATAACATAGGCCAGTTAAATAAAAGATTGCCAAAATATGAATCTAAACGTTATTATGAATACTGGCGATGGGATGGGTGTAAAATTATTAGAATGATGCTCAACTGAAACATTTGGAAGAAGGATATATGTAGACATATTTATGCCAGGTAACTAAGGTGTTGTAAGTAAAATATTTAGCACAAAGTTTCTACAAACTACTGAAAAACGTATTTGGTGCTAAAATAAGTGATATTTCGGAGGAGAATATTTCCTTACGCAGCGAACTTTCATTTCCAGACATGCGCATTAACGGCCGGAACTGCAGCATTTTTCAGCGGCAGGATTTTTCGCTACAGTGTCCACTAGTCCCATCAAAGACACAATTAACCGGAGGCGGTACTACGATCATATGATGTCAATAAATAGCATCGTTCTAGTCCACTGCCTGGTATAATTTTGGGAGGTGGTGCTATTCAAAGTATAGCTCCAGCAGTGGATCCAGGGGGTCTTAGGGGTCTCAATACCCCCCTATGCCCTGGATGGGGGGTCTTAGACAAATATTATGATGACAGACGAAATAAGGCGTGCATGCCCTATATACAATAAAACAATTAATTACTATGTAAATCTAATGATAATAAAAAAGTATCAAGTGTTAGCCGTTTCGTTTGCTGCGTTCGCGTATGGTTTTACCACAGCGAGAGCGCAACAGTTCGTGACATTATCGCGTACGTTCTAGTCGGAAGAGGGGGGTATTGAGCACCCCCCGGAAATTAACTATGAAAAATCTATGTTTCAATATATATCACCCAATATTGCAGATAACCGAACAAATAAGTGTAGACAAATGTTTTGAGGGTCAAAGATCATAATAAAACTATTCTTGAAGTGTCCACACGTGTCCGTGGCATACTAGTATGCAAATTCGTGCCGCCATTACAAAAAAAATCTATTTTTTTAATAGTATATATTGCAGATAAATTGAGAGGTTTTTAGAGGGGTTTTTTAGAGCAATAATTTCAAAAAATGGTGTTATGTTTGTGATCACAGATCAACGTCACGTGTTAGGGGGGGGGGGGGGAAATTCAAGGAGTTTTGAACACAGAAATTCCACTAAATTAATTTATTAACTCATTTATTGAAGTAGGTAATAACAGAACAGAAGACGTCTTCAAACATTGCAAGGAAAGTGTTCTCCAATATCAGATCCATCACTCATCATTGCTTTCAATGAAACCGTCAAAGTCAAACTCGTCCTCTTCTTCCTCTTCACCCTCCTCCTCCTCCTCCTCCTCTTCACGTTCACCAGTGTACAGATGATCAACCAGCGAGGTTGGTAGGACAGGACCACAGGACCACACCGGTTCCAACACTCCTTCGTCAGTCCTCATCCATATCTGCCCCTCGTCGTAGGGTTTCGGCTTTTCCAGAATGGGTTCGTCAGATCGCTTATACTAGGCGACGCGGTGGTTCACACGTTGGACGTGCGGCTTCAGAGCAGAGTGGCAGGGCGGAAGGCGAGCTAGGTCGACGTTAGACTTGGAAGTGAGTTTCTCGTCCTCCCCACCATCTTGAGGGCAGCTTGGCACGGACGAAGTCCGCCGAAGACTCGCAACTCTGTTCGTATATCAGGGAGGTAAACTGTTCCAATTGCCTTAGCACCTGAGGCTTGACGTTCCAATCGTCACCGAGTTGCCTGAAAGCCTTGTGAAACCCAGGGTTCTTCTCCAGCTTTTTCAGTGATCCCACCTTCCCCTTCCCTTTGAAGACACTGGTGCAGCCCTCTCCGCTGAACACAGAACCCAAGAACAGTGGCGCAGTAGTCTTCTCCCAGGGATTCTGCGAACTCAGAGAGGTTGAGTAGTTGTCGATGTTTCCCTGACCCCGTATCCAGGTATACAGTCAGCTTGATGGCGTCAGCGTGACAGAGAAGAATCACGAAGATATATGTGTCAGGGGTTCTGACCACAGCGTTCTTGTATCCGAGGGCGCCGGCGTGATGGAGGTAGAGTATCACCCTCGTATCAGTCTCTTTCTGGTTGCTGTAGATTGTGGGGAGCTCAAGCGCCTTGACCTGAAACACAAAGGGGCATTGGAATTTGAAATTTGAGGTAGAAAATTTAAAGAGTGAAAGAATGTAAGGTTTATCTAATAACAACAATAATAATAATATAGGCGAGTTGAAGGGCTCTCCCCTCTACGATCAGCACTGCTATCTCGGTTCTCTCCAGCCTTGAAGTTGGCTGTTGACCACTCCATACTCGCAGCAAGAGCTGACAGAGCTGCTCCTTGTTCTCGTCGTTTGCAAGGGACATCTTGAAGTCGTATGGCTTCCTGGTCGCCGGTCTAGCCACAATGATCTTCTCTGAGCTGCCGCTTCTCAACCTCTTCTGGACTTTGATAGATTCCGGATGATAACTGTCAGTCGAGAACAAGAAGTGCTTCTTGGCCACCATCTGATCAAGCACCTTTAGGTATATATCACCCCAGGTCGGGGGAAGGTTGGCAAGGATATGGAGCAGCGCCATGGCGTCCTGGTTGAATAGGGCGACCTTAGGGTATGGCAGATCTTCTGGGGTGGCGTCTTCCAGAAGGTAGTGCAGAATGGTGGCGTTGTTGGACTTGGAGAAAAGGTCATCTGGTATCCCAAGGTTGGTGGGCACATGCACAGGCAGTACTTCATGAGTTCTTCCAAGTCCAATGGTTCATCTTCACTCTGAGACTTGACGAGGAGCAGGTTGCTTTGCTCCTGGTACTGGATGACCTGGAATGATAAATGGGTAACATGTTGATACAGCGTGTAACATTAGAAAATACAAGTTCACATTAAAAAATATAAAATAAAGGCTACCATTTAAAAATACAACATTAAAAAAATACAATAGCCCTGGGGTATTGGAACGCCTGATTACCTTTTCCTGTGAGGATGTGAGGATGATCTTCTTGTTGCAAACCTTCATGGTCTTGAGTTTCTTACTATTGATAGGGTCGAAGAAGCTTCCTGGCTCTCCGCTCTGTAGGCGTCCGAAGAAGTCAGCTTTAGCGGCCTTGCCCACATCTTCTGCTCGGAGCACGTCCATCTCGACGTTAATGGGGACAGGGGCACTGGAAGCCAGGGAGTAGAGCCTGTCGTTATCCGTGATGGTGAACGGATTTGTGAAATTCCTGACAGCAGCGGGGACGCGCTGAACGGCCTCCTCACCCTTCTTGACCTCAGCCTTCTCCAGCTTGCGATGTCTCCTCTCCCGTGGGCAGTCTGGATCGTCGACCATCTCGAGAGTCTTTTCATAAAACTGGGCCCGTGTGGATGTTGTGCGACAACATCTCTGGTATGTCCCGAACTGGCTGTACAGTCCAGCGAAGTCACCTGCTGAAAAGCATGAACTTTTTTGCATTATGCAGCTTCTTTCTACCTTTTCCGATCCATGAAATGTTACTGTTATATATTTTGTTCATTTTTATACTGGATGAAATACACGATTTACCTGATGATTTGCCGAAGTGCATGAACGTTTCTTCCATTGTCTTATCGACTGCACTGAGCGCCCACGGTATCATAGAGCGGGCCACCGCGATTGCGCCCTTGGTGAGCAGGTCTTTGGCCCCCGGTGCGTCTTGAGGTAGACCTCCAGCCAGACCAGATATCTGCGGATAAGGAGACGCACAAATTATGGATAGAAACATTTATTGGATGAGCTCGTTTCATGATGCATGAGCCTTAACCTGTATGTATGTATATATTAAAATGTCCTTAGTAAAAGTTATCAATTTGGGCATGTTAATTGCACAAACCTGGAGTAGCTGTGCCCATCGAATGCAAAGATGAGCGTCGCCATCTCTCTATTACATTTGTGGAACAGCTGGATGTTGTTGGTCTTACCGGAGTGGAGGAGCATCAAGACGAGTTGACAGTGGGTAATAAAGGACATCCAAAAGGCAGCCATCTTCCCCAGGTGGCCCTTGCGCACTTACTCCTCGTAGGCGTGATCCTTCTCGATGAGGGTTAGAGAGGAGGGGTCTTTGAGGGTTCCGTCGAGGTGATCGCAATTGCAAGACTGGGTCATATTGAGAAGCGCAGCGAGATCTGCGGTGGGGATGTTCCCCTCCTCGGCGAATCGCTCAATTAACAGCCTGACCATTGCCTCAAACACGGTTTTAAGGCATAAGAGGGACTTGGCGTATGCCTTTCCACTGAGATCATCTTTGTGGGATCCACTTGTCACGAGTTCCGTCTCAAGCAGAATCTCTGCATATCCAGAACCACGCACTTTGTGGCCTGTGAGCAGCCAGATATAGTTCGTGGACGTGTAAAAGGGTCCGATATCATGACCCACCTCAGCCGTGGCTACATCCGAGCGCTCCAGTAGCTGTGTTGTCAGTGATCGGTTGATGGGTGGGCGTAAAGTAGTCCACTGTTGATTTTCTAGGCGGGGGAGTCCCAGTTGCAGAGGTGAAGCCCCCATGTCCAAGCACGGGCTGCTTGCCGCTGCTTCCGATGTACCTGCTGAAGAGCCAGACATGGTACTCTTGCATCTTAGGAGCATGGACGGCTTCGTTCTCTGCAGAAGGGGGTGAATGATGAGCCATCGGCAAACTTTGGGCCAACGCGAGTGAAGTACAAGGGTGGGAGAGTTTCTGGTTTGTCGACTTTCAGGCTACGCAGTTGCGACTTGTCGATGATAGGCAGCGTTCGGACCTTGGGGCTCTCGAACCCTGTCCTGACCTCCTGCACCATGATTCCCCAGCATTGTTGACAATGTTGCTGCCATGCATATTCGTGATGGTTTTATTCAAGTTGTCCCACTCACAGTGGAATACGACGTTGCCCTCTCCCGTCACGATTTGGGGCGTCAGATAGGTTGAGACTTCGTCCTGGGCCTTGGCCAGGGCAGTTTCCAACTCTAAGCCCAAATCGTAGCCCTCAGAGTGGCCAAGCCTTTGCAATACCATGGTGAGCTGCTTGCTTCGGAACAAGTGACCGACAGTGAAACAGAGACGCACGTGATTTTGGTAACTTCCATTTTCCCTCCGACACTGCACGGCACAGGTCTTGCCCGATGGAGAGTACCAGACGCTTCATCTTTTCGCTCGTCTCCACGCCGTCCTTGCCGGCCATAACTATGCTGAGCAACCGGACGAGGTCTGGAGGTAGGAGCTTTTCAGGACTGAGCTCCATGTCGTCGGCTGTTGGCGGCCACGGTAGGCCTTCGGACTCTCTGAAAGCCCGTAGAATATTACGACGACGAAAGAGAGCGACGTCTTGGTACTTGTCTGCGCTTCCGAGAGTGTAAGCTCGTGCAAGAGCATTAGGAACGGTGATATTCGAGCTGTAGACGAGCCAGAACGAAATGGCTTAGAGCAAGCGCAATGACGATAGCCGTAGGATCTCATTCTGCTGGACGACATGAGTCTGAATGTGCTCCAGTACCGAGACGTGCGCCTTCTCGTGGATGGCTGGCATGCGAGCATGCTCAGTATCCTTTGCTCCTTCGCGCTCGTAGTTAGCGAACACTGTGCGGAAAGATATGAAGCATTTGCTTGGACTGTAAAGAGATCGTTGTTTTTCACCTGTCGATGAAGTCGAACTAGACCCATTTTCTCGGCCGGTGATTCGATTTGCTCCCATGCATTTTCTCTGTTCTTCCAAGTCGAGAAGTCTGAGTGTTACGATCACCATCTTTGACCTCTGCTTTGTCGCAGAAAATGCACTCTGGTGGGAAGATGGGTCCAGCGGAACCTGTTGAAAACAATTTACGAGTTGCGAGGTTGATGCTTTGGGTTCTGTATCATCTCCCAGAAGATGGAGGTTGCCAGTAAAGCGCTGATAACACTGACGGTGATACCCAGCACTTTTCAGGTCCTCGGTGAGAGTTGTAGGGATCCGGTCGCACGATGTGGGGACTCATGTGATTGGTGGAGACGACGGTCCCGGATCTTATGAAGCTGCAGTAGTGTTTCACTTGTAGTTCCTTTGATTTCCCTGAGGGGTGTTAAACGACCATGATCAGACATGGATAGCACATGAAGGATGCATGTATGCGGAGAGTGTTTGGGGGCAGCAGGATCTGCGCTCAGGTCACTTTTTCTTTTGGGCATGATGGCTTAATTTCCACTTCTACCACCACTGTTTATCTGGAATGGGAAATAGAAGTCACCATTAATATTAAGACTAATAATAAAACATTAAAATAACACCATTTGTGAAGTTATTGCCCTCAAAAACCCACTCTCAACTTATCTGCAATACATATATTTTTTAATCGATTTTTCGGTAATGACTCGATGGGAAGCAGAGGTAGACTGTGATGTTTCCAAATATGCAGCAGCGTTACTCAAGGCTTCAGATAACGTTTTTTTCCCGAATATAGACACTTGTCTGAAATTGGTGTGTACATTCGGCGTCACCAGCGCAGAATGTGAGAGAACAATCAGCGCCCTTCGTTGTCTTAAGACATACATGCGCAGCACCATGACAGAGGACCGCATCAACGGACTCGCTATGTTACATATACATTACAATGTTGAGGTGGACATAGACGCAATCATCAATCAGTTTGCGCGATTAGATCCACGCCGCATGGAGTTAATAAATTATTAAACATTCTCCAGTGAGACTCAAGCTGTACACTGGCCAGTTTTCTATCAATGCTCAACGGAAGTCAATCTCTAAACTTAAGAGGGTCGCTGTTCCATATGTGCAACTAGTACACGCATGGTTTAAGTGTCGTAAAGCAATGTTATATTAAATGTCACAACATTCTACATAATACCATGAAACATTACGAAATAAAAAAATTAATCTGTCGATTCTACATTATGTATTGTAACATTATTGATTTTCTTTAATAAAACTGCCGACTGAGACCCCCCTGCAAACACGCCTACATCCGCCCCTGAGCTCCTGACACAGGGAATATCTTCTCCACAGACGCACCGACTTTGACACGTCATTTAATCCAAGACAAGAGATACAATTAACCGCAAGTGCTACTTAACCACATTAATCCATCGGCACTTCCAGATGTAACTGACAAATTTTTGACATACTCGTTTCTGCTTAATGATATAGAAAACGATATTACTTTAAAGTCTCAATAAATGTAGCTGTGTTACACCCGTACTACTGTGTATCAGAATGGGACGAGGAAAGGTGAAAGTGTTTTTAGAGGACGATCGTTCAGATGGAACCACCTTGATGATATGTTGCAACACAACAGTGTGGTCTATGGAAGTTTCCATAGAAACCAGGTGTATACGCATTGACAATAATGAAGGAGTATCGGTTTACATATCTTAGTAATTAAATTGTCACATAAGTATGTACGGTATTAGTTGAATGTGTGTGTGCGTGTGTGTGTGTGTGTGTGTGTGTGTGTGTGTGTGTGTGTGTGTGTGTGTGTGTGTGTGTGTGTGTATGTATTGTTGTACACCAAAAACAAATATATAGGTATGCGTCAACATAAAATATTCATCCGGATGCGTAATATTGTATGCATAATTACGTGACGCATGAAATGACAATCACATGTTTCGTTAGATATTCTGATTTGTTCTCACAAAACAGTATAATACAAATTTACAACAACTACACAGTGACAACTTTTAAATACCACACTCTCCAAGAAACAAATAACTGTTATCACCCGCATTGGTGAAAATGGTGGTAAGTAAACATGGGTAGCTGTCAGCTTTGGTGCAATTCGAAGTTGTTGTCAGCGATGTATAATGGATTTACATCTTCCAACGAGGCCACTTATAATAGTATTATGCACATTCAAAGAAATTCAAATTCAATATTCAAAGACATGGAGCTAGTCTATAACATATGAAAAAACAAAGAACAGTCACATCTTACATGTTGCTTTTTCAGAATTTTTTTAACATGAACTGTTTCTTCTCTGATGTTTAATGTCTGAATAAAATATTATAAATTACTAAAGCAATGTGATAACTAAATTTAAGTATTGTTAATATAATTGATCATTGTTTGGCACTTCCATGTCAAATCAATCACTAAAAGCCTCACCATGTCAGATTTCATGTAATGAAATGTTCATTGTTGTTTCCACAATATGTGTCAATTGGTATATGAAATTCGTGCTAATTCAGAGAAGGGTTAGCCAAAACAATGATATTATCAAAACTAATTGTTTTGACACTGAATCACCATATTATAAAACATGCATTGCTACTAAACCTAAGTGACATTTAAAACTTACAATATATTACAAACATCACAAAACATTACAAAACATGATTGGTAATATTACAAAACATAACAATAAAGATCTTATTGATGTTACAAAACCTTACAGCTTTATTACACTTTAAACAAAATGAACCATTAATGCTAAGTAATGCTGCCTCCTCAAGTAATTTTTTGCTCATTTCAGATTCATATTTGCAATCTTTAAACAATTTTTTTCTTTATTCGTCCACGACAGATAATTTACACTAAATGAGTTGACATGAAATCACAGAATTTGTGTTCGACTTGACAATGTGAGGAAGCAGCTGTAATACACAGGAATATTGCAAATACAACAAAACCGTATTGTTATTATCAAAACCTTTGCACCGCTTGCAAAATCAACATCATTCTTCTTGAGAGTGTTCCTTATGTTCTTAAGGATATGTGGTGTGTCGTACAAAGCGTACATATTTGTACAATCACACATTCATTAACATAAGATACAAAATTCCACGTGTGCTGAATGAGAATCTAACATTGAAATTACCCCCAGCAATTGAGCTATTTTATTGATTCATTAAATTGTATGATAAAAACAAAAAGTACTATTGATTAATCTAGTTGATTATTAAAAGTAGAATAACCCATATACAATAAAGGACAATGAAATCAAATATTCGTTTATTGGAGTACACGTGTCATAATGGTTTCAGTTTGATTTTAGACGGTTACCTCAAAGTAGGGTTTATGTTGTGTCACCCCTAGACTGGCGTAGAGGGATCGGTTTGTGGATGCCTGGTCGCACACGACAGCTACAGGTTGCATATTGATTTGCCGTAACGTTGTCACAACTGTCACCAGTAGCTTACGCAGGATATTTGCCCCGGCTACATTCTTTGCAAACTGCTTCCAGTTCATTTTTAGTCCTCTCACCATACAGACGAGGGCTTCATTGCAGGGTACTGGTCGCTTCGACTAAACCGTCCACATTGTCACTCGCGCGGTTACATGACACTTCACTACGCAAGCTCATTTCGTCAAAGATTACCACACATAGCCGCATGTTTTCATTCACGGCCCTGCACTTTATCTCCAGTAGCCGGAAGATCCTACTGGAAAATCCGACTACAGTAGGAATTCCCCTGACAAATTGCTGAATCGTACTTGGTGATGGCATAGTGCAGTTGCGCTCCAACACTTGTGACTTTGGAAGTAAATTCCCAAAGCAAGGGATTTGTTCTCTTTGGTCCATCGCCGACCTACGCAAACAGTCTAGATGAGTAGTTAACTAGTATGCATGGTGTGTGTGTGTTTGTGTGTGTGTGTGTGCGCGCGCGCGCGCGTGCGTGCGTGAGTGTGTGCATGCATGTGTCTCTGAATGAGTGGTAAATTTTCACATTTTGCCATTTTCTGCCTGGCCCCTGATCTATTTATAACTGATCACTGGACTGTCCTGTGTCCCCCACTGATATGTTAGATGCCTGCAATAACAGCACACAACATCTCTGTAGATGTATCCATGTCTGCCTTGATTGCCTCTGCAGGAATTGATATGAAATTCAAGCAAATTTAACATCAATAAAAGGTGATTTTCTTAAAGTAAGTTTTAAAAGGTGCAGACTTCTGCCTTTAGACAATGTACAGAAAGTAATGATTAACTAAATGTATCTTTCCAAAAAAATTCCTGTATCGAAGGAAGTGACTGTTATATTTTTACAATGTAAAATATTTAATAAAGTCAATAATAAGTGTCACACTTATTACTACAAAATGTAGGTGAAATATAACATTCTCAAGTATTTTCGAAATGAAATGCATCAATGCAATTTGCTAACGATAGGTAAAATGCATAATAATAACTCCAAGTAGTTCCAGACAAACAGAATATTTACAATCTGTTTAAAAGCAAATACCAACATCAACAACTTTTTTAGTGAAAATAGTAACAATTTGACTGCACATTATTGCAGGGAGATTGATTCATTAAACATACCAGCTGCCAATACATTGCTTTAATGCAGGTTAGTAATTTGCAGAACTGTCATTCAGGTTTTTGCAAAATTATACTGCTACTATTATAAATCTTATTGCTAAGTACTATAAAACTTACAGTTTGTGAATATGTAAACCTTTGCTTGAGCGGTTACAATTCTTCAGTTGATTTTTAAAAATATGTTGTTAAAGGTGCAGATTTCTGCCTTCAAACAATATAAAGAAAGTAACTAAATGTTTCTTTCCCACAAAATTCCTCTATCGAAAGTAGTGACTGTTACATTTTTAGAATATATAGTATTTTAAAAAGTCAATAATAAGTGTCACACTTATTACTACAAGACGTAGGTGAAATATAACATTCTCAAGTATTTTCCAAGTGAAATGCATCAATTCAATCTACTAATGATCTAGGTAAAATGTACAATAATAACTCCACGTTATAGACCAACAGAACATTTACAATCTGTTTAAAAGCAATAATCAACAAAAAGACTATTAACTGAAATTTGACTGCACATTACTGCAGGGAGATTGATTTATTAAACATACCAGCTGCCAATAATGCTTTAATGTAGGTTAGTAATTTGCAGAACTGTCACTCAGGTCTTTGCAAAATTATACTGCTATTATTATAAATCTTACTGCTAATTACTACAAAAAACTACAGTTGGTGAATATACAAACGTTTGCTTGACCGGTTACAATTCTTCAGTTGTCCCATGAATAAATTGCAAGATGTGTTACTCATACCAAGTGTTCTTGCTGCATCAACAATGTCCTCTGCAGAGTACAGACTCGTTGGGCTTGACGAGGGTTCACATGCTTTTCTGCTTTGTAAATCAACTAGTTCCTATACAAAATAAAAATTGTAAACCGCAGTTTGTTTACAAAACATGGATGTCAAAATGTTATAATTAATTGGACTATTTTATCTTCATTTGACAACCTACTCATGCAACACCATACCCCGGTAGCACGGATGATTTTTGAGTGGGAAACACTCTTAGGGAAAGCAGAACATTCAAATATGTCACCAGAAATGCATTAAGTGTTTATAATAGTATCTCTAAAACAATTTTTTTATTTCCATTAAGACATCACACAGCTAAAAGTGGTTTGTGGATGAGAAGGTTTGAATGCACTGATTGTAGTCACAGTTACCAAACAGTTGATAAGGTGATCTTCTTTTCCAAATAATTCTGTGTTGTCACATTGTGACACACCACAGCCGTCAATTAATCACAATTGACATTTAGTGATTGGCACAGAAACATGATTTAGCTACTGTCCACGTTTTGCCTACCTCTCACTTGGTAATATCTTGAGTATATTAAATATGCTATTACTTCAATAGAAAATGATATATGTGTGTTAACGACTACGTTTTTACTATTTATAAACAAATGAAATAGCCTCACAGACCTCTCAGAAATAATGTATTAACTAATACGATAGGTTGCAACAGAGAGCACCACATCGATGTAAACAAACGCACAAATGTATTATTTTTTGGACGTAACTATATTGTTGTAATCGCCACAGGAAAGTCATCTAACTGCCTTGTGATATTTACACATGCAGTGTGTTCCATCTAGTATCGTAGCCGATTTTTGAACACATACAAAATCCGGCGGCGTCCCTGCCCGTGGTGCGTTAATTTGTGTCACCGACATTTCGTTGTCTAAAGCAAAGTTTCTAACCGTTTGTTTGCATTCAGTCGATCAAATAAATGTTACTGCTTTGCACAAACTGACAAACTTTGTTCTGATACGATACTTCGTCCCGACGCTGCGTATACCATGTAGATGACAACATTCATTTCGACGTAAACAGCAGTTACAACATCAACTCCAGTTCTCCTACGGTACATGTTTGGTTGCTAATGCGGCACGTTGGTACGGATTATTTCTATCAATTAAACGTAAACAAGTAATAGATGATTAGAGTCCCCAACGGCAACGTAGACAAATACAATATTGTGTGTGACCGTACGACATGACACTGTAATTACTGATTGAACATACAGCAGCAGTGAAACGACGCAACGTAATTAATTGAAGACATCCCATGAGGCATGACACGGGCATTCATGACCCTGTTTATGAATCCAGATTAAGTAATAAAAGACATGATCGTAACTATGACTTCAATGTTGGTCATGAGGGGTATTCTGCGCCCTCTCGCAGTGAGCATGTTGGCCGGGACCATAATGGTCTCGCATGCAGATGCTAGCTTAGCGCAGAACCACCCACTCCTAGCTTGCCAACAGTACCCATAATTCCCACAAAATAACACTCTGAAGTGGGAAAGGGAAGGGTGGAACAGGGTACACTCCCCAGCAATGTGCATACCGACTGCGCAACAACCACACAGGCCAAATACCTACACTCCGGGTCGTCCTGTTGAACTCGGAGCCAATAGCACACAGGCACATAACATAGCATAGCACAACTGGTGACTGCACCACCATACTCGCAGCGCCAGGTAGATCAGAATACTCTCTCCAGCAATGTGCATGCTGACAAAACACCACAACCACCCATATTAAATACCCATATTTCGGATCGTGCTGTCGGACTCAAAGACAGTACCACATGGAAACAACTGATGACTCCTGGTGGAATAGGACAAACTGGAAAGTCAACGCAAGGCCACTTCAGCGATGCAACTGCATCATTAATTAAAACAAGGCCGCTTTAGTCAACTGACTGTCTTGCCAAAACAAGATCACAGCCTCGACAGGAGGCCTGGCCCCACGCTCATACAACAGGACCACCCAGACAGTGGTGTAGCACACAGCCTTGACAGGAGGTCTTGAGCGCACAGCCTCGACAGGCCTTGGGCGTACAGCCTCGATAGGACGCCTTGGGCGCACAGCCTCGACAGGACGCCTTGAGCACACAGCCATTTTGCCATGTCATGAGCCGGTATGGCACCATTTGTTCTGCCTGGGCACCACGCCGGGAGCAGCAAACTGATAGAGGCACTTCGCCCTGTTATGATCCGGTATATACAGCACTATTTATGCTAACACACGCGCCATGTCACTGACAGTGATGTGCCACCCACCGCTGAACGCTTGCACCGCGCTTGTGAAAGCGACAGCCCACGATATCAAGGTGGACGTGAAACATACAGTGATGCCAGCAACTAGTCACCGAGTTCAAGCAATGGTATGCTGGAGGTGAGACGTGGAAATGTCATCCGACTGTACACACTAGATGGCAGCACCGATCCAATGAATGCAAGCACCAAAGCGAAGGAGGCATGCCAGGTATACGGCAAGACAAGCCACAGGATGATGCCACAACAAACTTGCGTTTGCTGCATGCAAATTTGAAGCACAACTATAAAAAGCTTTGTATGTTACATAAAAAACACAATATTAACTGTTGCTCAGCATGGTGTTAGGCATGTGGCAGCGCATGATACAGTGTATAACATCTGTGAACACTAGACAGTGTGTTGGCAAACAGATGGATGATTGCAGAACTGCTAGACGACGTTTTGTCATACAACCAGCTGAAGCTGCCTTACATCCAGCGAATGCCATGGTGAACAGTTAGCAGCAAGTGTATGACAATACAACATGCGTATGACAACTGTGATCACTCTGGCCTGTGTGTTGGCAAACAAATAAATCATTGCAGGGCTGCCTAACACAAGTCTCGTCAGATGTCATGCAGCTGACGTTACCATACAGACAACGAACAGTGAGCGATTAGCAGCAAGTGTCTGGCAGCGAACAATTAACAGCATGTGTATGACACTCCAACCAGGGTGTTGGCAAACAGACGGTACACTGGCATCACTGTTAGATGCCAGTAGTGATATCTGCTCATACACGCCGCTGAAGTTGCCTCACAATCAGCTAATGATTAGCAACCAGTGTATGACACCTGTGATTACGCTGGCCAGTGTGTTGGCAAAAGGACGTAACACTGCAAGCAACGGACAGTGAACAATTAGTAGCAAGTATATGGCAATGAGCAATTACTACCATTAGCTGCATGTGTGTAACAACTGTGAACAATCCAGCCAGAGTGATGGCGGACAGACAGAACATTGACACCACTGCTAGATACTGTATAACATCTGTGAATAATACAGCCAGTGTGTTGGCGGACAGACAGAACATTGAAAACACTGATAGTACTGTATGACATCTGTGAATACTACAGCCAGTGTGTTGGCAAACACTTAAAACAGATGGAACATTGTCACCACTGCTAGACACTACGACATTTACGAACATTAAAGCCAGTGTGTTGGCAGACACATAAAATTGAACGATTCATTAAATAATGTTGGACACTATACCTAGTAGCACATTTTCTAATTGTAATTGTTCAGTAATTGCTGTCTCAAAACAGAACTAATGTTTGTGTTAGACTTGCTATTTTATTAGAATTGTTTAGTGATTTTCCAGAACATTATCATTTTAGTATAATTCTGGGTATCCTAATTCCCCGAAGTATTACAACATCCTAAAAATAAAATGGAGGAAGGATGTGGAAGGACTGTTTAGCGATTTTCCAGGAGATTATAATTATCACTATCATTTAAAAATAATTATGGGTGTGCTTAGTTCCCTCAAAGACGTCTCCTAAAAATAAAACGGAGGAAGGATTTGGAAGGACGTAAATGTATTGTATATTATGTGTTGGTGCATATTGTGTATATTGTTAATGTATGTTATCTTAGTGCTAAATCGCCAGGTGGCAGCACAGGCTGGTAGGTGCTGCCATCGACTGGTTCTGCTTTGTATGATGACTGTGATTTGAGACATGGAACTATAAAAACGTATCGTTGTTATAATCCGTGTTCAGAGTCCACTGTGTTTTGGTAATTCGTGGGCAGGATGATCCAATTGGAGTTTGAGGTAACCTGCGATATGGTAACCTTTATCAACTTCCACAATAGCAAAACAGACGTGTTATTTGTTGCACGGCTCACACGCCGTCCTTTGTTGCAGAGTCGCTGGAGCGAAGCGGCCCCATTCACGATCTACAGCAGCCGAAAATAGGTTTGTAAATACTGCAGTATTGAGGTCGGGTAGAATGACGTTGACGGGGGCGTTTACGTTCACTGGCATGGATCGATACTGTAAGCACTGTCTGTCGCGACAACGGGGCCCGGTGGCTAGACATAGCGTGCTTGCACAATACAACGGAGCTCAAGCCAAGTTGATCTGTTGAAAGTCTGTATAGGTGTTTTGCAGATCTCTTGGACACGAATTATCTCGTGCTCTTGACCAATTGAATACATTATGGAATAATCAAGCAAGCATCTTCCGAGTACGACAGAAAAAGGAGACGATGTGTGCCTGTTTGAAGTTTCTGCGATACGCCATAGTCATAGGTAAATCGATATATATGTGTGTGCGTGTGTGTGTGGCACGTGGGTGTTGCATTTGTGGACGGCTTTCATTGGACTGGTTCGTTAATTATTGTTAGTATTGTTAATGGGTCTGACAGAGCAGGAGTGACTGCATGCAGGGTGCTTGCACAATAGGCCTACCATGGCCTTCTAGCCAGAAGGTGTATATAGTGGGCCTGTATAGTCAGTTTGTTTGATTAATCTCTTGAACAAGAATGACCTCACGCGCTTGCCCGATTTCGTGAATCTCGATCGAAGTAATGAAGAACGCCGCTTTGAGTAGGACAATAATATAATGTGTGTTTGATGTTACTTCGACAATACGCTATCGGTAAGTGGGTATGTGTGTCACATATGTCATACATATATATATATATATACATATATATATATATGCCGTCAATATGCAACGACTTGGCGTACACGCGATAAACTATGACGATTACTGAGGTTTCCCTTAGCACAACATTTTATAGAAAACTAAAAATTCCCTTTATGTGGGACAGTGTTCCCTGTTAATGTAGTGGTGTTACTGACTCAGAATCGTAGCTAGTTTGCTGTAAATAACAAGGCAGATGTAAGTTTGTACCAGAGCTTTGTATTAAGCCAAACATTAAACCATACAATACAATACGTACATGAAGTGCCTTAGCCTATATAATTATAATAAATAATTTACCGCAAAGGTGAGGGGAACCAACCACACACAGGTGGTGGAACTCACCCATAAATTGCCAAACTAAAACCCTATGCAGAAACTAAAAATTCCCTATAGTATTCTATAGTTTTCTATAGTATTCTAAAGTTGTCTATGATATTCAATAGAAAAACTATAAATTAGTTATGAAAATTGTAATTTCCTACAGCATTCTATAGAATATTCTGTAGAATTGTATAGAATAGTTTATACAATTCTATAGTTTTTAGAGAACCTATAGTTTTCTGGAGGATTATATAGAAAACTATAGACTATTCTATAGAATACTATAGGTTTTTTAGAGAATCTATAGTTTTCTGTAGAAATATATAGAAAACTATATAATTCTATAGAATTTGTAATACATTTTATGGCGACTTTGATTTTTTCTTAGAATTTTATAGAATATCTATAGAATTTTATAGATTTTATGGAGACTAGTTTTCTGTAGAAATCTGAAGAAAACTACAAAATTCTTTAGAATGTTCAATAGATTAAATTATGATAACTTTAATTTGTTCCGTTGAATTCAATAGATTATTCTATAGAATTACATAGATTTTTATGGAAAGTAGTTTTCTGTAGAAATCTACAGAAAACTATAGAATTCTATAGAATATACTATAGATATTAATTCCACTATATATATATGTGTGTGTGTGTGTGTGTGTGTGTGTGTGCGTGTGTGTGTGTGTTTTAGAAACATGTATTTACTTTTTGTCATGTACATGTGGTGGATGTTTGAGCCATTATACAGATTATAATAATCATAATGCATGTCTTGAACTAAAACGATGCTACTGTATTATTTACCGAAACATTCAGGCAAGCTAAGTTTTGAATCCGCGGCATCCCATACTACGATTACCCGTGAGTCATTTCGGCGCACAACGTTCCAAGTTCAAACAAAGCCTCGATTATCCAAGCGCGATGAGGTGGCAGCATTGGCCTCTCACTACGGCCTAGGTTATTAACCTCCTGCCAATGTTACCAGTAGGCGACTTTGCGATTCACTTATGAAAAACTAACAGGCGCTTTTAAGCCACATCCAGCGCGTTCGTGATTGCTTACGAACTATAGTACTTTTTGAAACATTATTTTTTATAGTGCATAATAGCAATGCTAGTACTGTAGTTGGATGACATATCAACATTAGTTAAACACTCCGTGGACACACCCTTTGTACTAATTAATACTGATAAAGTTTTGCAGATGGACCTGTAATGTAATTTAAGGGCGATTTATGTGATTTATTGTGAATTAATTGATGTAGCACCACAGAATGCGTATTGTTTAGTTATCTTATACACAAATAATTATTAACTTTCATATATCAAGTTGTTATGCTTTATCTGTCTGTCCAAGTTGATGAGTATGCATTATATTAATGTGCTGGTAGTTATTTGTAACATTATCAGAATGAAGTCTGGCGACTAAAGTACACGACATTTTCACGGACGTAGTGGTTAGTCCGTGCACAGAAAAAGAAAACAATCACAGTACCAATTGTCAATTAAAGAGGTAAATATTTAATGTGGAATGGAAATGTGAATGTTTCAGACAAAATGTAATCTCAAGTGTTATTAGTTATTTAGACTTATATTCAATTCACTTATTTCCTTCAGATCAAAATACACAAGGCGATTCACATATTGGTCCACGTATTCATACACACATGTAACAGTGAACAAGCTTATATTAATATTAGAAAGCATATTATATAATTAAACTAAAAGGTGGGACATATAATATGGCCTAGGTATTTGATACTACTAACTTAGTTAAGTTCCTCTCCATTTAGCGTAGATCCAAGAGGGCATACCTTCATCATAATTCTACCTTCCTCTATTTATCAGTATCATGCTTCTGTCATAATTAAATTTAATTTAATAACCACAACAGTTTCACAAACTAATAACAACTCCCTCAGGCTTACATTGGAGAGATAAAACATCGCCGGGTCATATGTATACAAGTATGTGTTAACATGTTGGGCCAGTTTTCTTAAGCATGGCATATTTATCACCGCAAAGGATACAACAGTATTAAAACGTCAGAAGTTTTTGAAAAGGGTGTAGGCTGTAGCACAGCGCGTACTAAAATTCTCAATGCACGACGCACATAATAAGTCATAGATATACACACAGTGTAAAGCTAAAGATACAAAGGCGGTGCCTATGTTAGACAACTTACTCTAAACACTTCACTCCAATGCATAATTCGCTATCCAACAATGCTAAATATTCAACATTCGAATTCGCGAATGGTCGCCCAACGAAAAATAAACGTACGTACGCGCGGATCCATGTTTATGTTTAGACGGACCAACGACCAGCAAATGGGGCGTGGCTTAAAGGCGCCTGTTAGTTTTTCATAAGTGAATGGCAAAGACAAAACCGGTAGGAGGCTTTACCCCAGATTGGGGTAGAGACGATTATTGGCTCTCCGGCCAACTATGAAATAACAAATTAAACAAGGATACACTTTTATCAGATACTATTATACTGTAATAACTATTCAACATTAAACTTATATTGAAACATGTCACGCACAAAATAAACCGACATTAAACTTGTTTCGGAGTTTAGTGCCTTTTAATCACATGAATATTCACTAAGTGGCTGCCCTCATGGCTCTCAACAAATGAGTAGTCTCGCTTAACCGACTCTCTCCTGGCTGCGAAGATAGTCTGGCTCAGAATCGCGTTTTGACTGCCCACTTGTTGACAGCCATGAGAACAGTTTCCAATCTAACATTCTAGAAGTGCTGAGAAAGAACTCATCTTGCTTAGAGTCACCATCAACTGTTCACCCCTACCCTCTTGACACGATCCTGCTAAACAATTTCGGTTTTCTCTTTCTACCACACATGTTTTCTTGCTCTCTTTGTCAGTATTAAATGGAGTACCATGGTGTACCTGTATCAAAATACAATGGTGTACCTGTATCAAAATACCATGGTGTACCTGTATCAAAATACCATGGTGTACCTGTATCAAAATACAATGGTGTACCTGTATCAAAATACCATGGTGTACCTGTATCAAAATACCATGGTGTACCTGTATCAAAATACCATGGTGTACCTGTATCAAAATACCATGGTGTACCTGTATCAAAATACAATGGTGTACCTGTATCAAAATACAATGGTGTACCTGTATCAAAATACCATGGTGTACCTGTATCAAAATACAATGGTGTACCTGTATCAAAATACCATGGTGTACCTGTATCAAAATACCATGGTGTACCTGTATCAAAATACCATGGTGTACCTGTATCAAAATACCATGGTGTACCTGCATCAAAATACAATGGTGTACATGTATCAAAATACAATGGTGTACCTGTATCAAAATACAATGGTGTACCTGTATCAAAATACAATGGTGTACCTGTATCAAAATACCATGGTGTACCTGTATCAAAATACCATGGTGTACCTGTTTCAAAATATATTGGTAGTATACCAGCAGATATGGGTCAAATACATTGAAATATATTTAAATACAAATATTCTTGAAGGGTTCGAATACGATAAAATGAAAACGTATATACAAACATATATTTCAGATACTTTTCAGAATTATTTTACAAAACCGCCAATACCAAAAATAATGGCAAATCTTATATTGAGATATATTGTTTATCAACATAATTGTTTATTAACATAATTTGACGATGTTGTGTACAACAATGACATGAGATGTCGCGTACAGACTGGCGATTTTTGGTATTCGTACTATGGTGTACATGTATAAAAATACCATGTTGTACCTGTTAAAAACACCACGGTAGTATACCTGAGTACAGTGTGTATTAAGTCATGGGATTGGAACAGGGGAGAGGGCTTTCAAAAAATGTTAAAAAAAACCTTCATTTACCTCCCCAGGCTCCCCAAAAAACCCTCCTTGTGGTTCTCCAAACATCTCGATCTGCACCCCTTGAGGATTGCCGAAAAAAACCATATTAATGCATTCCGAAAACCAAAATTTGCACCAAAATCGCAACCTCTTTCCCCAATATACGGGGTAATCCTGTCTCCAGCCGCCATACACCACAAAATGCACACCCCTTCCTAAATATTGGGGGGCTAAGCTCCCAGTCCGCAAATATTGGGGGCTAAGCCCTCCCGCAGGTTTCGACGCCTGTGTAAGTAAAACAAGTATTACCATGTTTCATTTGTTTCCTACATGGATGTTAATTTATGTATACGTTGATAGAATTTCAAAATTATAATTAGTATGAATTTTTATTGTAGCAGTAATATATTTAATGTCTCCAACAATATTTTTCTTGCTATCCCTGTTGTGAATGTCATTGTGACATGTAGTCTGTGCTATTTCAGATAATGGCTCATTACTGTTCACAAGTATTTAAGGATTAATTTATTGACGTTTTGTGTGCTCAATTTGTCAATTTCTTGGATTTATTATATATTCTTAATTGTTCATATTGTATTATATTGTATACATAAAGATTTGATAAATGATTTGTGTCATTATTAGCATTGCTTGCATTTATGTTCATGTATGCTCAATAGACTTTATTTTGTATTTGTTTTATTTAGTCATTCGATCTGCTTGGATATTACTGTAGATTGCATGTATGATTAATGTATTTGAATATAATATTATGATATAATAAAAATATATGAAGATCAACGCGTACCTGTGTTAATGGGTATGTCATACATAATATTTCCTATAGAAAACTATGCGCACAAATCTTATAGAATATTCTATGGAAAATGTATATTTTTTTGCTAAGGTTTCTTTCACCTTCACCCAATCCACTCTCGGCTATCTCAGCTATATACGTCCTGGAGACAGTTTCGAAAACACTCACATGAGCTCATTAGCCTGATTTTGCTAACAGTGATTTTGTATGTTGAAAGCAGGACGCGCAAATAAGACACTTCCGCCGGTGTGTCAAGATAATAGTGTCATCGGTGGCGTTTTGCATTTTGGAAAAACTCCATAAATTTAACACTGGATTCTGTTTAATGACGAATTTTCTTATGAGTTCATTATTTTTGTGAAACTGTCCCCTCATGTGGTGCTTCGGACTGTAAGATCGTTGGCACTGTAAGACCGTTAAAATTGTGTATAATTGTGGTTACAGTGTTACGGTCTTATGATGTCTCATTCAAATGTTCAGCCTTTTTTCAGAACATTACCGCCAAACCGAACTTTCTGTGCTGGAACTGCGCCCAGTCAACATGAGTGTAATGGGCATGTACTGATCCAATAACGAACGGCGTGTTGGCCCAATAAATAGAAGCGGTACTGGTCCAGTACTGTCGTGCACAGGGGTTGCGCTGCATGCTATATATTGGACAGTAGTGGATCTGTAAGATTTTTTATTGTGGTATGTGCATTATACTGGCTCGATACCGGCTGTACAGTTAACGATACAAACGGTACTTGTCAATAAATTGCCAGTACTGGACCAATTCTGCTCTATTTGCTGGCAGGATGACCACTGCCAAGGCGCTTGCATGTCGTCCTTTGTAGTTCAGTTACGTCGCAATTTGAGACGGGATCGATATTATAGCGTGATATCCGAGTCACGAGGGATACACAGAGAGCCAGAAGTTTTTATACCTAATATACCATAACTGCCCGATCCGGGTTTTGAACTCAGAGGACTGTCATGGCAGGTGGATGTGCTAATTATTACGCTATCTCGCTCTCTCTACCGGTGCTCAACAGTAGGCTGTTCTTCCACTGGGAACAATGATGATGTGTTGTAATTATGCGTACAGAGAATACCCTATTCTTAGCCGCCTGCGTTAGATCATACATAGTTTCGTTCCCGTAACATTGTTATTATTATCACCATCATTACCATTATCATTTTACTAACACCCTGTATGACATTCTATGGTGTCGTTAATCGTTAAATTAATAACAACTTACGTGTTGTAGTCTTCTCCCTTCTAATTCTTCTTCATCCTCTTCTATTATTCTTCTTCGACTTCTTCTATTTCTTCTTCTTCGTCTTCTTCTACTTATTCGTCTTCGTCTTCTTCTACTTCTTCTTCTTCGTCTTCTTCTATTTATTCTTCTTCTTCTACTTATCCTTCTTCGTCTTTTTCTATTTATTTTTCTTCTTCTACTACTGCTGCTACTACTGCTGTTGCTGCTGCTGCTGCTGCTGCTACCACTGCTACCACTGCTGTTGCTGCTGCTGCTGCTGCTACTACTGCTGTTGCTGCTGCTGCTGTTATTCCTTATTCTTATTCGTCGTCTTCTTCTACTTCTCTTCTCCCCGTGTCTATCGCTGTATGTTTGTCTTCTACCTTTGCAGTCCTCGCCCTACTTCACCTGTGTGATGGCGGCCCCAGTGTGTCCATCGCGTCGATGTTTGTCAACAAGAAGCCTCTGGTTATGGTGCATGGCCTGAGAGACTTCCCACCCGCACTGGGCGGTCACAGTCCTATCATCAACCTCACGGTGTCATCACAATGTCACACGGATGTCGTCAAATACCTAATGGCCAGTCTGGCGGGAGAAACGTGGTCGGTCTTGAGTGAGTATAGTAGCACACTCCAGGGGTCAAAGCATTGGTAACCTTCTGTTGCGTTTCAATAATATACTACATAGAAAATGGTGATATTTGAAATATAAAAGAACGTTTTTATGGGAAAAGAATGCAGTTGATCAGACATGGTAACACGGTGAGTGCTAGCATGTATTGGCAGTGAAATGACACATATTTGTAAGAGGGTAGTTGGCGGAGTGGTGATTTGTTGCCATTTTTTTACATACCACAAGTGGGTGTAGAAAAAACATGGCTACTTTGATAAATATTGATAGGCACCGTGCATGGATGCGTTTCAAAAGAGCTGGAGATATGTGATTTTGACGAAATTTCATCTGCATATTAAAGACATGATAACAGTGGCTGTGTAGAAATTTAAGACTTCTGAATTGTTCAGTTGTCTTATAATCTAACAAAACGTTAACATGGCCGCCAGTGAGAAAGTCAACAGTGCTCTGTACCAAACAAGAACAATTCCTGATGTGAATTATGAAAAGTTATAACCAAATAGTTGACTATGTAACGCTGGGTATGCGACGTATAACTAATCCTTCAGTCGGTGTTGGTGTACGACACAACGCTACTCGAGTCTCTTCTATATTTAATCGGTTTGAAAATCGTAACAAATGTTGCTCCCAGTCGCGCCGATGCGGTTAGTGTGTTAATTGTGGAGCACCGTAGCGCAGCGATAAGAGCTTCGGACTCTCGACTGAGAGAACCCGGGTTCGAATCCTGTGCGGCGGTGTCGAACCTTGGGCAAGTTCGTTCATTCTGCATTACTTCAGTTCACTCAGCTATATGAATGAGTACCTGGCTATAGACAGTAGTGGATATTTGTGTATGAATAGTGTTCGCGCATTAATTGCAGTAAGGCTGAATACTTCCCAGAGAAGTCGAGATGGTGTTCGGTTGAACAGGTCTACCAGGAAGTAAAGTGTAAAGCGCTTTGAGCCGTCCTGAGGACTGGATACTGCGCTATATAAGAACTTCTCTTTTTACGTTTTAAAAATGGACGAAAACTTTAGTAGTGATAGTGAAGTACATACACAGTTTTGATTATATCACTCGCTATAAGGAACATTTACTGGCATATATCATTCATACGATTATATAATTTAGATAGACACGTAATTTAAAAGGTCATCATATGTATATATATAAATATGTCGTAACTGCAGTGGCTCCTGTGACAGCGAAACTATTTCTTAAGGGGACCCACTGCCCCCTGTTTGTCTTAAAATAACAGTGTTGTTCTATTAATTAATTACCAAAAATGGTGCATAGACTCATTATAATATATGTATATCCATTTTATACGTGTAAATGTGAATACCTTATATGTTTATTGTGTCAATATTTGTTATAATTTGGGGGTCAAAACAAACGTATTATTCTTGTTTTTTTATGTGCCTGTCCAGGGCTGTGGAAACGGTTTGTGTTGGCTACTGTGCAGCGTTTTATGAAATGAATTAAATGCTAGGTTCAGTTCACAATGATCTAGCAGTGTGTTCGTTGTTGGGACTAACACTAAGTTACAGATTTGGACAAATGAGCAAACATGACGCAGTGGATAACACATAGGTTAGATATTTCGGGAAATGACTCACAAAACAAATCGAACAAAATATTTAAGAGCGAAAGAAGAGTTAATTTGTTGTCGTCAGTACCCTTTGCACATCGCAATATACATATATGTCTAGTAGAGTTGAACCTAACCATCAACCTTGGGACTGGGTAAATGTAACCTGGATAGAGAGGTGACCGTATTAGCGAAACTAATTTCCTATGCTTTATTTTACAGAGATAATTTGGGATTGTCCCAGGGTGACGTTAATCGCGAGGTGACTGTATTATTGAGGTGAGGGTCTACTATACATCGTTTAGTATGTCTTATTCGTTGATTATCAGTGTTGGACTCGGACGGACAAATCCCGGCCGGGGTCCTTCAAGGGAACTGTCACTGGATAGGGAACTACGAACAATGTATGTCTGTCAAAGCTACCGGCAAAAATATTACCGGCCTCGGTACAGCCAAACACGACTTTGACGGAAGGTACTGCCGGGCTTACTTCATAGCGGATGTAAGTAAACTGCCAAGAAATAATAGGACTAAAATGTTGTAGTCGTGTTACAACCGCAGGTTGTTCGTAGAGTGACAATTTTTATTCACACATGCGCGCACACACGCACGCGGGCCCACATGCACATACACACGCACACACACACTCAATTCTCGCCGAAAACAACAATAAAATGTGTCCACTTGATGACATACCTACCTAGCTTTTGATACAATTATTATACAACATCCAAAACTGAACTACGCCCTCAATTTGTATTTAAGCATAGTTATTACGGCTGTGACTACTTTCGACGTCATGTATTTCGTTTATAACTAGCCATAATAAATCATGTTATTATAATAATATTATAATAAATATACGTGTTTTCTGTTTTTCTGTGATGATAACGACAAAACGTTACAACAACCGTACATTACTTTTGTAATCTGTATACAGCAGAACGATGCTATTAAGGTCACCCTCATGATGTTATTCTGTGATGATAACGACAAAACGTTACAACAACCGTACACTACTTTTGTAATCTGTATACAGCAGAACCATTCTATTAAGGTCACCCTCATGATGTTATTCTGTGATGATAACGACAAAACGTTACAACAACCGTACATTACTTTTGTAATATGTATAGAGCAGAACCATTCTATTAAGGTCACCCTCATGATGTTATTCTGTGATGACAACGACAAAACGTTACAACAACCGTACACTACTTTTGTAATCTGTATACAGCAGAACCATTCTATTAAGGTCACCCTCATGATGTTATTATGTGATGACAACGACAAAACGTTACAACAACCGTACACTACTATTGTAATCTGTATACAGCAGAACCATTCTATTTAGGTCACCCTCATGATGTTATTCTGTGATGACAACGACAAAACGTTGCAACAACCGTACACTACTTTTGTAATCTGTATACAGCAGAACCATTCTATTAAGGTCACCCTCATGATGTTATTCTGTGATGACAACGACAAAACGTTGCAACAACCGTACACTACTTTTGTAATCTGTATACAGCAGAACCATTCTATTAAGGTCACCCTCATGATGTTATTCTGTGATGATAACGAAAAAACGTTACAACAACCGTACACTACTTTTGTAATCTGTATACAGCAGAACCATTCTATTAAGGTCACCCTCATGATGTTATTCTGTGATGATAACGACAAAACGTTACAACAACCGTACACTACTTTTGTAATCTGTATACAGCAGAACCATGCTATTAAGGTTGCAAGGTTGAATTGCAAGGTGACCGTATTAGCGAGACTAATTTCCTATACTTACTGTCAGAGAAATAGTTTGTGACTATCCTGCGGTGACCTTAATTGCGAGGTGGCTGTATTACAGAGGTGATAATGAAGCGAGGTTCGAATGTACTTGTATTGCATGATTGTTGTAGAAATCCGACTTCTCTGTCGGTGTCTGCGTCCCGAGCACATGTGACCAAGGAGACGTCCAGACTTTGCTCTCAAGTATGAGTCTTACTTTAGAACTGTACACTGCTAGTAAACCGACCCGGTGGCGGAGTAGGTCAAACAATCATGCAACACCTTAGGTCGTGTCCGGTTTGTAATGCGGCACAAATGTGTGCATTCTTTGCATTTTATCACCCAGCACTAACAAATGAGGTCAGATGTGGTTTTGACGTTCAACAAACTTGACGTGAAAATTGAGCAATTATTCGCAACGCACCGTGTGGTAATAATAATAGTAATTTGCAAAATCGTGAAATGGAGTTTTGTGTCTTTTTTATTCTACGTATACAGTTAGTTTGGGTTCGAACATAGAATGAACATGTACGAATTAATATCCGGTTCGCTGTTACGGATCACGTATACTCTTGTAGAAGGTACGGGGCTTATTACTATTCAAATTGCAAAACAAGATGCACTATCACAAGTATTACCAGGAAGCAAGACAACTTAGAATAACATGTCGTCAATAACGTTGTGGTGTTATAATTTGGGGGTCAAAATAGATTCGTATACAGTAGCGTCGGAACTTGGTGAATATCACGGTGCTGAGGCTCTCTAAACGTGTAAGTTTCTACCCGTTGGTGCACACCAAAATATCCCCACCTTGAAGCTTTCCTTAAAGCTCGATTGCCACACTCCTTAAGGTTCGCCTAAACACCTACATTCGTGCTCTCTTAAAACCTAAATTTGCACACACCCCCTTGAGGCTCGCCAAGAAAACCACCTCGAGGCTCTCCACAAATATCAATTTGAACCATCCTTTGAGGCTCACCAACAAACTCGAATTCAACCCCAAAATCCACCCACCTTCTCTAAATATTGGTAGCTAATCATATATCCAGCCCCACCTAAATCATTGGGAAACTGAGCCACCCCAAGCCCTTCAGATTCCGACGCCTGTGATATAACATTGGTGGCATATTCATGATTATGACATGACGATGTTAATACGTTTGCAGCCGGGAATGATTCGCTGCCGATTTTTCAAGTAGATTGTTCAACTGAGACGCACTTCTGGAGAGACGGACGGGCGGTGACTGCCACGTTAGTATGGCGCTTGACATTTGAACAGTGTATTCTATGCATCCCCTATTATCGTACCGTTTCCGCAGCTCAGCCTTGCCACCATTTTCTTTGACCTTCCTGCTCCCAATCTTTCCTTCAGCCTCTAGGAACCGTAGTCACGACGAGGTGCCATGTTGTTTGCCAGCTTAACTAGTTAAAAGTCGACGAATTCTCCCCCAAAAAACGTGTTCTGTAGAAAACATAAAACTTGATAAAAGCTGCGGAGGAGTGAGATGCTGATTCTGCCGTCTAGTGAGTTCGCCGGAAGCTCATTTCATTGGTTAGTCTACAATGTTTGAGAGCAAGGGCATAGTGAAATAGCCAGTTTCCACCAGAGTGTTCGCTTATGTTTTAAATGAAGAACGAAGGTTTCCTATGTGCCTCTTTAGAACTGTTTATATTTGTTCGTGCATAGGCAACCATTCAAACTGTGTGGTTTCACAACTGCGGGTGTTTTATGATTTGTTTCTAATTAAACATGAGTGATTTTCTGTCCGAATCAATTCGACGCGTCCCATTTGTTATCCATTGTTGTAGTAATACACCCACGACATAATTATCCTGATTGGTGATGAACAAGATTGGACAATTTCTCATTGACAGGGTCGTTCTGATCTTCTTCGGGACTCTCATTCTGTGCGCGACGTCGATTGATTACTGTAAGTCCCGAAAGAAACAACCACTAACGCCATCTGTCGCCAATGGTGACACACATACGAGAGAGCCATCTATCGGCAGACATGATGGTAACAAACGTAATACATCACAGGTCGATGGGGTAGTCACTGGTCAACAGAGAACGGACAGTGACGTCATCGTACATCGTTCCCTGCAGTTGGTGACGATAGAATGTTTAGATGCAGCGCCACCAAAGACAGAAAGTGAGTCCAGTCGATATATTATTACTTGTTGACAATGTTTCTCTAAAACGGTACTTCACCGACCCAGCGAATAAACTCGGTGGCGGAGTAGACCAAACAATCGAGCAAGACCTTAAGTCGTGTCCGCTTTGTAATGCGGCACATTGTTGTGCATTTTTTGCTTTTTATCGCCTAGCTCTAATAAGTAAGGTTATGTGTGGTTTTTGACCGTATTACTAGTATTATTAAATGTTTTCCAAACAGAAACAGAATTTTCCTAATTGTTTGTAGCTAATGTTCAACAAACATGGCGTAAATTTGAGCTGTTTTCGCTTGCTAAGCGCTGGTTCCATGACCCTGAATAATGATGCATTTGATAGTCATGATATGTAATCAGCCAATGAGAAGTGGGTTTACATAACTTGCAAATTACGGTTAACATCCCCAACCAAACTATGGACAGTTTACATAGCTCGGAACAATCTCAGAAAGCACTCATAACTATGCGAACAATCTAGTAATGTCCGTTTGATATCCGGTACGATCAGTAAACTGGTAATAATCCTTTACCTACGGAAATTTCAAAAAGCGTTTAGTTTCTTCCTAGCGGTCATAGTTAAAACACTGAAAGTCTGTTGCCCGGGAGGAAAAACGTAACATACACAAGCAGAGGAACATCGTGAAAACTGGGCGTCCTAACCAAAACGGGGCCCCAACCGGGCCCCTATTTGACGGCTTGGTATTGGTACAGTTTACACACCTGTATGTGAAAAGTGTAATGTATTATATTATTTTACTTACACGTTATGAGTTTCTGTTTGTCTCTACTTCTGGCCAGAGTGGTAGCCAGGATCTGAAACTAGGGAGTCCACTAAACAGGTTTGCGCAGGTGAGGGAGGGTAGGGGGGTTGCCCATTTCCTTGAGTGGGGGTCCGGAAATGTTTTTTGAAATGGAGGACTCTCGGGTTGCTTCTGGAGGCATCCTTTAGTGATGTTTGGCACAAATAATGTTCAAATAGTAACCAATTTGTTGCTGTCAACTTTTGTTTATGTCTGCTCAGTGTGTATATTTGTCAATCTTAACATAAACATTAATTACACTATCTGTTCAGCAAAAATGTTTATTCATCAACACGTTTACAACAACTATCTTATCAACTAAAATATATCATTTACAAAAAAAACAATATAAACAACAAAACTGTAAAACATGGACAAATATAACGCCATCCAACGGAATTGGTTAGAACTACGAAACCCAGACTATATAACTTTGAGCCAGCGTAACCCAGACTGTTGTCATTCCTTCGAGTTTTGTTTTCGAAACCGAAATCTGTACACTTGTGACTTGTGCGTGTTCTAATGATGTGACAAGTATATTTAATTAACAACATTACACTTCAATGCGCTTAGCGGACAACCAGACAACGACCATGAGATGGTTTATGTTAGCGCCTCTCGCCCGCGTCCCTGTTTAATTCGGTTGACACGAGGTAGCAGGGGCGCCATGACACTTCGCAACGATTTGCCTTGTGCGTTTTAAAAATCCTGCGTCATAAATCCACAAAAATAAACGAATAGTGTTGCATAGTAATCATGTTTATTTCAAAATATCGCCAATAAAGTCAGTATCATTTACGGTGTTGGTAATTCTACTCTTTTCAGCGTTTCCGGAATTTCCGTTGAAAAACGCAAATCCCGTGTCAAAATCAAAATGTCTATTTCACGGAATTCCATACATTTGACACGATCGCGGAATTTCCGTTCCTAAAGGTCAAGTCCGTTTCAAAATCCGAATTCCGTTAAATTTGTTTAATGAAAAATCGATCGATAGACATTTTCACAGTTCCCGCTGACTCATGCACCCTCAAGTCATTGCCAGTCATGACATGTGAAATGTTTTCCATTATAAAGTCTACAGTGATGGAAGGCACAGTTGAATGTGTGCAATAGTAAACATATTGAGTGCAAAAACTACACTTGGGTTGAACATAAAAACAAACAATATTGATTGCAAGATGCGAAGTATGTAAAACAAATCCTCCCTGTTCACCGACCAGTCCTGCATGACAACAGAGTGAGCGGAGGCATCTCATCTCTTTGAAGAGTCTTCCCTGATGACACATGTAGTAAACATTCACTGTCACAACATTTTTATATACACCAAGATTTTCTTTAAAACTTAGCCAAATGAAAATTGTATTTAACAATACATGGAGAATCTAGGGCAAGATGGGGGAGCGCGGGATTGCACACCCCCCTCCCCCCATTCTAACCCCCAATCAACATAGCATTAAGATAGGGATATTTTATCGAACTTCGCCGCTAGTTTTGCTGTTAATTGGGATGAACTTCGAGGGATTTCAAAATTGGATGGAGTTCTGAACGTCCCATGAACATATTTTTTTATTAGAAAAGCGCCTTTTTTCACACAGACGTAATTAAATAAGTGAAGACGATGATCCCGTAAATATAATTGCTTTACAGCATATTTAACATTATTAATAAATATTGTTTAAAGGGCCCGTTTTGTACGTAATTTGTTTCCTGGTAGTTGGATGATCTTCCTGTGCTACGGGTGATAAGATAAGTTGTCTCTTCATTTGCTAGCGACGAGCGCCGTCTGGCGGGCACTGCTCGCCTTCTCCCTCTACCGGAATGTGCCACGGATCATCAACGCGCGTCACGCACCAGGGAGCTACACATGTCTGCATGGCCTGCGTGTCATCCTTGCCAGCTGGGTCGTGCTTGGACACACGTTCGACCTTGGCATAAATTTGCCCGTGGCGAATTATAACTCGGCAGCAGGTATGGACGAAAGCGATTAATTTGAAACAATTGTTGTTCTTATTGTTGCTGTTGCTGTTACTACTTCTGCTTGTGATGATGATGGTGATGGTGCTGCTGCTGCTGCTGCTGCTGCTGCTGCTGCTGCTGCTGCTGCTGCTGCTGCTGCTGCTGCTGCTGCAAAAGTAGGAATTAACGCAAAACACGTGACGCTAAGTAATTGCGTAACTTTAAGTACGCTTCGTGGAACTGTGCTGTCCTGTGCTGCGGTGTCGAACCTTGGGGAAGTATGTTTGCTCTGCGTTGCTCCAGTTGACTCATAGACAGTGGTGGACCAGGCGCCGGTTTCATGAAGCGAATTTAAAATTACGCTGTTACTTAAAGTCACGTGTTTTGCTTAACTGTTATATTTACATAATTATATATTTAAAAAAAACGCATCATTTACTAAGACAATCATCTTAGCGTTAATAACGTTCTTAGCCGCTTCATGAAACTGGACCCAGATCTGCCAGAGAGTAAGATGTAAAGCGCTTTGAGCATCCCGAGGACTGGATACTGCGTTGTATAAGAACTTCTCCTTGCATTTGTTCAATCGTCTGGTGTTATTTTGATGCTGTATTATGATACGCCAGAGAACAAGCTAGGACAATACAAATTAACGGAGCACGTTCAAGATCAAGTTCTTATTCTTAACGCGTACAGTCTGGGAGTCGACGGATTCTTCATTCTCAGGTAAATTATATATATTTATATATATATATATATATACACACACACACACACACACATACACACATACACATATACATACACACACACACACTCACATAAAAACACACACTCACACTCACACACATATGTATATTATATATATATATATGTGTGTGTGTGTGTGTGTGTGTGTGTGTGTGTGTGTGTGTGTGTGTGTGTGTGTGTGTGTGTGTGTGTGTGTGTGTGTGTATTCGTGCGTGCGTGCGTGTGAACACGTTATATATGTATATATATATATATATATATATGCTAACATATATCATCCATACATGCCACCTCACCTCACCCTTTATTTTTAGTCCTTTGGCCGAAGGTCCAAGGGACTGTTTTGCATAGACATATCATAGAGCACTGCCACTATGGACGATAAATCTGTATTTGATTGAATCATTTTAAGGGCTCCCTAGGGTCTCCAAGGACCCCAAAACTGGTAAAAATGTAACATTTTGCCTATTTTTGTAATGTGTTCAGCAACTTTTTTTCTAATTTTGCACAGATGTATCTTAAGTGCTGCCACTATATACAAGACATCTGTATGTGATTGAATCATTCTAAGGGCACGTAAGGGGCCCCCAAAATAATCTGTCCTCTTAGTTTTACACATAAAGACATAATCTGGCATAACTTGATAAGTCTTTGTAGCAGCATATTTGTACTTCCAGTGTATCATTGCAACATAACATACATATTACATACTATGTGCCACATTTGAATGTTGTGCATGTAATATTTCCATGCAATCCATTTGCATATATAATGTAAAACTTCAACAGCCGTTTTCTTCATTTTCACTTTTTGACCCCTACCATGTTCAATGCTCCATAACTTTGCCAATTTTTGTAGTAGTCATAATTTTTGAAACCGTGTAAAGCACCCTACCAAACCTTTACAAGGAAGTAAGAAAACAATGTTACAATTTTTCCGACTTATCACTCATTTGGTCAGCCGAGGTCCCATATAGACGTATTAGTCCCATTTTTCAATTTGCTTTTCATTTGCGAAGTTTTAATATGGATATGCGTTCCATATGGAAACAAACTCTTGACAAAGCACAAAATGAATGTTCTAATTTACAGTACATGGAAAATATTGTTAATCTAGGCAGAGTCATAAAAACTAGTGAATGCTGTTTAATATCCCCTGTCGATTTTGAAACTCGATTAGCATACTAATATTGCTGATACAGAATGTGTACTGATCAATAGAAATAGTTAGGGTCACGATATCCGTTCATCGTTTACTAAAATGTATTTATACACATTTGGTAATACTAGTACAAATATGTAAACGGTGTACTACCACCCAAATTCCGTTTAATATGGTAATTTTATATACTAAGATGCTAGATATGAATATGTTGCTTCACAAAGTGTCTCTATGTTTATTTCCCAATATTTTATTGGTTTCTATATATTATATAATTTGGTTGTTTACAATGTTATTATGCATTGTTGTCAGTGCCGCCATGGTGACTATATCGTTTTCGAAGCACCTGTCCCGCCAAGGAGGAATACCACAAGTGTCTCAGATGGTGCGATACTACGTCCATCGATACTTGAGGTATGTGAACGCCAGCCTGTATGCTACGTCCATCGATATTTGAGGTATGTGAATGCCAGTCTGTATGTTACGACCATATCAAAACAACGAAATCTCTCAGAATGGAGCACAGCTGTTCAGTGCAATGCAGTGCAGTGACTAGAGCTTCGGACTCTCGACCGAGAGAACTTGTGCTGCCATGTTGAACCTTGGGCAAGTTCATTCACTCTACGTTGCTCCGGTTCACTGAGCTGTATGAATGAATACCTGAGTAGTTAGCAGGAGACGTACAGTAGTTAGCAGGAGACGTACAGTATCCATTCGGAATAAAACATCAAAGGACATCAAAGGGTTTAGGATCAGTCATTCCTAGAGATTCCTACTTGTAAAAAATATTATGATTAATGACCTGTCATGTAAGAGTGTAGTGCTGACCTCTCGCGGTTATCTGTACGTCTCCTTGCTATTGACAGTGGTGAATATGTGTACGAATAGTATATGTGCATTAATTGCAGCGTGGCTGGATGCTTCACAGAGAAGTCGAGATGGTTTTCAACTGAATCTGCCAGGAAATGTAAAGCGCTTTGAGCAGTCCTGGATACTTACCTTTAGAATTTTATCCACCCTTCCAGTTGCATAGGCATGTCTTCAACGAGGCTACCGCCGGAGATATATTGTAAATGGACACCCCTTGGTAAATGGACCGAGGATACATTTACCAAGGGGTTGTGAAATAATAAAACTGTTCATGTTCGGAAGTTACAACCCCGGAGCATGTTCAAGTGGTAAGCAAAACTTTCAGTTTTACAATAGTTTTTATTGGCAATACGGCATGTGAAACGGGTTTTCATGAGTACAACGGGTATATAAAAAATTCAAATGGGTAAACTGGAAAATTTCACAATCGTGGCTAAAGGGCTGCTTCTTCTACTCCGACGTCATCATGTTGACTGTTGGCTACTTCCGTTAAATCATGTTAGATCTGATTAAGCTTCCTGCTGATATTGACTCTAGTCTACTCGGTCATGATCATGTTGACTGTCGGCTACTGCCATTAAATCATGGTACATCTGATTAAGCTTCCTGCACAGATTGACGCCAGCCTACGCCGTCGTCATCATGCTGACCGTCGGCTTCTACCGTTATGTCGCTGTCGGGCCACTGGCACCAGAAAGCGATTTGGCGGAATCGTGTCTGGGGACGTGGTGGTCTCTTCTTCTCTACATAGACAACTTCGTCTACTACTACAGAGCGGTACGTAAACATATTATGTACGAATAGTCTTTCGCTCATTAACTGCAACGTAGCTGAATGATTCTTGAGATGTATAGACGGCGCTCGTTTGAAAAGGTCTTGATAAAGTGACTAAAATCGAAATTCCCAGTGATGCGCTACTGTTTTCCATGGATGTAGAAAGTCTGTACACCAATATTGACACCATTTCTGGGACTGAAGCAGTAAGACAGGCTTTTTTGCGAAACCCGGATTTTGATCGCCCAGACGCAGACATTTTAGAACTACTTAAAATTTCCTTAGAACACAACGACTTTTTATTCGGATCAAACTGGTACCTTCAAATTTTCGGCAATGCAATGGGGAAACGATATGCCCCCAACTATGTCAATCTTTTTATGGCTGAGTGGGAGAAACAAGCACTGAGGAAATGCAAGAAATTACTATCTTCGGAATCTGGACACATGGGAATGATGAATTCCTTGTTTTCTTGGACATACTAAATAGCCATCAAAATTGCGTAAAGTCAACGTCAGTTACGAGTAAACACTCAATAGATTTATTGGACACTACGATCTTTAAAGGTGAACGCTTTAATTCGACAGGGCATCTTGACAGCAAGGTTTACTTTAAACCAACATATACACATCAACTACTGTACAAAGACTCGTTCCATCCGAAACATACCTTCTATGGTATCCTCAAGTCGCAACTATTACGATTTCACAGGATTTGCAACAATAAATCAGACTTTGAGGAAGCCGTACAAACACTTTTTCATAGCCCGAGGTAAAGGAATTATACATCGCGTTTTTAAGGCACATTGAAGGCACTGCCATAGCGGACATTAAAAATCAGAACAGGAAAGAACATGCCGTGAAATGTCAGGTGAAAAGGTGTCTAGCCTTTACGGTATTTGTAGATTCCACACCTATTAACAACACAAGGAGGCCACCACAGGGCAAAATCAACACTTGCGGTACATCCAGCGTGGTGTACCTAATTACCTGCAACGCCTGCCCCGCAAGATACGTGGGTGAGACTGGCAATCAACTCCGAACACATCTAAATAATCTCAGATCGGACATACGACATCACAACGACACACACGTGGCCAAACATTTTAACGGAGCTGGTCATTCATTATCCGATTTACGAATCACAGTCTTGGAATCAGGGCCATTTTCTGGCGTCGCCTCAATGGAAACCATTTACAGACGGAATTGTGAATCAAAATGGATTATAAGACTTAAGACTACGCAGTCAGGGGGACTGAATGTTAGAGATAACTCTTTTGACATTATACCTTTTGTGATTCGTTTCTCCCACCAGGGGCGGACAATTGCTAAACTGGCTAAAGTCACCTATAAACTGCTTCAAACCGCGTATCCAGAAATATACACGCCAAGATTTATAACAGCGTTCTCAAAGAACAAGAATCTGAAAGATATGCAGGTGGCCACCAAATTACAATGAACAATGGACTTCTAGAGAACAATGACCCTAGCGCTTAGGACACTGTGAGACGTCGTAGTATTACTGCAATTGTGTAGTTGTTAGGGGGATTAGGCTGCATGTGGGGTTGTCGGGTTGCAGCAGCGCTGGCTCGTACGGATTCACATGTTTCCGTCTCCTGTACAATTATGACAATTATAGGATGGATATATTTCATGCACAATTTAATAGCTTATTTTGTTGTATAGGTTTACCACCCGAAATAATTACTGAATACCCATGTATTAATTATTAATAACAAGGACACGTGTTTGTGGAGGTGTGGGGTGGTCAGCAGTAGCGGCCCTGTGGGCAGCACCACAACTTCGCAATCCTGTGTTTGCTTTTATTTCAGCGTATACCTTCGTACGGCACACAATATGTTTTTTTAAATACAGCATCGTCCCCCTCTGATTCAGATCAACACCATCGTGTCGCTGTAATATTGTTTCCATCTTGTAGCTAACCTCTATGATTACATATATAAATGCTATCGAAATTGATCGCCAACCGATTGAGTTCATCGTTCAATACGAATCTTACACGGTTAAAGTCCTCCCGCCTCCGGTCAGCACGCCTCATCACTTCTGACACTAACACTTGCTTGACACCAGGTATCTGCCCAAGAGTTCGCGCCGCATCCATGATCTCCCCTGCTAGCCGTACGGGGTCTTTTTCGGGTCGCTTAGATCAGTAGTCCCGATTTCTAGGAAGACAATCGATGGTGCCACCCGGTGAACAAAATGGCAGTTGCCGGTACACGCCGGATACCCGCATACCGCAAATGCCCCGCACCTCCTAGATAGAGGCCCTCCCGGTTGATCTCATCGGCCACACGCCGAACGAAAGTGTGCCCCAGGATGAGCAATGTCTACAGTGTACAATATATATTATCAACACCATTCACCACGTATCTAGTTCATTGGACACACCATCTCCCCTTTAAAAAACAAAAACAAAACTAAGATGTGTATTCATATATTTTGTTTAACAGGACAGAGGAGGGTAACCCGCGGTTACTATCCCCAGCCTTGTCCAAGTGGTCATTATTTAATGTCTATTGACATGGGAATGTAACGGCTGAATGCATCCCTGTGCCATGACTTGATAATTACTCATTCTCATCTCCGTTGTGGACCGATAGTCGTTATTTGGACACACCATTAATGATACATGTTTTTCTTTTTTAGGTTTAATTTACACTCTTTTGCGGAAAAAACCATCTACCCGAAAGGACTAAACTGATTTTATCAGATATCAGGGTTTAGGGTTCACATTCGCCACCTAGGGTGTTCGTTCATGTTCGAAATCCTTAACAGAGGATATCTGAACCCAGTAGACCCATTTTCCTAAAATTCTTACTTACCTACTTATTTACTTAACCGACTTAGTCGTCGGAGGGACATAAGTGACGCTGCAGCTGTGATGGTTCGTCATTCTTGCCTGTCCGTGGCTGTGGTGAGAAGCTCTGACACCGAGAGAGCCGTCCACTCCTTGATATTGTTAAACCAACATTTTCTCTGCCGTCCGCGGCGGCGTCTACCCTCCACGGTGCCTGAAGAATCGTTTTCTGGAGGCTGACATGTCTTGTTATATGACCCAACCATGCCAATTTTCTTCTCTTGACAGTTTCCAGTAGAGGTTGTAAAGTGTAGTAAAGTGTAAAGCGCTTTGAGTAGTCCAAAAGACTGGATACTGCACAAAATAAGCAGTTACCTTTTAACATGTATTTAACAAAGTGTTGTCAGCTGTACCTTTGTCGTTATTAGAAATCTCTAATTTGAAGGATGTTAGGAAATACAAAACATAAACAGATCATTTTCAAAACTGTTCATACACAAGTCAGGGTAAGAAATAATGTATACTCTAGGCGGCGTGGATGCCAATATAATGAAATGGTCTTTGTGCTAATAAAGGGGAATTGACACAGCTATATTTTGTGTTATTTTGTGTTCCGTTTTACCTTTACCTGTACATCCAACCACCCCCAAAACTTTAAAATCTTCTAAAGTTAAAGTTACCGTCCGCGTAAAACTTAACATATATTAATTAAAAATAATATAATGTTTAAAATTAAATTTCCACCATAAATCCTCTGCGGCCTCTCGCGCTCTTGTTGACTTTCACCCGTCCATCTTCACACTGTTGTTGCTGTAGGTTTTAGCCTGGTTCTCATGATGTCTATATCATAATGTTGTTGTTTTATCTGTTATTATTATTATTATTAGTTATAACCACCAAATTTGACCCGGCTCACTTTCCGGGGTTTTCATGTGAACGGGTTAGCGAAACCACACATTTCATTTGGTTTAATTCACTGTTGTGAGTGACCACATGTTGTTTGACTTCAGTGCCTCGGCTGGACATGGTATTTGACTCTAGACTTCCAGTATTACGTCATCGCCCCGGTATTCGTGTGGCTTCTCTACAGGTAGGTCACATAAGGGAAGGCGGGCACAACCGTTTACCCGAGCACGCTCGCAAACAACCGTTGTGGTGGCTCAGCACTCACCAATATTGGTATTTAAGATGGACACACACTCCGCATGATGCCATAATATTACTTGCAGTTTCACGAATGTTTACGGTAAATGTGAACGTCATGACGAAACGTCTGCCTTTGTCGTACTCTGATGTTAATTAATTAATTAATTAGCTATACGTAACTATTCTAACATTTATAATGTTTTGTTGTTAAAAATGTGTAGTTTATATTGGGTTTTACACACACACACACACACACACACACACACACACACACACACACACACACACACACACACACACACACACACACACACACACACACACACACACACACGAGTACAAAAACCGGGGTTGCCAAAGAGGCATGGCGAGAAATCTGAATGTTCTATCAACCTTGCTTTGGGGCACAACCACATTTAAATATAATGCGCAGAGTGCGGATACATTCTCAAGCTGAGGACACATATTAACAGTCCGGCTGATGCTATCATGTGTACTGTTTGAGATACAATGTGTTGCCATAATTAAACAACAGGACCTTCTTTTACTGCAAAAATATAACATTATTGGAAACAACTATAATCCTGACTACATGTTGTTTGCATACTTTAGTCCTTTTGCGTATACTTGGTGATATAATCAGAATAACAAGTTAGTTAGTTATTAATGTTCCGTTTAGCTATGAATATAATAACACATAATTGTTTTTTTACCAAGCCGATAATTCAACGGAGCACAACCACACGCACGTTTTCAATTGTGCCCCACAACGGTCAATTGAACGCATGCTAGTATCAGGGAAAACAATAATCTCACGCAAATTTTCTTGACTTTATATCTTAACATAATAATCATAATAAAGAAGACTAACAATTTATTGAATCTGTTAAATATTGGGCAGTTGCATGGCACAGTAGCTGCCTGTTGTCCCGTTATATATGCAGTAGTGACCCGCCTTCCCCTAAATAATCCATTACCAAAGCATTTTGAATCAGGAATCATTCACGCGAGTTGTGTACTCTGTTGCAATGAAATAACATTATTACGCTGTGTTTTTTGGTAACTTGACTGTCGTTACTATTCAAATGCACTATAGTGTCACTTCACCTCGCTGATTCATTCTAATAGAAAGCATGCTCCTGGGTGCTTTCTGGGGGGGACTACTTCTTCTAGAACCGTCCAATCCTTTGGTTCTGTTGCACTATTGGGCTCGCGTTTTCTTAGCACACTGCGGCCAAAGACGTCTTTATAATCTTGTTATCAGATTGTTATATTACCTGATATCAAAAAGAGATAAGTTAGCAAAAAATGAGCAACTCAAAACACGTCCAAAACACTAAATTTAACGGTCGCTAGCACCCTTACGACTCATCCGATTTCAACGAGCATGACGTCGTTTGCAAGCCTACGCTTTCTGCTATTCAAACATGTAAATGGTTTCCGGAAAACCATTCGTAAAATAACCTATAAACGGACTTACAACCGTGCCTTTTCCGGTGTCTTAGACACTGCCAGACAATGTTGGTTCGTCGACACAGTTCACTCATCAACTTGTTGAGGCGCTACTTTCTCTGACTCCCTACTAAGCTACATCCATTTTTAAGTCGGCAAAACTTACATTCTAAAAAACACGTCATATTCGCCGCTATTTAAAAATGAGTGGAGCTTATGACATAAAATGAAGATCTAGTAAAGTGCGATGCAAATGATCTCGGCAGCGCTGCAACCGGAAGACCAGTGTACTGAGTACCCGAAACTAACATCGTTCGGAACTGTGGATGGTTACTAGGAAATTTAGTTAGAATCTAGAATAACACAAAGTGCATGCTTTCAAATGATTCAACAATTGTGGGATTGGACGAGCTGTGAGGGTGCTAACGGCCTCTGAATTAACTGTTTTGTACGTTGTTTGAGTTGTTCATTTTTCGCTCGCGTATCTGTTTTTGCTTATATACATGTGTCAGTGTACGTTTTTCAGGTTTCCGATCTTCGGCGGAATATTTCTGTTTCTCGGATATGCGGGCAGTTTGGCGGCTCGTCTCGTCATACTTCGGTGGGTTTGGAGCACCGAAACGACCATGCCCTAGCACAGAGAGATCTAAATTAAGGAACCGTCTTTACAGTTTCGCTCTGTCTGTATATTATTGGCATATATGGGTGTGATGACGACTTCGTTCCTTATTGTTCGTTCAGGTGTACATCTGTGTAGGTGCAATGTATGACGATTCATTATAATATATTGTAAATATGTAATTAATAGTGAAGTAAGTTAGAATGTTATTGCTGATTCAACAGAGATAGTATGTTTGTGTGTATGTGTGTGTGTGTGTGTGCGTGCGTGCGTGTGTGCGTGCGTGCGTGCGTGCGTGTTTGTGACACGGTGTCGTGATGTCTATGTGCGCACATAAACATTATTCAATATGACGGTTTATATACTAATGTACAAACGAAAGGAAGCAAAGACAAATTCTTGTGTAGCGATGCTTCGCTTCACAATTTACCCCCGGCAGACATGTTCGATCGAACACCATCTCGACTTCTTTGGGAAACATTTACGTTGCAGTTACTGCGCAAATACTATTCGTACACGAATATCCACCTTAGACTATACCTGGTACTTATTCACACAGCCGAGTGACCTAAATGAGCAAAGTCGAGATCGTTCGTTCGACTTTTACCAACCGTTATACAATTAGTTGTGTTTATGTGTGCACACACGTGCACGCGCGTACGTAGTAACAGAATCCATGATATGGGATTGTGTTGAATTTACATTTGTTTTACAATCGTTTTGCAGAAACAAACTCGAATTTCTAGCATACATGGCGACAGTGTATGTGCAGCCGTGGACCCGATTTGGTCCTTACGCCATTGGAATCGCCCTGGGAATGATAATTTACCAGACCAAGTGTCGGGTCCGCCTGCCGAAGGTGTGTATACCAGTAATATGTGGGGGGTGATGATGATGATGACGTGTGTGTGTGTGTGTGTGTGTGTGTGTGTGTGTGTGTACACGCGTGCGTGCGTGTGTCAGTGTATGTGCGTGTGCGTATTTATGTATGTCTCTGTATGTCTCGTTGTGTATTTCGCTAAGCTTCTCCACCTGTCCACCTCTCTACGTCTCCACCTCTCTGCCTGCCCGCCTGCCTCTCTCTCTCTCTCTCTCTCCCCCACTCTCTCTCCCCCACTCTCTCCCTCTCTCTTTCTCTCTCCCCCTCTCTCGCTCTCTCTCTCTCTCCCTCTCTCTCCCCCCTCTCTCTCTCCGCCTCTCTCTCCGCCTCTCTCTCTCCCCCCTCTCTCTCTCTCTATCTCTCCCCCATATCTCCCCCTCCCTCTCCCCCTCGCTCTCTCTATCTCTCGCTCTCTCCCTCTTTGTCACCACCCTCTCTTTCTCTCTCACTCTATATTTCCCCCCTCTTTCTCTCTCACCCCCTCTCTTCCCCCTCTCTTTCCCTCTCTCTCCCTCTATCTCTCCCCCTCTCTCTCTCTCCCCCTCTCCCCCCTCTCTCTCGCCCTCTCACTTAATCTCCCACTCCCTGTCAGCGCCCTTTCTTAGTCATAATTATCGGTGTCTTTTAAGAATCGTTATGATGAATATAAAATTGTCAATTTTGTATTCTAAATTCCTTGGTTGGTTATATTTGTGGCAGCGAAGTGGGTATTACGTTATATAATTGTGATATGGAGTTTTTACCATGGATCACGCGCTTCAAAATGTATTGAAATATCATCAGTGGCTTTTGATACATTGCTAAAATTAAAACATACTTTAAAAAGCAACATTTAGAGATACAACGTCATTTTGTTTCATATTGTCTATTGGTTTGTTAATAAGTGTGTTCGTAGATGCATGCATTTTATTAAAATAAACTGAACAGAATTGTCATTAAGAGAAGGTATTGCAATTTTGCCAAAATCACAAAAAGACGTACATCGCAATTTTGTAATCGAGGGCAGAAATGGCGTGTGCGATTTAATGCCCGAGTCGCAATAAGTGGTCAAATTGAAGACCGGGATGCACTAGCACTTTTCGCCCGAACAAACCAGACTCACCCCGACTGCACTGCAACGACCGACACCGATTGCGCTACACTGGCCGGCGTGACGTCATAATCAAGTACACTTGAATACGTTGGAATACGTCAGACCAACACCGACTAGTTCCGACACAGTCGTAAGTTTTCAAGTTTACGTGATTATGACGTCACGCCGTCACGTTGCGCAATCCTTGATTACGCGAAAATTCGAAGATCGCGCACACATTTACAATTTTGCACAAACGGGGTGTGTCTTCTTGATTTGGGCAGTCTACATATTGCCTTACGCATCAATACATCCCTGGGGCATCAATGGACTAGTTTGGTATAAATTTTTAAAAATGAAACGCGAGACACAGCTAAAGAATGTGAGATATGCGTAAATTTAGCGCCAAACTCAAAATGCTAGGCGCAGTTGCTGGACCTGCGCAATCTGCAGGTGGGTGCGCGATCTGCGGATCTATCCGTGAATTACGAAGCGAAATCCTACACAATCTGCAGATTGCGCAGATCTAGCAAATGCGCCCAACATATACACTGTAGTCGCGGTGAGTCTGGTCTGATCTGATTTGGTCTGGTCTGATATGATCGGGCAAAAAGTGCCAGTGTATCCAGGCATCTACACGTATCCGACTCGTGATTGTGAAGTGTCTTCTTGTAGGTGGCTGTGGTGGTTGGATGGATGGTCGCGGTTTGTCTGTGGGGGGCGTCCGTGTACGGCCATTATAAGCTACCCCCCTCGCCGTCCAGGGAATACCACGCGTACAAGTCGACGTACAGGGATGCATACTCCCTCAGTATCGCGTGGCTGGTGTACGCTTGTTGCTCAGGCTGTGGAGGTAAGTGTGTATGCATTAATTTAGTTTATTAAGTAAAAATATACATTTTTATTTAAACATGATAAAATTAGTGATATTAGGTTTTTAAATACTACTTTGAACACGACTTGTTAACGATACACCTGGTTGGTGTAGAGTGCGGCTATGGAGGTAAATTTGTATGTGCTCAGTATCGCCAGGCTGGTGTACACGTGTTGCTCAGACTATGGAGGTATCGCGTGTTTCCTAGAGCTAGAGTGCTCGTGCATGAAGCATTTTTAACGTATATATATATATATATATATATATATATGTATCTATGTATGTATGTATGTGTATTTATATATATATATATATATATATATATATTTATATATATATATATATATATGTATGTATGTATATATATATATATATATATATATATATGTATATATACATGCATGCATTCATGCACGCATGCACGCATATACATACACACCTCTCTCTCTCTCTCACACACACACACACACACACACACACACACACACACACACACACACACACACACACACACACACACACACACACACACACACACACACACACACACACACATCACGAGTTTATGTTTTCGTCGTCTTTTGCGAAAGCAGAGGACAGACTGGTACAGTAAACAACACTCCAAACACAGGGGTAGTTTATTCTTACACAGCTCTTCTCCGTGCTTATGGAACACTCTTGCCATCTTCACTTCATAGTAATAACAGTGCCTCTTCTGATGCTTCTCGCGGGGGAATTGTTCACAAATAATTACAAACTAAATAAGTACAACTGAATCCAACTCTAATTCGTAGATCAACCAAGAGAATGTGTGCTAATGACGATGCTCTCTTTAAAAATACTTTCATAATATGTATTCAGGTTTCGTCAATAGATTCCTGTCTTGGAACTTCTTCATCCCGTTCAGCCGACTCACGTACACCTTGTATTTGATTCATCCGCTCATAATGTTCGCCTACACGTACGGACGAATGCAACTCGTTTACTTACAAAAATCGACAATGGTCAGTATAATAATTATCCCGCTACGATCACATGCAGTAAACTTGTCAGCATTAGAAACATAGAATGGCCGGGGGTCAATCTCCGAAGGAGCACGAAAGAGTCATGAAACCGTGCTAATATAATACAACCTCAGTCGAGAGAATCCGGGTTCGAATCTTGTGATGCCGTTTCGAATCTTGTGCAAGTTTGCTCCAGTTCACTCAGCTGCAAGAACGAGTACCTGGTTATAGACAGTGGTGTATATGTTTTGTACGAATAGTGTTCGCGCATTAATTGCAGTGTGGCGGAATGTTTCCTAGATAAATCGATATGGTCTTCGATTGAGCAGGTCTGCCAGGGAATAGTGTAGAGCACTTTGAACAGTCATTGGGACTGGATAATAGGCTATATGAAAACTCACCTTTTAACTTTCACAGCAAGAGTGTAATAATTATAAACGTAAATTATTGTATCTTTATTGTTAGGGAAAGGACATGTCAACATTGAGCACATCACCATTTAAAAATTGTAGTAACATTTGAACGGGAACAAATAAAAAACGAAAAAGAGATTACACTAGGTACGTCGTTGCTAGTTGCTTTGTCTTGTTTGTTTGTGCGAATAATTTAAAATAGAAAAACAGATGATTGACTACAACGCTTAGGGACCTTGGCCAGCAGTTCTTAACCGATTTACGCTGCGACCTCGATTCCAGTCGCTTGAATTGCTTGGCAACCCACGCCTTCAAACAATTAACGTGTGATGTAGGACAAAAAAAGTCATAACTTAAATAAATGAAAACATTTATTAAAATTGCTTGCAGAATCCTGAACAGGGGCAGTTCCAGGCGAGTAGTTAGGCCAATTATCGGCTTATTTAATTATATTATAACTTAACTAATTCCAGTAGTATCAGCAGTTTAAGTTTATAAAAAATAGATTCTTGAATTATTTATCTATACTAAATATTCACCTGGATTTAAACAAACCTAGTTAAGTAGTTGAAAAGTTAAAATGTACAAAAGTTATATTGTTTAAGCATTAATAATAGTTAAGTAATTGTATTATTATTAATGACATTATTGTTTTTTAATTAACAGGTACTGTTTACATTAAATTAGTTTTTGTCATAGGTGGTTCCACTATAAGCCCTTGTTGGTTTCTTAGGAATCTCCTTAGTTGCACAACAATGTTATACTGTTTTGTACTGAAATAAACTTATCATTGTTAATTGATGATTACGCGCACACTCAAATTAAACGACATATAGTTGATATAAAGTGTTGAAACGTGAGTTCAGTCTGCGGAATAATTTGTACGAGAATGGGTAAAATCATTCGAGCAGCATCCCAAAGTCAATTGGGATAATCACAAATTTACCTTTGCATTCACTTAGGTGAATCCAAAGAGCCCGGGGTGTGTGCTAGACCTTTCGAATTTCGCCGCGCTATGACCGCGCTAGAGTGACATTCCCCCCAGCCCTATTGAATGTCCCTCCTAGACCTTCGGAAATTGTGAAACCCCGATCCGATGTCACGATCCGACAGCGGAGTTATGCAGAAACTCCAACTCAGCCCACTCAATATGAATTTGGTTCTGCCGGCAGTGTTTTTGGAAAGCCTCAAGGGGGTGCAACTGGAGGTTTTGCCCCCTGGACTACCCTACCTGGATCCGCTCCTGATTCACATACTACATTCATGTTCTTGTTTGTTCCAGGTTATGTTCTTTCTCGCCCATTGGATGCTGGGAAATATGGCGGCATTCGTGTTGAGTGCCAGCTTCGAGTTACCCTTCATGGAACTTGAGAAAGTGATGTTCTCCCGCAAGAAACCGTGACCATACATTTGTTATCGTATGAGTAGTGTACCATACATACTTGTTATTGTATGAGTAATGTATTATACATACTTGTTATTGTATGGGTACTGTATCATACAAACTTGTTATTGTATGAGTCGTGTATCGTACATACTTGTTATTGTATGAGTTGTGTACCATACATATTGTTATTGTATGAGTAGTGTACCATACATACTTGTTATTGTATGAGTAGTGTATGATACATACTTGTTATTGTATGAGTAGTGTATCATACATACTTGTTATTGTATGAGTAGTATATCATACATACTTGTTATTGTATGTGTAGTGTATCATACATACTTGTTATTGTATGAGTAATGTATCATACATACTTGTTATTGTATGAGTAGTGTATCATACATACTTGTTATTGTATGAGTGGTGTATCATACATACTTGTTATTGTATGAGTGGTGTATCATACATACTTGTTATTGTATGAGTAGAGTATCATACATAGTTTTTATTGTATGAGTAGTGTATTATACATAATTGTTATTGTATGAGTAGTGTATGATACATACTTGTTATTGTATGAGTAGTGTATCATACATACTTGTTATTGTATGAGTAGTATATCATACATACTTGTTATTGTATGTGTAGTGTATCATACATACTTGTTATTGTATGAGTGGTGTATCATACATACTTGTTATTGTATGAGTGGTGTGTCATACATACTTGTTATTGTATGAATTATGTATCATATATACTTGTTATTGTATGAGTGTTGTGTCATACATACTTGTTATTGTATGAATTATGTATCATACATACTTGTTATTGTATGAGTGGTGTGTCATACATACTTGTTATTGTATGAATTATGTATCATACATACTTGTTATTGTATGAGTGGTGTATCATACATACTTGTTATTGTATGAGTGGTGTATCATACATACTTGTTATTGTATGAGTGATGTATCATACATACTTGTTATTGTATGAGTGGTGTATCATACATACTTGTTATTGTATGAGTGGTGTATCATACATACTTGTTATTGTATGAGTGATGTATCATACATACTTGTTATTGTATGAGTGGTGTATCATACATACTTGTTATTGTATGAGTAGTGTATCATACATACTTGTTATTGTGTGAGTAGTGTATCATACTTACTTGTTATTGTGTGAGTAGTGTATCATACATACTTGTTATTGTATGTGTAGTGTATCATACATACTTGTTATTGTATGAGTAGAGTATCATACATACTTGTTATTGTATGAATACTGTATCATACATACTTGTTATTGTATGAGTAGTGTATCATACATACTTGTTATTGTATGAGTAGTGTATCATACATACTTGTTATTGTATGAGAGGTGTATCCAAGAGACATACCAATGTGCTGCTTCGGTGACGAATTTATAGTAATGCAATACACGTGTTATTGCTCCACTGAGTTAAGACTAGCTGTGATGTTATCAAAATCACGGGCCGTTCTCGTAAAACTTGGGTAAAGTCCATAATAAATGTTTTATTTGTAGGTTTCTAGATAGTGGTATTAATATTTAGTATACTAATATACATGCGAAGCCACAAAGCTTGATGTGAAATTGTTTACAGAAAACTATTTATAATAATCCTGGATAAAGGAATAAACGTGTCATCTTCACAAAATCACATCTCGAAAATCATTGTATCAATTTTGAAACTGTTTTCATATTTTTTTTTCTTATGAGAGCAGCCATTCCATAAAGATATAGACCAATGTAAATTTTCAAATTGAAATTTTCAATGGCATATCTGGTAAGGGTAAATTAAGATAGTATTGTTAACGTTAAATTGTCTAGGACTTACATGTTCCTATATACAATGCCTCCCTGACTTCCTGGCCTGTTCCCTGTTTAAATGCAGACACCTTGTGACTGAACCAGTACCACATTTGAGGGATTTATAGGATCAGGTAACATTTAAAGGGTAAAATAAGAAACCAAAACACAGCTAAACATGTACACTTATTAAGGTTGTTGTCTCTACACGTGATACTAACAATTATTATCCGTTATATAAATATATTCAATACATTGCATAAGTTGTTTTAAAATGGTTTAGTAAGTAATATATTACTGTTAGGTGGTCGTAGTTTTTAATTCCATAATGTATTTATTTGTGTATGCAAAAACACACAAATACACTTGTTCGGAGTTATTGGATTATGTTAGATGTCACTTAGCCAAACTCTAAAGGTTTGACAAAACACACACACACAAGTACACCCGTTTGTAGTTAGTGGATTATGTAAGATGTCATTGAGCCACCATCTAGAGGAGTGACAAAACACACACACACAAATACACCTGTTTGTAGTTAGTGGATTATGTAAGATGTCATTGAGCCACCATCTAGAGGAGTGACAAAACACACACACACAAGTACACTTGTTTTGAATTAGTGGATTATGTAAGATGTAATTGAGCCACCCTCTAGAGGAGTGACAAAACACACACACACAAGTACACTTGTTTTGAATTAGTGGATTATGTAAGATGTAATTGAGCCACCATCTAGAGGAGTGACAAAACACACACACACAAGTACACTTGTTTTGAATTAGTGGATTATGTAAGATGTCATTGAGCCACCATCTAGAGGAGTGACAAAACACACACACACAAGTACACTTGTTTTGAATTAGTGGATTATGTAAGATGTCATTGAGCCACCATCTAGAGGAGTGACAAAACACACACACACAAGTACACCTGTTTGTAGTTAGTGGATTATGTAAGATGTCATTGAGCCACCATCTAGAGGAGTGACAAAACACACACACACAAGTACACCTGTTTGTAGTTAGTGGATTATGTAAGATGTCATTGAGCCACCATCTAGAGGAGTGACAAAACACACACACACAAGTACACCTGTTTGTAGTTAGTGGATTATGTAAGATGTCATTGAGCCACCATCTAGAGGAGTGACAAAACACACACACACAAGTACACCTGTTTGTAGTTAGTGGATTATGTAAGATGTCATTGAGCCACCATCTAGAGGTTTGACAAAACACACACACACAAGTACACCTGTTTGTAGTTAGTGGATTATGTAAGATGTCATTGAGCCACCATCTAGAGGAGTGACAAAACACACACACACAAGTACACCTGTTTGTAGTTAGTGGATTATGTAAGATGTCATTGAGCCACCATCTAGAGGAGTGACAAAACACACACACACAAGTACACCTGTTTGTAGTTAGTGGATTATGTAAGATGTCATTGAGCCACCATCTAGAGGTTTGACAAAACACACACACACAAGTACACCTGTTTGTAGTTAGTGGATTATGTAAGATGTCATTGAGCCACCATCTAGAGGAGTGACAAAACACACACACACAAGTACACCTGTTTGTAGTTAGTGGATTATGTAAGATGTCATTGAGCCACCATCTAGAGGAGTGACAAAACACACACACACAAGTACACCTGTTTGTAGTTAGTGGATTATGTAAGATGTCATTGAGCCACCATCTAGAGGAGTGACAAAACACACACACACAAGTACACTTGTTTGTAGTTAGTGGATTATGTAAGATGTCATTGAGCCACCATCTAGAGGAGTGACAAAACACACACACACAAGTACACTTGTTTTGAGTTAGTGGATTATGTAAGATGTCATGTTTGTAGTTAGTGGATTATGTAAGATGTCATTGAGCCACCATCTAGAGGTTTGACAAAACACACACACACAAGTACACCTGTTTGTAGTTAGTTAGTGGATTATGTAAGATGTCATTGAGCCACCATCTAGAGGTGGAGTGACAAAACACACACACACAAGTACACCTGTTTGTAGTTAGTGGATTATGTAAGATGTCATTGAGCCACCATCTAGAGGAGTGACAAAACACACACACACAAGTACACCTGTTTGTAGTTAGTGGATTATGTAAGATGTCATTGAGCCACCATCTAGAGGAGTGACAAAACACACACACACAAGTACACCTGTTTGTAGTTAGTGGATTATGTAAGATGTCATTGAGCCACCATCTAGAGGAGTGACAAAACACACACACACAAGTACACCTGTTTGTAGTTAGTGGATTATGTAAGATGTCATTGAGCCACCATCTAGAGGAGTGACAAAACACACACACACAAGTACACCTGTTTGTAGTTAGTGGATTATGTAAGATGTCATTGAGCCACCCTCTAGAGGAGTGACAAAACACACACACACACACAAGTACACTTGTTTGGAGTTAATGGATTATGTAAGATGTTACTGAGCCACCCTCTAGAGGAGTGACAAAAAACACACACACACACAAGTACACTTGTTTGGAGTTAATGGATTATGTAAGATGTTACTGAGCCACCCTCTAGAGGGCGCTTTTAGCTTAGGGACTGCAGAAATGAAAAACTGTTTTTTATTAGAGTCAACACTAACATCGGAGCTAGGTTTTTTTCTCTTGTTGCACCAACTCTTCGGAAAATGCTCCCTCTTTAAAGTTGATCAGTTGAAAATATTACAAAATTCCGCCATCATTGAAAAACTTACCTTTACAACCTTGCTTATCCAGAATAGTTCCCTGGCGTATCCACCCTTCTGTTCACTACTTGAATACTGCTTATTGAATTTGAGATTGACCAACCTTTTTGCCTAGATGTGCCTCCGAGGTTGGTTTCTGAGGAGTTAGGTGCAATATAATTATTATTTCTTATTAACTGGATACCTACACTATACATGCAGTTACCTGTTCACCTTCTATCACACTCGGTCTACATGGACAGCTTTTTGCACGAACTGATATTCCTTTAAACATCAACAAGAACACGCAATAATAAGTTTATAAATGTTATTCAAACTCCATCTGTAGGATTTTTTGTTTTATCAGACACACCGCATACAATACAGAGTTTTGTTATTTTAGACGAAATACTGCATTATCCCATTCTAATACTTCAAACAAACATATTTAACATATTTTCAATAGTTTTTCTTGATTTTTTTACACAAGTATAACATTTAATGACAAATTATTGTGGTCGAAAATTTCCAAAAAAGTTCGGGAGATTTTGCAGACTGGGTATGTTTTGTAGCCTCATAATTTGATTGCACTGTTATATATATATATAAGTTGATTAACTACATATAGCATAAATAAGGCTTTATGGGATTTAATTCAAAATATCAAATCAAACAAATGATTGCTATTTCTTCGTACCTTTAAACATTCTTCCCAGCCATATTCAATAACTCACATCGGAAACGATATTCTAGGCAGATACAGTTAATATTTAATTCATGTTCACAATGACAATCAAACATTTCAAATAAACTATACACAAAGTTGAAAAACAACCACATTCTTGGCTGCAGTAATGCCATGCTGGAACAATAATAGTTGACAGTGAATACATGCAGCGTTGGACAAATGTATCTGTGAAGTGTGCTGCCATCTACCAGACAACGACTGCATCAAATGCGATTGAAACATCACTGCATCATGGCAAGAAAACCACTGCGCCACTTCATTTACCTCTCAACTGTACAGCTCATCTACCTCCAAAAACAATGTAAAGAGCTCTTTGGCATTTTGTAGACCCATCAAAGATTTAAAACATTGTAAATGTATAGCACATACGCATTGTTTGGCATGCGCATATTTCATGATTTCTATGTTTCAACTCAACAAATCTGCGATAATCTGGCCACAGGTAGACCTATATTGTATTGAGTCCGTTGGTCCTGTTTATATACCTGGTACATAGCAGCAAATACAGCACCACAGGACCACTGTGACAGGTGTTTTGGTGACAGTGCACCGTGTCAGGTGTTTGGTGACAACGCATCATGACAGGCAGATGTTTAGTTACATTGATGACACAGACTTCTGACAGTGTCACACTGTTAATCACTGCCTCACACTTCTCATAGTAATTGCACTAAACAATGTCATCCCTATTTTGTGAATGTCTCATTTGTGACACGTTGTGACGTTTCATATCTTGAGGTACATCTCGGCAGTATAGAGTCACGGGTATGGTGTAAATCATGAGTATGGTGTAAACGGGCAACATTTCAGGCTTACAATGGTGCCAGTGGTGTCAGTGTAAATTAATTTATTGTAATGTTACGGGTGGTGGACTTGACCCAACCAAAGTTTTGGGATGGGCAACATCGGAGTTAGGTATTTCATTTCCAGTAAATCCAAACCATACAATAGAAATACATTTTTCAAGATATCAACTCCAAATTGTATTATTCAAACCAGTGGCAAATCGTCTGTTGCGTCTAAAAATGCAACAAACAATATTTTCACCTCAAAATAAATTTTGGTTTTTGGTCCGTTTGGTGAAACGTACTTTACGCACTGAACCATTGGAAGCTGTCGCATATTATTGGTATATCCACTCTCTCGCACAGAGAAACAATCATTCTGGTTATGCTGGGACAAACCAGTGAAAACCTTGGGATAATACTGACATGCAGGAGAATTTGTATAGCAACAACATTACTTTGTCCTTAAGTTGTCTTGTACAACACAGATATAAAACGTTGAAACAGGTTCTTCTCGTCAGTGAACAATTTTTCTTGTTGAAGCGTCCATTGGGTTTGCACAATGGTAGCGTTGCCTAAATGTGCAACAGATTTGTGGCCTAAGCATACAATTCTTGTTAAATAGTTATGTTGTCAAAATAGGCAATACCGTGATGGTTTTACTTCTTAAGAGTATTAATTTAATCAATATTTCCTAGGTACAATTTCACTTACATTCTTATGAGATCATAACCCCGATCTATGTTCTTTGAAATAGATTTTGCTACTTAATAGTGATATTGTATACTGAAAAGTGGAACACTTTCACGGGTGTGTCATTGGAATAGTGTCCTCGTCATACGGTGGCGTTTTTACATTTAAAAAAGGTGACATATAACAAGTGATTATGTATACTGATGGATTTCCCTGAGGAGGTTGTTATCTTCCTAGAGTCGCCCCTAAACTCCCGGAACAATGGTATACAGAATATACTACAGTATTCAACCACTGCAGTAGAAAATATTTCACGCTGGAAATTCTACTTAGCGAATAAGAATTAAATTGTTACTGTTGACCGTTCACTTTTTGGACAGTTGGTGACCTTAACTGGAGGCATACTGGACGCAACTGGGTTCACACTGTCCAATCAGTGACACCGGGTTCAGTCTCAAATTTTGTCATTGTCCATCCACACTTATTAACCAATGACCAATGGCCAGCTTGTCACATGACTACCTACAAGCTAATTGTCCAAACACACACACGCACACACACAACATAGCTGCCTCTCTGGACCATGTCCACTCGACTGACCACAAGTAGTGACCGCACTCAATTGTATGCGTTTAACTACTCTGTAACCTCACTATCACGATCACCCTCGGGACTCGACGATATTGACCCGAATATCTAGGTGGCCTTATTAGCAGGACTATTTTAGATCTACTCGCAAAAACGCCCATCCACCAGATGGCGTTACATACGCACTTTACGCAAAACGTTCATAAACACCGTATATCAGACAATGTTATCACTTTAACACAATACGTCACCAACTGACTGCACTCCTCGGAGCAATCGCAGAAAATACACGCAACGTACAGTACAAAAACTAAAGCTGTTAAAAACCCTAACCAATGGGAATTTCGAAGAAATCATGGCGTCACTCTTCATCTGAGGGGTCATAGATTACTCCCTAAAAGTTTGACGTCCAAGATGCAAACCGTCTAGAAAAAAGTATTAACATACCCCTTTCACACACATCCATGAGCTTGGTGTTTCCTAGAGACGTCATTGGAGCGTACATTTTTGCAATGACATGCATAGGCGGATCGATGGGGGGCTGTGTCCCCTAGACATTTGTAATTTGGCGTTTTCCCAGACCTGGTTGAATGGGCCCACATTATATACTCCCCCTAGACCTTTAGAATGTGTCCCCGTGTAGGTTACAATAAGCTGAAGTTACGGCGACGCGGAGACAACAAATTTTCAACAGCACAACCCGTCTTCGGGTGTCATCAGTCGAGCCTGCCAAGACAGCGAAGAAGACTGAATATATGGCGGTGAAAATGTTATAAACAGAACTCCACCCCCACCCCCACCACCCCCACCCCTATCTTCCGACAGTGCGATTGCAGTCGGGCTGAAGGCCGGCTCAGACCACCGAATATGACTTTTGTCGGACGCCAGTGGAGGGGTTTGAGCCTCTCCTAAACTATCCTCTCTGGATCCACCCCTCAGTGGCGCCTCTGTCGTGTGGCTGCACCTCCATTTTTTCACTCATAAACTGCCAGAAAAAAAGAGGGACAATAGCAGACATTTGTAATTACCCATCGCTGATTGGTCAATTTCATGCCATTAAAATATCTTAGTTACCCCTAATTACCCATTATTACCTACAACTACCCCTTCATTACCCCTAATTACCCATTAGCTAACCCTAAATACCCACAATTACCCCTTAGTTACCCCTTAATTTCCTCTTAAATCCAGCCGTACATGCATCCATACGAGACATACACCCATATCGATTTGGCTGATTATTCGGCCCGGAACACTCGACAGCATATGCACCCATACGATATATGCACCCCATACCATGCGACATACGATACGATACCCACCCACCATCGTCCTATACATAATTACCCATAATTACCCCTTAAATACCCATACCCACCCACCCTCGTCATCTACTAGATCAAGCGAACAACCAGCCCACCAGCCCTTGCTCCCAGGTGGCACTACCTCCGGTCACATGACCACACACAGATGACAATACCAGAAGCTGAGGTACCGTAAGCTCTCGACCACTGGCAAGTTTATGAAACACTCGCAAGTCATGTCATTATTCACACGTATCAATGCCGTATTTCATTGACAAGAAGGTATCATCATCGTCGATCGAACCTCTGGTGTGGTGGACAAACACCCGTAAGCTCACGACCACTGGTGCGGTGTTAAGTAACCCATAAGTCGCATCATGCATATACGAGTCAATGGTGCGGTCGTAATGACACGTTAGCTCACGACCACTGGCGAAGTTGTAAAACACCCGCAAGTCACGTGTTCGGCACTGATTCATGTGTAGCTAGTTTTGTTTATGTTTCCTAAGGTTGATTTGGTATTGATTGCCACCATGTTTCAACAATGTCATCATCATCGATAGAGACGATGGCGTGGATGTCACTGGCGTGGTGTTAAGTCACTCGCAAGTCGCATCAAGCATGTACGAGTCAATGACTGACCCGTAAAAACACACTTGTAGAGCACGTCCACACATTTGTAGTCCACATTCACACATTTGTAGACCACTTTCACACACATGTAGTCCACCTTCACACACTTGTAGACCACAACACACAGACACATACACACAGCACACAAATAATACACATACAACGCACGCAACGCACACAACGCACGCAACGCACACAACGCACACAACACACATATACAATTACACAAATACAACACCCATACAACACACACAACATACACAACAAACATACAACACATATAGAACACACGCAGCACATACAACACACATACAACACACATACAGCACACATACAACACGCAACACATGCACACATGACACACACAAACTCACACAACGCGAGCGCGCGCGCGCGCGCACACACACACACACACACACACACACACACAATACACTAAAACACACAACACACACTGCCATACAACACACACACACACACACACACCATACACACACCATACACACACACAAAATACACACTCACACACAACACACAAAGATAAAAACACAACAAACACAACACACACAAACACACACACAAAACACACAACACACACAACACACACAACACACACAACACACATACAATACATAAACACACAAAACACACGCACACTCACAACACACACAACACACACAACACACACAACACACACAACACACATACAATACATAAACACACAAAACACAAGCACACTCACAACACACACAACACACACAACACACACAACACACACAACACACACACAACACTCACCACACACAATACACATATCACACACACAACACACACAACACACGCAACACACGCAACACACGCAACACACGCAACACATGCAACACACGCAACACACGCAACACACGCAACACACACACAACACACACAACACACACAGCACACACAGCACACA
>CM034544.1:28376274-28392847 GCA_020002185.1 Paraescarpia echinospica
CAACACACGCAACACACGCAACACACGCAACACACGCAACACACGCAACACACGCAACACACGCAACACACGCAACACATGCAACACACGCAACACACACAACACACACAACACACACATCACACACAGCACACACAGCACACACAGCACACACAACACACACAACACACACAACACACACAACACACACAACACACACTACACACACACACAATATACACAATATACACAACACACACAACACACACAACACACACAAAACACAACACACACAATACAGAACACATTCGCACACACAGTACATACAACTCACATACGACATACATATAACAAACACACACAACACACACACAACACACACACAGAAAACACACACACAACACAACACAACACATATACAACACAACACACACAACATACACAACACAAACAACACACACAACACACACAACACACACAACACACACAACACACACAACACACACAACACACACAACACACACAACACACACAACACACACAGCACACACAACACACACAACACACACAACACACACAACACACACAACACACACAACACACACAACACACACAACACACACATCACACATCACACATTCACACACACAGCACATACAACACACATACGACATACATATAACACGCACACAACACACACAACACACACACAGAACACACACACACACACACACACAACACACGCATACACGACATACAACACACTCAAACACACAACACACAGACACACAAGAAACACACATACTACACACACACAGCACATACAACACACACACACACACACACACACACACACACACACACACACACACACACACACACACACACACACACACACACACACAACACTCACAACACACACAACACACACAACACACACAACACACATAACACACGCACACTTAACACACACACACACAACACACGCACACTCATACAACACACGCAAACACACAAAATATACTCACACCCACACACCCACACACCCATACACCCACACACCCACGCAACACACACACCTTACACACACAACAGACACACGTGCACACACATGCACACACGTGTACATGTGCAGTTTAACATCCATTTTTACCATATGTTGCCAAGAAAGTAGAGATCCCTAGCGTCATTTGAGTCTCTGTTTTTTAACATAGTCCAGATCACACAGTTACATCGTTAATCATTCTCCTATAGATTATAGTTCAACTAGCGTGTTCTATTTTTATCTATGGTCCAGACTGACAGAGGAAACAGTAAAGGCAGATCTCCGGGGGAAAGGTACGTTTTTAGACATTCTGTTGTAAATCTTTGTATATTTCTCGATTATTCAAATACATTAATTTTGGCATGACTTTATAAGCACACATTTGATTGTGTGGAAACTTGTTATTTATGCGTAAAACATTAAATAGAATGCAGGCGCAGAATAACCTGATGTCATGATTGTGGCCGCTCTATAGGCTCTGGATGACGATGATATGATGAAGATGAAATTGTCTCATCAACAACAAATGCTGTCCTTGTGCTGCGTGTTCGTGTTTGTTAGTGTGACAGGGTAAATGTGTGATGGATGAAGTTCTTACACTAGGCGCCTTCTGTCAGTTTATGGCCCACACAATTTCTGCCATTTATGTTGCTTTACTTTAGGGCTATATAAAACAGTTCCAGGTTTCTCATCAGAACTTTATTAATATGTAAATGAGGGGTGCGATTTATGATAAATGTGTCTATGTTGATCCTGACGACGGTACTAACAACTATCAATGCAACTCATCGTCAACAATCTTAAGATGTCTACTGAATATTTGACACATTCCTTTGGTTTGGTGTGAAATATAGTTTTCTCTTTTTGCGCAGAATTATTGCATGCATATTTAATCAAAGGATAATTATATTTCAAAATAACGTTTTGTGGAAGCTATTTTAAAATTCTTGTGCTGATGAGAAACCGGGAATTTATTTTATAAAAGTAAAGTAAAATTATTTTATGTGACCTTATTGTGAGACAAAATATGTTTAATATTTTACATATTTTATAGATACTATGCATTGTACAGTGCGCTACCTTCTTTGAAGAAATTAAGTATTTGTATGTTAATATTCCATATGCTGTCAGAAAGAATGAAGTGGCAACATTGCCACTAACTACAACATCAGGAGAACATTCGAAAGTACTCCAAGACTGCCTCTGACAGGAATGGTGTTAGACAGCACCAGATGACAAATGCAGCTGGGTGTAGCAGAAAAGAGTTTATGGACAATAATAATTAATCAGTCTTTTTATAAAATATTTGAGTTGTCTTGTGCCACACGAATAAATGGACACTAATTGCAACTTTGCTTTTGGATTTTCTTGTATTAAATTATGTGTTTGTTATGCGCATTGGAGTTGTTTGCCTGTTTAATTTCAGTTTATAATAATTGGATGGGACACTCGACACCCATTCTCTTTCTGAAGCAAATTATATTTGTTATGTTCCTAAATAAGATATTACTATATTATTTTATTGTTTTGAACTTCCAAATTCCAGTTAATCCAAATAAATTGATGAATGTGTTTCAAATAATGTTCATTTTAACATCAGAGTGAAAATGCATGATGATTACTATTGAAATGTACACATAAGTACACATAAGTGTATGTATATAATTTGGTCTTATTATCTGAACACACAATACACAAATTTGGCAAAATTAGGCACATTCGGCATATGAGCGGCTAACCATCGGCACTGTCGGCGTTCGACTATGAGCCGCCCTCGGCCCGACGGCGAACCGCCGGACAAAAATCCCTCGACCCGCAGGCGGATGCCGACAGCGGGCCGATGACTTTGCCGCTCTCGGCCCACTGTCGGTCCGCTGTAGGTGTGCTATATGGGTGTACACTTGGTGATAAGTCCCATAATCTAATATCTAAACTGAAATAATATTCTGCACAGTGTTGACTCATAGTTAACTCATATTTAGGCACAGTTTCCTAAACTCAACTTTTTTTATTTGCAGGCACATTGGAAAAAGCCGAGCTGATGGAAAGAGGAAATTGAAGAGCTCTACTCAACAGTGCCATTAATTGGACAATGGGTCACCTGATATAAGATGGTGTCTGGCTTTGTTCTACCCCGTTCTGTTCTGTGCGACATCTACTGGGAAACTGTACATCACTCCGTGTTTCAAATGACCCGGATGTGTGGATCTGATAGCTTTGCGCATCAAAATGATAGCAGTGCTATTAAAGGGGCCCTGTATAGATTGCGCTATTCCACGGCAAAAGTATTTTGTAGGCCGACGCTTGGCGTTTCCGCCTATTTATAGAACAGTCTCTTGCAGGCGATATGTTTGCTATCGTTAGTTCTCGGGAACACAAGACAAGCGTGCGCAGAATCTGGTGATTGTGTTGTTGATCAGGATTTATTTATGACATATATACTGTTGCAAACTAACTGTTAAGTGGTTCCTGTGCTGTAAATCATTGATATCGTGCTGATAACTAGAAAGACGACCAAGGCGACATATTGCATAAACCGGAACTATCTTTATTGTATTCCTACTCAGTATAGGGCATATCACAACACCTCCCTTCAAAGAATGAAACACGATTTGCATTGCAACATTAATTAAACATTGTTCGATACTCTATGTTAATTAGGTCTAACAATACTTGAACTACAACATAAAGTACGTATTAGTGTGTTTCCTGAAACATGCTTGCTTGAATAGGCTGCGCACTAAGCATTAATTAGAACAGGACATGCAATACAGTTGATTAGCTTACAGATCAAGAATCTGAACTGGCTTGATCGGTCGACCGTAACGTGACACTCTCACGTTAGTGGGCACATCAGATTCCACGATTTGAGGATCGACTGATAGCTGACTAAGCTCTCGTAAAGCTCAGCGATTGCGGCGGACAGCATCGACTACTTTAGCGGGACATTTAAGATCTGTTATCCAAACATCGTCTCCCACGGTGAGAGGAGGAAGCACCTTAGCACGGTGTTCTCAACTCAACGTGCCCATCAGAAGCTCGGCAGGCGACGCACCGTTCTCGAGCGGCGACGACCTGTACGCCAGCAAACACAAGTATGGCTCGGCTGCCTTCTTCATGATTGACTTTATCGTCTGCACGGTACGTTCTGCAGCTCCGTTACTCTGCGGGTATCTCGGAGAACTCGTAACGTGTTGAAATACGTATTTATCCGCGAACTTGCGGAACTCATCCGTCAAGACCTCTTGTTCGATTGTGGCATATCGTCGCTCCGTCTCTGTCAAAGAACGAAACGCTGTACACACCATTCTGAGAGAACCGTCACTCTGAACCTGAGATAACGTAGCTCCGATTCCGTGCCGACTGGCATCTGACTGAATCACGGTCTCTTTCCTTGGATCATGCACGGCTAGTTATACCGACTTAGAAAGCTCGTGTTTGACGTCACGAAACGCTGTCTGCTGCGCGTCACCCAAATACCACTGAGTATTGCTGCACAACAAATCACGCAATGGCTGACTTAGCTCACTAAGCCTGTGTGAAAACTTGCCTAGCTGATTAGCCATCCCAAGAAAACTACGGACATCACCGACAGATTCAGGCGTCTTGAAATCATCCAGACCCTGTACAGCCTCCGGATTCGCACGCACACATGTGCTAGATATCACGTGACCTAGAAATCTGATCTGATTCACTGCGAACTCGCACGTTGACGCATTTAGCGTCATATCTGCATCCTTCAAACGGTTCAAGACACGGCGGACATGAACATCGTGTTCCTGGAGAGACGCTCCCCATATGCAAATGTCATCCATGTGAACTATGACACCCTCGATACCGTCTAGGATTTTGGACACGATCTTTTGAAAGATCTCAGGACTAGAAGAGAGCCCGAATGGCAGACGGTTGAACGCATACCGTCCGTGCGGCATTAGGAAGTAACTTGGACTGTTCTGAGAGGAATTTGCCAAAACCCGGAGTTTGCGTTTAGCTTTGTGAAGACTGTGCCCGAGCCAAGCTGGGCCAAACTAGCTTCTACGTTTGCCATAGGATAGACACTCCTACGAACTACTTCGTTCAACTCCGTGTAATCTACGCACATTCTCACCTTGTCTCCCTTGCTTCCCTTGGGGACGACCACCATCGGGGCGCACCAATCTGTGGGCTGGTCCACTGCAAAGATCACTTTCTGGGAAACCATCTGATCTAGTTCAGCCTTGACCTTATCGATCAGTGGGTATGGGACGTTATGCGAAGTGAATATTGCGAATGGACGTACATCATCCTGCAATTGCACATCATACTCTTCACTAACCTGCCCCAACCCCTGAAACAGTTGTTTAAACTCACTGTTAAACTTGCTTGCGCTAACATCGCTGACATGATATGTGATCAACCCCAGTTTCATACATGCATATCTACTCAACAGTGCGTTCGATTGATCAACAACATACAATCGCTCATGATGTTCACGTCCATCTACTCTGAGCACACTGTCATACTCACCCAAAACAGGTATACGCAAGTTACCAGGCCCTATCAACCTTTTGGTAGTATCACCCCATTTCACATTTCTGCACAATCTACTCGGCACGACAGACAAATCCGCGCCAGTATCTAGTTTAAATCTCACTGGTGGATCTAAACCCTGAACTTCAACGAGTTGAGTCCAACTATTTGCCTTGTCACTAAGCTCGCCCAGGAACGAAACATTCTCCCTGTCTGCATCAACAACTAGTTGATTAACATTAGCCTTAAACTGATGCTTATGAGATTGAGCTTTAGACTTGCAGCAACGTGCATAATGACCGGTTATGCCGCACAACTTGCACTTAGCATTAATAGCAAGACAACTGCCAGTATTATGCTTAACATAACCACATCTAGTAATTGGCACACCAGACTGAGAGTTAGTGTTAGACTGGGTGGACGCCAGCCTAGGCTTGCGACGACTCTTCACTGCATCCACGGACTTCGTGTGCACGTTCAGGTCTCGCATCTGACGTTCGACTTCTTCAGCTTGTCGAACCATGGACACTGCATTCGCCTCGGTGAGTAGACCAATGTCCATGCGCTGCATCTCACGTGAAACAGCTTGATCGAGAATTCCCACCACGAGACGATCCCGAATTTGCGTAGAACGATCAGGGAACTCACAGCGGTCTGCCGATTCGTTCAGCGCACGTATACACTGCTCCACCGACTCGCCTTCCGCTTGAACACGGCGGAAGAACTTGGTTCACTCGTAGATAACGTATCTGCGAGGCGCGAAGTAGTCTTCAAACGCCTTTTTGACTTTCTCGTAGACACCAACTTCGTCTGCGCCAAGACCGAGACTAGTGAAAATTGACTCAGCCCTTGAACCCATGCTATAGATAAGACTGTTAATTTGCACACTGTCATCTTCACTGTCATCTTCACATGTTGCGTAAACCGGAACTATCTTCATTGTATTCCTACTCAGCAGAGGGCATATCACAACACTAACAACACTAAATAAATAAATTACAACTGTAAAAAGGATCTTAATTTGTTTACACTTTAATATACAGTTCAAACACATTGGGGGAGCGCGGCTAGTGTAGTGGTTAGCAATTCCGCCTGGTATGCCAGCGCTCTGAGTTCGAAACCCAGACCAGATATTTAGTGTAAAACTTGGCTCTGAACATTGGGGACTGTGTATTCCTCGTGACTCGGATATCACGTTAATGTCGGTCCCGTCTTAATTTGGGACATAAAAGAACCACCGAGGACAACAAACGCCCTGGCAGTGACTACACTCAGTGCCAGTATGCATATAAAGTTCGCTTTAGCGATAATGTTCTGAAAAAGGCTGACTATATAGTTGAGTGAGACCTCATAAGACCATTACATTGTAACCACAATAATACAAACTGGTCAGTTAATAGAACGTTGCCGAGCGCTGGAAACAACAACTAGGACTCATCATAGACAAGAAAGGGATAGTTTCAGTTGTGTTACCCGACTCTCATACGTTGTCGCGCTTACATTTATCCGGGCGTTAAATAATATCCGGGTGACGTTTCTGCGCGTGCGCGTATCTAGGGAAATGTATTTAGCACCAGCTACGACTGTCGCGTTTTCATTTATCCGGGCGTTATGTATGTTTATATGTATATATATATATATATATATTTATATATATGTCTACATATATACATAAATGATAAAATGTTTGCTTCCCACAGACATAAACAATTTATGTCGTAAAACAGTTTCCTCACCACGCACACGTCACGTGACTTACTCTTATACTTGGTCACAAATCTGAAACAGCAAATTATAATTATGTACTCTAACTATGCTCATGTTACGACAACAAACGAAACATATTTAACTACTGGATATTATTTCTCACTACGTGATTTACTGTTGCCAAACATTATGCCTTACATATGTACATAAACATCACACGGATAAAATTTAACGCCCAGATAAATGTAAGCGCGACAACGTCTTCGTCAAGTCGCCAAGCAGTGTTGCTTGTCCGCCAGACGGTGGCGCCACGTCACAGCGTCTGTGTAGTCTAGGGTTGATCAAGGAATGCGAGTGATGACGGGAATGTGACGATCACCTCAACGCTGATGACAACAAACAAGATGGCGACAACGACGAATGTTGCAGAAGATTTCACCACGGATTCTCCTTTTAAATGCACACTTTTCCACGAAAACCAACACTTATGCGTAAGTTGATTATTCGGTTGTAATCAAGTAAGACAGTCCGTACATGGTTTAAGTATTTGTCATTGTCTAGTTCCGGATAGACCACATGACATTAATATTAAGATATGACTCAGTCAGTGACTGACTGACAGTGTCCCTGTCAGTGGCTGTATTTCCTGCGGTAGCAGCCTGAGCCCTTACAGCTTACTGAGTGCAGGTGCAATCAGCAGTTGCAATGCCCTAGCCTAGGCCTACCTGTTTTGTTTGGTGTTAGGCCGTGCCAAAGCCCCTTGCCTTGGATTAGCTAAACCTTAGTCTTAGAAATAAGTTTAAAATGTTGGGGCACTCACATTACCAGTGCAGAATCGGTCTGCCAGGGCAGTGGCCCGAGTGGGTGGCTTAAGTTAATGTTATCGTTGGGCGCAGATGGCATCCATTCCACAGACAATCAATGGTCCGGAGTTCCCGGATACTGGCATATGAGAGCATTCCTTCTTCATAGACATAGCCACAATAGTACCATGGAACAACCTATCTGCCAAAAACAGTAAAAGCTCCCTTTCTAGAAGCTTTTAGGCAGTGCCTTGCCAGCAGATGGCACTGCCCCAGACACTGTTTAAGAGATGTGACCCCTGTTTTTAACCTGCACTTACACATGACTTTATAAACATTTCCAACCAGCACTATAGTACTGTGTGTACACTCTGCGTGTGCACACACCACAGCGATATCCATGGAATCACCATTAATCATGATTAATGACAGCAATGGATCATCGAATGCACAGTTGTGCATGACAAAACAATAGCAATGGTAAGCTTATAGGGTGTCTAGTTTTTGATTTAAATAAAATGATTTCAGCCACTCATGAATATATGCTAGTGTATGGATAATTGGACAAGTATTTTAACTGATGAATCTGGTCAACAGTAAGTGATGAAATTTGGTGTAATTTTCCAAAGTTTCTGTAATCTGAACAAAAGAATCCTATCACCAGATCAGACAGTGCATTTCTCAAATAAAATTTGGTTTAGTTAATTCTGGTACCATGTTGTGTGGAAGTGTAGGGATTAGAACATTGGACTTTCAGTCGAGAGATTCCATATTAAAACCATCTTCCTGTCTTTCCGAACCTTGGGCAAGTTCATTCACTCCCCATTGCTCCAGTTTACTTGGCAGTATTTCTAAGCGAGTACCTGTATATAAACAACACTTGTTGGATATTTGTGTATGAATAGTCTTTGTATAGTAATTGCAGTTTTCAGAGAAGTCAAAATTGTGTTCGATTGAACTATGGATTAAAGTGTAACTGTAAGATCCTTTTCACAGTCGTAATCACTATGTAATGTGCTATAAATGTACAAACTTACCTTTGCTTTTTATTATATATATCTGTATATCGTGATTTATCATTTACCCTGGCCTGGCAGTATTATATTAGTACCTGGTAACTAGAATCAATGGGTGAATGTGTACTTCATGTTTTTGTAAAAAAAATTCCTGATTTTCTTCACAATTTTTGTTGATTTCAGGATGTTATTCTTGGTGTGAAGAGAGCAACAGCTTCATGCTCAATCATTGGGTGGTATGTGTCAGTATTCAGTTTCAATAACGGTAAACGCTTAACACCATACAATCTGTCTGTATATAAACCAGTAAACCATTGTTTTTAGTATTTTATTAACAGTGCAGCAACAGATTATATGTTTGTGTTTCGGCTGATCTGACACTGGTAATTTGACATTCAGTTTAATATGTTTTGCAATGAAAAGGAGAATATCTGTGCACATATTTTATAGCAGAAAGGTTTTTATATTTGAATTTTGAAACGAATCTTGATCAATACAGGGTGTGTTTGCAATCCTACATCCATAAATTGTATATGGCAGTTAGTTATGTGTAGGAAATGCACACACAAAAATACTCATCAACAATAAGAATAGATTACTTGAAGTAATATCGTTAGGTTGGACCAACCTAATGATCTGGTTGGGAAGCTATAATACGTTGCCTGTGTATTGTGAATATATAATAGGTTTAGATAAGAAAACACACATGATTTCTTTCCTCCAGATCTATTGATATTTGCTCACTGTAGAGGAATTCCAGCTACTGTTATAATTTGTTGTTAATCTTTGTAATATAAGACGCATTATTGTGGATGTTGCAGTTTCTTCATGATCACTGTAATATGGCTGTTCAGGAAATATGCAATCTTCACTCAGGTTAGTTCAATAGTTGTGGATCTAATCACCTCGCTTAAAGCTGCATCCTCAAATGATTAAGTCCATCACAAATACAGTTCTAAATATATCATGTGCAGTGCACTAATGTGCGTTTAATAGTTGAATAGTTTAATCATATCCACATTCCATTTAATTAAAATTTCATAAATAATTTTTATTTTAAATGCTATAGTAGAACAAACTGACTTTTTCTATTTTGTAATTACAAGTAGAAGCTAAACGTTTACTTTTGATGACACTAACTGACTTCCAGAGAAAACGAATATATTTTAATTCATTATCATGTTCTGTATTTTTTAAGAAAGTATAATGTAGTGAAAGGTGAAGACATTTGAATAATAGTAACTTATTTTGTACAACGAACTTGGACGTTTTTATTACACGAATGGTTTGAGTTTTTGCTCATCTCATTTCAAATGCATTTTACAACAAAAGCAAAACTATTATCCACTACAACATGCTAGTTTATTTGTGCAACATCTTGTGAAATCACCTCACAGTCTATTAGCATATTTAATTCTTGCTCAAGTATTAATTCAAATGCTTCTCAGAATTTGAAACTTTATGTGAATATGATTATGCAAACTTGGGTTTCTGTCTTGGTGTTATAGATTTTCCTTGTTCTCTCAAAAAATCATGTGACGATCAATTTCATTGTGTTTAAGGTAATTGTCGGCCTGGCAGTTGGCTTTGGCCAGTAACAAAATGTAACAATCAAAGTAAATGTCGGCCTGGCAGTTGGCCTTGGCCAGTTACAAGATGTAACAATCAAAGTAAGTGTCAGCCTGGCAGTTGGCTTTGACCAGTTACAAGATGTAACAATCAAAGTAAATGTCAGCCTGGCAGTTGGCCTTGGCCAGTTACAAGATGTAACAATCAAAGTAAATGTCAGCCTGGCAGTCGGCCTTGACCAGTTACAAGATGTAACAATCAAAGTAAATGTCAGCCTGGCAGTCGGCCTTGACCAGTTACAAGTTGTAACAATCAAGGTAAATGTCGGCCTGGCAGTCGGCCTTGACCAGTTACAAGATGTAACAATCAAAGTAAGTGTCTGCCTGGCAGTTGGCCTTGACCAGTTACAAGATGTAACAATCAAAGTAAATGTCGGCCTGGCAGTCGGCCTTGGCCAGTTACAAGATGTAACAATCAAAGTAAATGTCGGCCTGGCAGTCGGCCTTGGCCAGTTACAAGATGTAACAGTCAAAGTAAATGTCGGCCTTGGCCAGTTACAAGATGTAACAGTCAAAGTAAATGTCGGCCTGGCAGTCGGCCTTGGCCAGTTACAAGATGTAACAATCAAAGTAAATGTCGGCCTGGCAGTCGGCCTTGGCCAGTTACAAGATGTAACAATCAAAGTAAATGTTGGCCTGGCAGTCAGCCTTGACCAGTTACAAGATGTAACAATCGCAGTAAATGTCGGCCTGGCAGTCGGCCTTGGCCAGTTACAAGATGTAACAATCAAAGTAAATGTCAGCCTGCCAGTCGGCCTTGACCAGTTACAAGATGTAACAATCAAAGTAAGTGTCAGCCTGGCAGTCGGCCTTGACAAGTTACAAGATGTAACAATCAAAGTAAGAGTCGGCTTGGCAGTTGGCCTTGACCAGTTACAAGATGTAACAATCAAAGTAAGTGTCAGCCTGGCAGTTGGCCTTGGCCAGTTACAAGATGTAACAATCAAAGTAAATGTCGGCCTAGCAGTCGGCCTTCGCCAGTTACAAGATGTAACAATCAAAGTAAATGTCGGCCTGGCAGTTGGCCATGGCCAGTTGCAAGATGTAACAATCAAAGTAAGTGTCAGCCTGGCAGTTGGCCTTGGCCAGTTACAAGATGTAACAATCACAGTAAGTGTCGGCCTGGCAGTTGGCCTTGGCCAGATACAAGTTGTAACAATCAAGGTAAATGTCGGCCTGGCAGTCGGCCTTGGCCAGTTGCAAGATGTAACAATCAAAGTAAATGTCGGCCTGGCAGTCAGCCTTGGCCAGTTACAAGATGTAACAATCAAAGTAAGTTTCAGCCTGGCAGTTGGCCTTGGCCAGTTACAAGATGTAACAATCAAGGTAAATGTCGGCCTGGCAGTCGGCCTTGGCCAGTTGCAAGATGTAACAATCAAAGTAAATGTCAGCCTGGCAGTTGGCCTTGGCCTGTTACAAGATGTAACAATCACAGTAAATGTCAGCCTGGCAGTCGGCCTTGACCAGTTACAAGATGTAACAATCAAAGTAAATGTCAGCCTGGCAGTCGGCCTTGACCAGTTACAAGTTGTAACAATCAAGGTAAATGTCGGCCTGGCAGTCGGCCTTGACCAGTTACAAGATGTAACAATCAAAGTAAGTGTCTGCCTGGCAGTTGGCCTTGACCAGTTACAAGATGTAACAATCAAAGTAAATGTCGGCCTGGCAGTCGGCCTTGGCCAGTTACAAGATGTAACAATCAAAGTAAATGTCGGCCTGGCAGTCGGCCTTGGCCAGTTACAAGATGTAACAGTCAAAGTAAATGTCGGCCTTGGCCAGTTACAAGATGTAACAGTCAAAGTAAATGTCGGCCTGGCAGTCGGCCTTGGCCAGTTACAAGATGTAACAATCAAAGTAAATGTCGGCCTGGCAGTCGGCCTTGGCCAGTTACAAGATGTAACAATCAAAGTAAATGTCGGCCTGGCAGTCAGCCTTGACCAGTTACAAGATGTAACAATCGCAGTAAATGTCGGCCTGGCAGTCGGCCTTGGCCAGTTACAAGATGTAACAATCAAAGTAAATGTCAGCCTGGCAGTCGGCCTTGACCAGTTACAAGATGTAACAATCAAAGTAAGTGTCAGCCTGGCAGTCGGCCTTGACAAGTTACAAGATGTAACAATCAAAGTAAGAGTCGGCCTGGCAGTTGGCCTTGACCAGTTACAAGATGTAACAATCAAAGTACGTGTCAGCCTGGCAGTTGGCCTTGGCCAGTTACAAGATGTAACAATCAAAGTAAATGTCGGCCTAGCAGTCGGCCTTCGCCAGTTACAAGATGTAACAATCAAAGTAAATGTCGGCCTGGCAGTTGGCCATGGCCAGTTGCAAGATGTAACAATCACAGTAAGTGTCAGCCTGGCAGTTGGCCTTGGCCAGTTACAAGATGTAACAATCACAGTAAGTGTCGGCCTGGCAGTTGGCCTTGGCCAGTTACAAGTTGTAACAATCAAAGTAAATGTCGGCCTGGCAGTCGGCCTTGGCCAGTTACAAGATGTAACAATCAAAGTAAGTTTCAGCCTGGCAGTTGGCCTTGGCCAGTTACAAGATGTAACAATCACAGTAAATGTCGGCCTGGCAGTCGGCCTTGGCCAGGTACAAGATGTAACAATCAAAGTAAATGTCGGCCTGGCAGTCGGCCTTGACCAGTTACAAGATGTAACAATCGCAGTAAATGTCGGCCTGGCAGTCGGCCTTGGCCAGTTACAGTATGTAACAATCAAAATAAATGTCGGCCTGGCAGTCGGCCTTGGCCAGTTACAAGATGTAACAATCGCAGTAAATGTCGGCCTAGCAGTCGGCCTTGGCCAGTTACAAGATGTAACAATCAAAGTAAATGTCGGCCTGGCAGTCGGCCTTGGCCAGTTACAAGATGTAACAGTCAAAGTAAATGTCGGCCTTGGCCAGTTACAAGATGTAACAGTCAAAGTAAATGTCGGCCTGGCAGTCGGCCTTGGCCAGTTACAAGATGTAACAATCAAAGTAAATGTCGGCCTGGCAGTCGGCCTTGGCCAGTTACAAGATGTAACAATCAGAGTAAATGTTGGCCTGGCAGTTGGCCTTGGCCAGTTACAAGATGTAACAACCAAAGTAAATGTCAGCCTGGCAGTTGGCCTTGGCCAGTTACAAGATGTAACAATCAAAGTAAGTGTCAGCCTGGCAGTTGGCCTTGGCCAGTTACAAGATGTAACAATCAGAGTAAATGTTGGCCTGGCAGTTGGCCTTGGCCAGTTACAAGATGTAACAATCACAGTAAATGTCGGCCTGGCAGTCGGCCTTGGCCAGTTACAAGATGTAACAATCAAAGTAAATGTCAGCCTGGCAGTCGGCCTTGACCAGTTACAAGATGTAACAATCGCAGTAAATGTCGGCCTGGCAGTCGGCCTTGGCCAGTTACAAGATGTAACAATCAAAGTAAATGTCGGCCTGGTAGTCGGCCTTGGCCAGTTACAAGATGTAACAATCGCAGTAAATGTCGGCCTGGCAGTCGGCCTTGGCCAGTTACAAGATGTAACAATCAAAGTAAATGTCGGCCTGGCAGTCGGCCTTGGCCAGTTACAAGATGTAACAATCAAAGTAAATGTCGGCCTGGCAGTCGGCCTTGGCCAGTTACAAGATGTAACAGTCAAAGTAAATGTCGGCCTGGCAGTCGGCCTTGGCCAGTTACAAGATGTAACAATCAAAGTAAATGTCAGCCTGGCAGTCGGCCTTGACCAGTTACAAGATGTAACAATCAAAGTAAGTGTCAGCCTGGCAGTTGGCCTTGGCCAGTTACAATATGTAAAAATCAAAGTAAGTGTCAGCCTGGCAGTTGGCCTTCGCCAGTTACAAGATGTAACAATCAAAGTAAATGTCGGCCTAGCAGTCGGCCTTGGCCAGTTACAAGATGTAACAATCAAAGTAAATGTCGGCCTGGCAGTTGGCCATGGCCAGTTGCAAGATGTAACAATCAAAGTAAATGTCGGCCTTGGCCAGTTACAAGATGTAACAATCAAAGTAAGTGTCAGCCTGGCAGTTGGCCTTGGCCAGTTACAAGATGTAACAATCGCAGTAAATGTCGGCCAATCAGAGTAAATGTTGGCCTGGCAGTTGGCCTTGGCCAGTTACAAGATGTAACAACCAAAGTAAATGTCAGCCTGGCAGTTGGCCTTGGCCAGTTACAAGATGGAACAATCAAAGTAAGTGTCAGCCTGGCAGTTGGCCTTGGCCAGTTACAAGATGTAACAATCAAAGTAAGTGTCAGCCTGGCAGTTGGCCTTGGCCAGTTACAAGATGTAACAATCAAAGTAAATGTCGGCCTTGGCCAGTTACAAGATGTAACAATCGCAGTAAATGTCGGCCTGGCAGTTGGCCTTGGCCAGTTACAAGATGTAACAATCAGAGTAAATGTTGGCCTGGCAGTTGGCCTTGGCCAGTTACAAGATGTAACAATCAAAGTAAGTGTCAGCCTGGCAGTTGGCCTTGGCCAGTTACAAGATGTAACAATCAAAGTAAGTGTCAGCCTGGCAGTTGGCCATGGCCAGTTGCAAGATGTAACAATCAAAGTAAATGTCGGCCTTGGCCAGTTACAAGATGTAACAATCTCAGTAAATGTCGGCCTGGCAGTTGGCCTTGGCCAGTTACAAGATGTAACAATCAGAGTAAATGTTGGCCTGGCAGTTGGCATTGGCCAGTTACAAGATGTAACAACCAAAGTAAATGTCAGCGTGGCAGTTGGCCTTGGCCAGTTACAAGATGGAACAATCAAAGTAAGTGTCAGCCTGGCAGTTGGCCTTGGCCAGTTACAAGATGTAACAATCAAAGTAAGTGTCAGCCTGGCAGTTGGCCTTGGCCAGTTACAAGATGTAACAATCAGAGTAAATGTTGGCCTGGCAGTTGGCCTTGGCCAGTTACAAGATGTAACAATCAAAGTAAATGTCAGCTTGGCAGTTGGACTTGGCCAGTTACAAGATGTAACAATCAAAGTAAGTGTCAGCCTAGCAGTTGGCCTTGGCCAGTTACAAGATGTAACAATCACAGTAAGTGTCGGCCTGGCAGTTGGCCTTGGCCAGTTACAAGTTGTAACAATCAAGGTAAATGTCGGCCTGGCAGTCGGCCTTGGCCAGTTGCAAGATGTAACAATCAAAGTAAATGTCGGCCTGGCAGTCGGCCTTGGCCAGTTACAAGATGTAACAATCAAAGTAAATGTCGGCCTGGCAGTCGGCCTTGGCCAGTTACAAGATGTAACAATCAAAGTAAATGTCGGCCTGGCAGTCGGCCTTGGCCAGTTACAAGATGTAACAATCAAAGTAAATGTCGGCCTGGCAATCGGCCTTGGCCAGTTACAAGATGAAACAATCAAAGTAAGTGTCAGCCTGGCAGTTGGCCTTGGCCAGTTACAAGATGTAACAATCACAGTAAATGTCGGCCTGGCAGTCGGCCTTGGCCAGTTACAAGATGTAACAATCAAAGTAAATGTCGGCCTGGCAGTCGGCCTTGGCCAGTTACAAGATGTAACAATCAAAGTAAATGTCGGCCTGGCAGTCGGCCTTGGCCAGTTACAAGATGTAACAATCAAAGTAAATGTCGGCCTGGCAGTCGGCCTTGGCCAGTTACAAGTTGTAACAATCAAGGTAAATGTCGGCCTGGCAGTTGGCCTTGGCCAGTTACAAGATGTAACAATCAAAGTAAATGTCGTCCTGGCAGTCGGCCTTGGCCAGTTACAAGATGTAACAATCAAAGTAAATGTCGGCCTGGCAGTCGGCCTTGGCCAGTTACAAGTTGTAACAATCAAGGTAAATGTCGGCCTGGCAGTTGGCCTTGGCCAGTTACAAGATGTAACAATCAAAGAAAATGTCGGCCTGGCAGTCGGCCTTGGCCAGTTACAAGATGTAACAATCAAAGTAAATGTCG
>CM034544.1:28393847-28413847 GCA_020002185.1 Paraescarpia echinospica
CAACATCTTGTGAAATCACCTCACAGTCTATTAGCATATTTAATTCTTGCTCAAGTATTAATTCAAATGCTTCTCAGAATTTGAAACTTTATGTGAATATGATTATGCAAACTTGGGTTTCTGTCTTGGTGTTATAGATTTTCCTTGTTCTCTCAAAAAATCATGTGACGATCAATTTCATTGTGTTTAAGGTAATTGTCGGCCTGGCAGTTGGCTTTGGCCAGTAACAAAATGTAACAATCAAAGTAAATGTCGGCCTGGCAGTTGGCCTTGGCCAGTTACAAGATGTAACAATCAAAGTAAGTGTCAGCCTGGCAGTTGGCTTTGACCAGTTACAAGATGTAACAATCAAAGTAAATGTCAGCCTGGCAGTTGGCCTTGGCCAGTTACAAGATGTAACAATCAAAGTAAATGTCAGCCTGGCAGTCGGCCTTGACCAGTTACAAGATGTAACAATCAAAGTAAATGTCAGCCTGGCAGTCGGCCTTGACCAGTTACAAGTTGTAACAATCAAGGTAAATGTCGGCCTGGCAGTCGGCCTTGACCAGTTACAAGATGTAACAATCAAAGTAAGTGTCTGCCTGGCAGTTGGCCTTGACCAGTTACAAGATGTAACAATCAAAGTAAATGTCGGCCTGGCAGTCGGCCTTGGCCAGTTACAAGATGTAACAATCAAAGTAAATGTCGGCCTGGCAGTCGGCCTTGGCCAGTTACAAGATGTAACAATCGCAGTAAATGTCGGCCTGGCAGTCGGCCTTGGCCAGTTACAAGATGTAACAATCAAAGTAAATGTCGGCCTGGCAGTCGGCCTTGGCCAGTTACAAGATGTAACAATCAAGGTAAATGTCGGCCTGGCAGTTGGCCTTGGCCAGTTACAAGATGTAACAGTCAAAGTAAATGTCGTCCTGGCAGTCGGCCTTGACCAGTTACAAGATGTAATGTCGCGAGTAAATGTCTTCGACCTGGCAGTCAGCCTTGACCAGTTACAAGATGTAACAGTCAAAGTAAATGTCGGCCTGGCAGTCGGCCTTGGCCAGTTACAAGATGTAACAATCAAAGTAAATGTCAGCCTGGCAGTCGGCCTTGACCAGTTACAAGATGTAACAATCAAAGTAAGTGTCAGCCTGGCAGTTGGCCTTGGCCAGTTACAAGATGTAAAAATCAAAGTAAGTGTCAGCCTGGGAGTTGGCCTTCGCCAGTTACAAGATGTAACAATCAAAGTAAATGTCGGCCTAGCAGTCGGCCTTGGCCAGTTACAAGATGTAACAATCAAAGTAAATGTCGGCCTGGCAGTTGGCCATGGCCAGTTGCAAGATGTAACAATCAAAGTAAATGTCGGCCTTGGCCAGTTACAAGATGTAACAATCAAAGTAAGTGTCAGCCTGGCAGTTGGCCTTGGCCAGTTACAAGATGTAACAATCGCAGTAAATGTCGGCCTGGCAGTTGGCCTTGGCCAGTTACAAGATGTAACAATCAGAGTAAATGTTGGCCTGGCAGTTGGCCTTGGCCAGTTACAAGATGTAACAACCAAAGTAAATGTCAGCCTGGCAGTTGGCCTTGGCCAGTTACAAGATGGAACAATCAAAGTAAGTGTCAGCCTGGCAGTTGGCCTTGGCCAGTTACAAGATGTAACAATCAAAGTAAGTGTCAGCCTGGCAGTTGGCCTTGGCCAGTTACAAGATGTAACAATCAAAGTAAATGTCGGCCTTGGCCAGTTACAAGATGTAACAATCGCAGTAAATGTCGGCCTGGCAGTTGGCCTTGGCCAGTTACAAGATGTAACAATCAGAGTAAATGTTGGCCTGGCAGTTGGCCTTGGCCAGTTACAAGATGTAACAATCAAAGTAAGTGTCTGCCTGGCAGTTGGCCTTGACCAGTTACAAGATGTAACAATCAAAGTAAATGTCGTCCTGGCAGTCGGCCTTGGCCAGTTACAAGATGTAACAATCAAAGTAAATGTCGGCCTGGCAGTCGGCCTTGGCCAGTTACAAGATGTAACAGTCAAAGTAAATGTCGGCCTTGGCCAGTTACAAGATGTAACAGTCAAAGTAAATGTCGGCCTGGCAGTCGGCCTTGGCCAGTTACAAGATGTAACAATCAAAGTAAATGTCGGCCTGGCAGTCGGCCTTGGCCAGTTACAAGATGTAACAATCAAAGTAAATGTCGGCCTGGCAGTCAGCCTTGACCAGTTACAAGATGTAACAATCGCAGTAAATGTCGGCCTGGCAGTCGGCCTTGGCCAGTTACAAGATGTAACAATCAAAGTAAATGTCAGCCTGGCAGTCGGCCTTGACCAGTTACAAGATGTAACAATCAAAGTAAGTGTCAGCCTGGCAGTCGGCCTTGACAAGTTACAAGATGTAACAATCAAAGTAAGAGTCGGCCTGGCAGTTGGCCTTGACCAGTTACAAGATGTAACAATCAAAGTACGTGTCAGCCTGGCAGTTGGCCTTGGCCAGTTACAAGATGTAACAATCAAAGTAAATGTCGGCCTAGCAGTCGGCCTTCGCCAGTTACAAGATGTAACAATCAAAGTAAATGTCGGCCTGGCAGTTGGCCATGGCCAGTTGCAAGATGTAACAATCACAGTAAGTGTCAGCCTGGCAGTTGGCCTTGGCCAGTTACAAGATGTAACAATCACAGTAAGTGTCGGCCTGGCAGTTGGCCTTGGCCAGTTACAAGATGTAACAATCAAAGTAAATGTCGGCCTGGCAGTCGGCCTTGGCCAGTTACAAGATGTAACAATCAAAGTAAATGTCGGCCTGGCAGTCGGCCTTGGCCAGTTACAAGATGTAACAGTCAAAGTAAATGTCGGCCTGGCAGTCGGCCTTGGCCAGTTACAAGATGTAACAATCAAAGTAAATGTCAGCCTGGCAGTCGGCCTTGACCAGTTACAAGATGTAACAATCAAAGTAAGTGTCAGCCTGGCAGTTGGCCTTGGCCAGTTACAAGATGTAAAAATCAAAGTAAGTGTCAGCCTGGCAGTTGGCCTTCGCCAGTTACAAGATGTAACAATCAAAGTAAATGTCGGCCTAGCAGTCGGCCTTGGCCAGTTACAAGATGTAACAATCAAAGTAAATGTCGGCCTGGCAGTTGGCCATGGCCAGTTGCAAGATGTAACAATCAAAGTAAATGTCGGCCTTGGCCAGTTACAAGATGTAACAATCAAAGTAAGTGTCAGCCTGGCAGTTGGCCTTGGCCAGTTACAAGATGTAACAATCGCAGTAAATGTCGGCCTGGCAGTTGGCCTTGGCCAGTTACAAGATGTAACAATCAGAGTAAATGTTGGCCTGGCAGTTGGCCTTGGCCAGTTACAAGATGTAACAACCAAAGTAAATGTCAGCCTGGCAGTTGGCCTTGGCCAGTTACAAGATGGAACAATCAAAGTAAGTGTCAGCCTGGCAGTTGGCCTTGGCCAGTTACAAGATGTAACAATCAAAGTAAGTGTCAGCCTGGCAGTTGGCCTTGGCCAGTTACAAGATGTAACAATCAGAGTAAATGTTGGCCTGGCAGTTGGCCTTGGCCAGTTACAAGATGTAACAATCACAGTAAATGTCGGCCTGGCAGTCGGCCTTGGCCAGTTACAAGATGTAACAATCAAAGTATATGTCAGCCTGGCAGTCGGCCTTGACCAGTTACAAGATGTAACAATCGCAGTAAATGTCGGCCTGGCAGTCGGCCTTGGCCAGTTACAAGATGTAACAATCAAAGTAAATGTCGGCCTGGTAGTCGGCCTTGGCCAGTTACAAGATGTAACAATTGCAGTAAATGTCGGCCTAGCAGTCGGCCTTGGCCAGTTACAAGATGTAACAATCAAAGTAAATGTCGGCCTGGCAGTCGGCCTTGGCCAGTTACAAGATGTAACAATCAAAGTAAATGTCGGCCTGGCAGTCGGCCTTGGCCAGTTACAAGATGTAACAGTCAAAGTAAATGTCGGCCTGGCAGTCGGCCTTGGCCAGTTACAAGATGTAACAATCAAAGTAAATGTCAGCCTGGCAGTCGGCCTTGACCAGTTACAAGATGTAACAATCAAAGTAAGTGTCAGCCTGGCAGTTGGCCTTGGCCAGTTACAATATGTAAAAATCAAAGTAAGTGTCAGCCTGGCAGTTGGCCTTCGCCAGTTACAAGATGTAACAATCAAAGTAAATGTCGGCCTAGCAGTCGGCCTTGGCCAGTTACAAGATGTAACAATCAAAGTAAATGTCGGCCTGGCAGTTGGCCATGGCCAGTTGCAAGATGTAACAATCAAAGTAAATGTCGGCCTTGGCCAGTTACAAGATGTAACAATCAAAGTAAGTGTCAGCCTGGCAGTTGGCCTTGGCCAGTTACAAGATGTAACAATCGCAGTAAATGTCGGCCAATCAGAGTAAATGTTGGCCTGGCAGTTGGCCTTGGCCAGTTACAAGATGTAACAACCAAAGTAAATGTCAGCCTGGCAGTTGGCCTTGGCCAGTTACAAGATGGAACAATCAAAGTAAGTGTCAGCCTGGCAGTTGGCCTTGGCCAGTTACAAGATGTAACAATCAAAGTAAGTGTCAGCCTGGCAGTTGGCCTTGGCCAGTTACAAGATGTAACAATCAAAGTAAATGTCGGCCTTGGCCAGTTACAAGATGTAACAATCGCAGTAAATGTCGGCCTGGCAGTTGGCCTTGGCCAGTTACAAGATGTAACAATCAGAGTAAATGTTGGCCTGGCAGTTGGCCTTGGCCAGTTACAAGATGTAACAATCAAAGTAAGTGTCAGCCTGGCAGTTGGCCTTGGCCAGTTACAAGATGTAACAATCAAAGTAAGTGTCAGCCTGGCAGTTGGCCATGGCCAGTTGCAAGATGTAACAATCAAAGTAAATGTCGGCCTTGGCCAGTTACAAGATGTAACAATCTCAGTAAATGTCGGCCTGGCAGTTGGCCTTGGCCAGTTACAAGATGTAACAATCAGAGTAAATGTTGGCCTGGCAGTTGGCATTGGCCAGTTACAAGATGTAACAACCAAAGTAAATGTCAGCGTGGCAGTTGGCCTTGGCCAGTTACAAGATGGAACAATCAAAGTAAGTGTCAGCCTGGCAGTTGGCCTTGGCCAGTTACAAGATGTAACAATCAAAGTAAGTGTCAGCCTGGCAGTTGGCCTTGGCCAGTTACAAGATGTAACAATCAGAGTAAATGTTGGCCTGGCAGTTGGCCTTGGCCAGTTACAAGATGTAACAATCAAAGTAAATGTCAGCTTGGCAGTTGGACTTGGCCAGTTACAAGATGTAACAATCAAAGTAAGTGTCAGCCTAGCAGTTGGCCTTGGCCAGTTACAAGATGTAACAATCACAGTAAGTGTCGGCCTGGCAGTTGGCCTTGGCCAGTTACAAGTTGTAACAATCAAGGTAAATGTCGGCCTGGCAGTCGGCCTTGGCCAGTTACAAGATGTAACAATCAAAGTAAATGTCGGCCTGGCAGTCGGCCTTGGCCAGTTACAAGATGTAACAATCAAAGTAAATGTCGGCCTGGCAGTCGGCCTTGGCCAGTTACAAGATGTAACAATCAAAGTAAATGTCGGCCTGGCAGTCGGCCTTGGCCAGTTACAAGATGTAACAATCAAAGTAAATGTCGGCCTGGCAATCGGCCTTGGCCAGTTACAAGATGAAACAATCAAAGTAAGTGTCAGCCTGGCAGTTGGCCTTGGCCAGTTACAAGATGTAACAATCACAGTAAATGTCGGCCTGGCAGTCGGCCTTGGCCAGTAACAAGATGTAACAATCAAAGTAAATGTCGGCCTGGCAGTCGGCCTTGGCAAGTTACAAGATGTAACAATCAAAGTAAATGTCGGCCTGACAGTCGGCCTTGGCCAGTTACAAGATGTAACAATCAAAGTAAATGTCGGCCTGGCAGTCGGCCTTGGCCAGTTACAAGTTGTAACAATCAAGGTAAATGTCGGCCTGGCAGTTGGCCTTGGCCAGTTACTGGAAATCAAAGTAAATGTCGGCCTGGCAGTCGGCCTTGGCGTTAAGTTACAACAAACGCGAAGTAAATGTCGCCGGCGTCGGCCTTGGCCAATTACAGATGTAACAATCGCAGTAAATGTCGGCCTGGCAGTCGGCCTTGACCAGTTACAAGATGTAACAATCGCAGTAAATGTCGGCCTGGCAGTCGGCCTTGGCCAGTTACAAGATGTAACAATCAAAGTAAATGTCGGCCTGGCAGTCGGCCTTGGCCAGTTACAAGATGTAACAATCGCAGTAAATGTCGGCCTGGCAGTCGGCCTTGGCCAGTTACAAGATGTAACAATCAAAGTAAATGTCGGCCTGGCAGTCGGCCTTGGCCAGTTACAAGATGTAACAATCAAAGTAAATGTCGGCCTGGCAGTCGGCCTTGGCCAGTTACAAGATGTAACAATCAAAGTAAATGTCGGCCTGGCAATCGGCCTTGGCCAGTTACAAGATGTAACAATCAAAGTAAGTTTCAGCCTGGCAGTTGGCCTTGGCCAGTTACAAGATGTAACAATCACAGTAAATGTCGGCCTGGCAGTCGGCCTTGGCCAGTTACAAGATGTAACAATCAAAGTAAATGTCGGCCTGGCAGTCGGCCTTGACCAGTTACAAGATGTAACAATCGCAGTAAATGTCGGCCTGGCAGTCGGCCTTGGCCAGTTACAGTATGTAACAATCAAAATAAATGTCGGCCTGGCAGTCGGCCTTGGCCAGTTACAAGATGTAACAATCGCAGTAAATGTCGGCCTAGCAGTCGGCCTTGGCCAGTTACAAGATGTAACAATCAAAGTAAATGTCGGCCTGGCAGTCGGCCTTGGCCAGTTACAAGATGTAACAGTCAAAGTAAATGTCGGCCTTGGCCAGTTACAAGATGTAACAGTCAAAGTAAATGTCGGCCTGGCAGTCGGCCTTGGCCAGTTACAAGATGTAACAATCAAAGTAAGTGTCAGCCTGGCAGTTGGCCTTGGCCAGTTACAAGATGTAACAATCAGAGTAAATGTTGGCCTGGCAGTTGGCCTTGGCCAGTTACAAGATGTAACAACCAAAGTAAATGTCAGCCTGGCAGTTGGCCTTGGCCAGTTACAAGATGTAACAATCAAAGTAAGTGTCAGCCTGGCAGTTGGCCTTGGCCAGTTACAAGATGTAACAATCAGAGTAAATGTTGGCCTGGCAGTTGGCCTTGGCCAGTTACAAGATGTAACAATCACAGTAAATGTCGGCCTGGCAGTCGGCCTTGGCCAGTTACAAGATGTAACAATCAAAGTATATGTCAGCCTGGCAGTCGGCCTTGACCAGTTACAAGATGTAACAATCGCAGTAAATGTCGGCCTGGCAGTCGGCCTTGGCCAGTTACAAGATGTAACAATCAAAGTAAATGTCGGCCTGGCAGTCGGCCTTGGCCAGTTACAAGATGTAACAATCGCAGTAAATGTCGGCCTGGCAGTCGGCCTTGGCCAGTTACAAGATGTAACAATCAAAGTAAATGTCGGCCTGGCAGTCGGCCTTGGCCAGTTACAAGATGTAACAATCAAAGTAAATGTCGGCCTGGCAGTCGGCCTTGGCCAGTTACAAGATGTAACAATCAAAGTAAATGTCGGCCTGGCAATCGGCCTTGGCCAGTTACAAGATGTAACAATCAAAGTCAATTCTTTCGATAATTTAAACAAATTTTAACACATTTAAGCCAACTGCAGTTACATTATTTAAGCTAGTCACACATGATGATTACGTATTTGGACATGAAAGAACCAGATTTGTGATGGGCTAAACCATTGGAAGCAGCTTTAACTGCATATTTAAAGCAACTTTCAAAATGTTGGTTTCTTTTGCTAAGTTTTAATTGGTTTTTATTATACCTGATTTTTATTTTTGACAGAAATTTGCAATAATTTCAGCATCTTGAATTAAAGCTATGTCACATCAAACGTGTCATTATTATCAAGAAAAATTATGTAAGCTACTCTCTTTTCAGTTGATGTAAACATTACATTTTGATGATCTTTTGTGTTTGAATTGAGCAGGAACAAAATGATCGAGATGGTTCCTTGTTTCAGCGACTCATCATGTGTCTTAGTATTGCGGCTCTACTTGACTCAATTTTCTACGTCATGGTGAGTCAAGTTTGAGTCTGAAGATATTTTCTTTGCTGAGCTTCTCTGTCCCTCATTTAATATTGAATAATGTTATCAGTAAAGTGGAGCCTCTCAATTAAGGTCACCCTTTGAACTGGGCACGTGACCTGAATAGCGAGGTGACCGTATTACTTATTGGGACTGAATTAGTGTTTCCTATACTTTATTGAATTTGGATATAATTTGAGACTGTATTAAGGTGACCTTAATTGCAAGGTGGCTGTACTACCGAGGTGAGTTAGAGTAGAGTTAGGTTCAGCTGTACTAGTTTAGTATGTTGAAGGCGTACTGCCCACCAAACTGCACTCAATAACCCCGAGGACAGTGTTCATAGTTTCAGTGTTTCAGTCACGAAATGTTGAAAATTGTAATAAAGTATTCAAATAGTAAAGAGCACTATTAAACAGAGCTATAGTGGAGGCAGGTGGCTCAAACTGCAACTTCCTGGAGTTGCTCTTTGATGTTGGGAAATCAAGACCACAAATGGGATGAAGTGCATTCAGTGAACTTCCTGTGAATAATTAACATCTCTGGCTTGACAGGATGAGGTTTTTAACAGATTTTTGTCAGCAAACTTTAAGTAAATATGTTGGTCTATGTCTATATATTATGTATTTGGGAGATTTGACCAGTTTGCACCTTCACATTTTTCGGTCTTATGTAGTTACTGTTTCTGTCACTAGGGTGGTCTGCAGCCAGATGGCGCCATGTGTGACTTCCAGGCGTGGGGGCAGACATATTTCGGTGAGAGCAAATGAAACTAAATTAATGATCGTTGATTTATTTATGCCTCTTCAAACTCAATCAAGTTATTCTTGATATAAGGGTGTTAGTCCCTTATTGTTTAAAGGTAAGTTCTTATACAGCGCAGTATCCAGTCCTCAGGACTGCTCAAAGCATTTTACACTTTACTCCCTGGCAGACCTGTTCAATCGAACACCATCTCAACTTCTCTGGGAAGCATCCAGCCATGCTGCAATTAATGCACAAAGACTATTCGTACACAAATATCCACCGCTATCTATCTATAGCCAGATACTCATTCATGCAGCTGATATACAACGTATAGTGAACGAACTTGCCCAAGGTTCGACACTGCAGCACAGGATTCGAACTCGGGTTCTCTCGGTTGAGAGTCTGAAGCTCTAGCCACTGCACCACGGCGCTCCACATTTATTATCATTGCATATTATACATTTTACTGTTTGTGTTTTATGCCTTGGTTATGAAACTACCTAAAAGCTTATGGTTAACAACATTAGGTTGAGATTAAACGGAGATCAAACAGAAGTATTTTTAATATAGTTCAATCATTATGAAAATATTGATTTGAAGTATTTGTTCTCAGTTAAGATTGGCAGAATGACTAGAGGACATAAATAATATTAATATTAGTAGAGGAACAATGTAGATTGAATATATTTGTCACGCTAACAATATTTTCACAAGTAATGCGGCATGGCATTGGCTAAATCAACCAGTCAACCTCTCTCACATGAAGTTCCTGGTTGAACAATGAAATATCATTGGACTGTGTTACTGTATGTTACATATTGGACAGTTTTACTGTATGTTACAGACTGGACAATGTTACTGTATTTTACAGATTGGACTGTTTTACTGTATGTAATAGATTGGACTGTGTTACTGTATGTTACATATCTGACAGTGTTACTGCATGTTACAGATTCGACAGTGTTACTGTATGTTACAAATTGGACAGCGTTACTCTATGTTACAGATTCGACAGTGCTACTGTATGTTATAGATTGGACTGTGTTACTGTATGGTACAGAGTGGACAGGGTTACTGTATGTTACATATTGGACAGTGTTACTGTATGTTACAGATTGGACTGTGTTACTGTATTTTACAGATTGGACTGTGTTACTGTATGTTACAGATTGGACATGTTACTGTATGTTACAGACTGGACAGTGTTACTATATGTTACAGATTGGACTGTGTTACTGTATTTTACAGATTGGACAGTGTTACTGTATGTTACAGATTGGATTGTGTTACTGTATGTTACAGATTGGACTGTGTTACTCTGGGTTTGTGTTATCACATTCAACTTATATTGGAATGTGGTTTGCATGAAGCCGTCAGAACAGTTTGAAAGGTACGCACCATATATTTTTAAAAGCATCGGTAGCCAAAAATAGAATAAAAATGATAAAACAGTTGACTTGTGTAATATTTAATAAGTATGACTGTGTATTATAAGCATAATATGAGTGATTGTTATGATATATGAACAATATATAATTATATATAAAGTGATAGTTACCTTATAAGTAACATCATTTGTGTTAATACCTGTGAACAAACAACAGGTGCAATCATTGTCTTTCTTTGACAAGCATGTCTGCATACAAAAGTTCCTTGAAGTCCCCAGCATATGTTATTTCTGGTATACAGCTACACCTAGCTTATTTCCAACATTTCTCTATTGTGATTGAGAATTTCACACCTGTCCTGTTGTTGTGAAAGCTACTGAAACCATATCGCCACAATTCTGTAATCTTTTCATCTGCTAACAAATCAAGCAAATTTAAGCAAGATACTTCACAGAGCTAACATCGTTATTCTATCATACTGGTGACAGGCTAAGGATGCAATATATCGAATGTGACAGTCATTTTGAAGATATTTTTCTCAAAGCAGTTTCCAATTCCCAACTTAAATATATTTTTGTTTGGACCATTTCTACCACAATTTAGCCATGGTTTCTACCACAATGTCATACATGTGCCAACCCTGAACATTTCTGACAATGCCTCTTGTTTTGCAGACACTACCACATAATTGCATGGGGTGTTCCACTTGCCATCTCCCTGCTGCCTTTTATTGGCAACCACTACGGCCCAGCTGGAATGTGGTGGTGAGTGTATTCTTAAAGCTTTTCTATTACCTGGAATCAGCAGTTGTGTTAATTAGTAGCAGGACATTCATTTGCTATACTGCACTTGGTTCCAGTGTGCTGTCACGAGGCCATCTAATATCACAGGTGCTTCTGAGTTGAGATATATGCCCCTACAATAAGGTTCAATAAAGGTTCTTTAGAATTTTATATTTGTTTACAATTTGAAAAATTTGCGAGCACAACCCTGAAATTGTGAACACTGTTTTGATCATATCAAAGACAATTTTGCGGGCAACATATTTATTCTTGTAAGATATAAGAAATTAGGTACATACAACCACAATTTAACCCCCATAGGTACATATATACTATATATAGATAGAAATCTGTAGTTTGACTTCTGAAATTCTGTGTCAGTAGTTATAAGTATTCTGATTTCATCCGTCATCAGGCAGGCTGTAAAATACTGATATCAAACAAAATCTTTGGAAATCTGCGTAGCTATTTGCTACCTTCTGATGCAATCATAAACATAATTATTTTACATTTCAACCATTATACGTTTGTTGTTGTATTTCATATTTGTGTAATGAACACAAGGAAATGTGTTGCTTTTTAACTCAGACTTTTTCTATAATCTTTTGGAAACAATTAAATCTGCAGTTATCTTCTCAGCCAACTAGACCTAGAATAGCTGCGATCAAAAGACAGAAGTCTATGGCAGAATTTTAACAGATAGCAGCACATATAAAACCGTTCTTTCAACTTGTAGTGATGCAGTGACTATTAGGTATTGGAAGGTGTATCTGAGGATATGCAGTAATGTACACAAACTTGTGTAATGTAGAAAGAAAACCGCCATTGATTTACCGGTGGTTACAGAGATGTATATTTCTTGCAGTTGGATTGTCAACGACTGGAAGTGGCGGTTCGGCATGTAAGTATGGAAATAATTTTACACAGATTATGTTTGTAATAAACCAACAGGCATCATTGAACTGTTCGGAGATTAGTACATTTCAGCTGTATGCAAAGTATCCTGGGTAATACTGCTTTTTGTCAGCATAGCACAAAATTCAGTTTAACCAAACAGTGACAAGAACAACTGACATGGCAGTCAAGGTGAGTTTGATGTTGCATAGGCAACAAATAAACACGTCACACAAATCGGAAGACCAATCGCAATGCAAACAAACAGTTTTTCCTATACATTCCTCTGTTTACATTTACATTACATGTTTTCTCCCCACAATTCCATATGTCTGCCCATGCGCAGTCATGAAAATTGGTGATATCCGAATAGGTAAATGTTGATACCTTGCTATGATGGATATTGCCTGGTCAGATCTGATCATTGTCCCCACATCTAGCTAACCGTAACGCGAGCACGTGTACGCTCTCCACAGCTGTGCTCACAACCTGGAACAAGCTCCTTAAAACATTAAAATCATCTGAAACTATGCCCACCTTTCATTAAAAAGCTGAATAAATATTTATGCAAGCACCAACACAAGTCATGAATAGTGATGAAATAAGGCCAAAAGAATGACGTTTATTAAAGAGATTAAGTTAAAGAGAGAGAAATGTGGGCTCTACATCCCAAGGCCAGGCCTGTGACTGAGCCCATACTAGTCTCCTGTACCTCTGGATGACAGAGCCCACATTTCGGCACATACAACATTAGCAGTATTGTTATAGATATATAAAACAACAGCATTACTACTGTAATCACAGTAGACCTTATGCACTGTACCGTACTAACCAAGCACACCATTCATTCACACTAACTATAATCCCAACTACCTGCTGAAGAGTTACACTATATCAAGATTTAGCCTAAACCTATAAGTGGGGCCATTACGCCACCGGTCACCGAACATGTGACCACCCCACTACCAATGTGAAAATATGCCATTACTGAATCGATAGAAACAATAGATGCTGAGGCTAAGCCTCCAACATGCATGTGTGTCACAAAAAGCATAACCATTTCCACCAAGATTGGCAGACGAGGATACATGCCTCGTTACTGCTCATAGAGGGCTCTCATAACAAGACTCAAAAATTCCCCAAGCTCACTGGGGAGACACTACAACTGAGGAGCCGTGTAAGAGACCCGTCGAATTCACTCCGCAACATTGGCAAACCATCCAGGTATGCAAACAGGATACCCTGTACTGGGCCCCCGACATGAATAAATTCCCTTAACACTGCTGCTTAGTAATTGACAGAACCTTATTAACATCCACCCCTCTCCTGCAAAGATTATGGGCCGTGTTGTGCACTGTGCTTAAAACAACCCAAGGATACTGTAATAATTAAGGTCACCAGATAAATAGTATAACATCTCCTAAATACAAACTTCCTTTGAATTCCAACACCAGGATGCAGCTTCTGGTGTGTGTCAGGAATGTGTTGAAGCCATTATTAGCCTCTCCATTGGTGTATCCCAACAATTAGTAACCAGCTTGCTAATCATGCAATGTTTCCCTGAGCAGATATTCGTTATGCAATCTTTGACAGCCATTTTCTCCAAAAATATTTTTCTTCAAAGTTCTGCATTTGCAAACGGGATATCTCTGGGAATAATTACGCTATATAATAATGTTTTCAGTGATGCATTCAGCACATTCTACTGTGTGTAATGATCAGACACTGTTTTAAAATCATGAATAGTTTGAAAGATATAGCCATATTTGGTGCCAAAAAAAACAAGATTTGTTTTCGTATTTTACCAAAAAATTATTTTAAAATTAAAAACATTAAAAAAAATGCTCTTGTCATTGCACAACAGAATCTGTAGAGAACATGGATTTGCAAGAATTATAACTATATATGTGTTCAATAACAAATGGCAGGTTTCCAGATTTGCCAATATTTGCTCAAAATGGTGGCCATTTTGTTTGTTATCATGGAAACGGGGGGTCTGGCTGAAAAAGTTCAATATATGTTTTACTCAGTAAGACCCATTTCATGCATTGGACAGAAAACAAACATAAAATTGAACTGTTTGCACCAATTAAAAAATAATCATATCCACCTGCCGTGTCTGGCCTTAAAATCACTATTACCTACACTGTCACACAATATCTGATCATAGGTCGTGCGTTGCATAGCTAAAGTCCTCGACCTGTAACATAAAATATGGTGTGTACCCTTGATTAAGGCGTCGCATTGGTGCTGCCCCAACTCCAGTTAAGTGTCTGTTTCTGGACTGAAACCACTTGCAACTGCCATAAGTGTAGCAGGATGGATTGCCGTTACAAAAGCATGTGTCCTGGGCAGCAGCTTCTCAAAAGATGCCATACTGTGTTCTATATCCTGCTCCCACAAATGCCAAATGTATCCTTGCATTCAACTAACTGTCCACCACCACCTGGAGTCAGTGTACAGTCATGCCTCCTGTGTTGAGCAGTCACTGGCTCCGACGTAGGCACTCTCGTTGTCGCAGCAGCGATCTGCCAATGTCCCTACCAGGCAGCCAAATATGTCCAAGTGTATTTTGCCGAGTCTAACCGATCCTGTCTCTGACTCGGCTGTTGGCTGACTCAAGGTTGAATTTAAAGAGAAATTCTACAAAAATAAATACACAGCAGGACAGTACTCGAACTACTACACAGAAATTCACTCTCATCGGCATGCACGATAATCAACAATGTTGCATCTGTCAAACATGTTAAACATGTCTGAAAAACCAGAAACGTGACCATGATGCCAACTAAACACATGGCAGTAATAAATGTGTGTGTTGGCATATATGGGTGTTGTTAATGTTAGTATCTGTACTATCTGTACAACATGATATTATACTCTTGCATGTTTATGTTTATATTTGTAACTGAATGTGCTGCACAGACAGAAACACAAAAGCTGTGCGAGGATCAAAAAAAGCATTCTTTATCTTTAATTATATTATGTCACATACCTCCAGTAATGCCTGGTGGTAATCATATTATTTCACATGCCTCCAGCAATGCATGTCGGTAATCATATTATTTCAAATGCCTCCAGTGACGCATGGCGGTAATCATATTATTTCACATGCCTCCAGCAATGCATGGCGGTAATCATATTTCACATGCCTCCAGCAACACATGGCGGTAATCATAGTATTTCACATCCCTCCAGTAATGCATGGTGTTAATCATATTATTTCACATGCCTTCAGCAACGCATGGCGGTAATCATATTTCACATCCCTCCAGTAACGCATGGTGGTAAGCATATTATTGCACATACCTCCAGTAACACACGACGGTGTGTTGCCATACAAAACACTGCACCAGCAGCAAAACAGTGACATAAGCACTACATTGCATGTAAGCACTGACCCGACAAAGCAGGAATTTAGAAAACCCAACAATGTGTTGACATGCAAAAAACTGCCCCAGCAGCAAAACAGTGACGCAAGCACTACAATGTATGTAAACACATGTCGGTGTGTTGACATGCAAAAAACTGCCCCAGCAGCAAAACAGTGACGCAAGCACTACAATGCATGTAAACACATGTCGGTGTGTTGACATGCAAAAAAAACTGCACCAGCAGCAAAACAGTGACGCAAGCACTACAATGCATGTAACTACACACATGTTGGTGTTTTGACATGCAAAAAACTGCCCCAGCAGCAAAACAGTGACGCAAGCACTACAATGCATGTAAACACATGTCGGTGTGTTGACATGCAAAAAACTGCACCAGCAGCAAAACAGTGACATAAGCACTACAATGCATGTAAACACATGTCGGTGTGTTGACATGCAAAAAACTGCACCAGCAGCAAAACAGTGACATAAGCACTACAATGCATGTAAACACATGTCGGTGTGTTGACATGCAAAAAACTGCCCCAGCAGCAAAACAGTGACGCAAGCACTACAATGTATGTAAACACATGTCGGTGTGTTGACATGCAAAAAACTGCCCCAGCAGCAAAACAGTGACGCAAGCACTACAATGCATGTAAACACATGTCGGTGTGTTGACATGCAAAAAACTGCACCAGCAGCAAAACAGTGACATAAGCACTACAATGCATGTAAATACATGTTGGTGTGTTGACATGCAAAAAACTGCCCCAGCAGCAAAACAGTGACGCAAGCACTACAATGCATGTAAACACATGTCGGTGTGTTGACATGCAAAAAAAACTGCACCAGCAGCAAAACAGTGACGCAAGCACTACAATGCATGTAAACACATGTCGGTGTGTTGACATGCAAAAAACTGCACCAGCAGCAAAACAGTGACATAAGCACTACAATGCATGTAAATACATTTTGGTGTGTTGACATGCAAAAAACTGCCCCAGCAGCAAAACAGTGACGCAAGCACTACAATGCATGTAAACACATGTCGGTGTGTTGACATGCAAAAAACTGCACCAGCAGCAAAACAGTGACGCAAGCACTACAATGCATGTAAACACTGACCCGACAAAGAGGAATTTAGAAAACCCAACAATGTGTTGACATGCAAAAAACTGCCTCAGCAGCAAAACAGTGACACAAGCAATACAATGCATGTAGACACATGTCGGTGTGTTGACATGCAAAAAACTGCACCAGCAGCAAAACAGTGACATAAGCACTACAATGCATGTAAACACTGACCCGACAAAGAGGAATTTAGAAAACCCAACAATGTGTTGACATGCAAAAAACTGCGTCAGCAGCAAAACAGTGACACAAGCACTACAATGCATGTAAACACATGTCGGTGTGTTGATATGCAAAAAAAACTGCACCAGCAGCAAAACAGTGACACAAGCACTACAATGCATGTAAACATCAACCCGACAATTAATGAATATACAAAAACCCACCATAATGCATTGACATGCAAAGAAACTGCCACAGCAGCAAACAGTGACACCAGCACTATAATACATGTAAACGCACAGACCTGACAAAGCAGGAATGTAGAAAAAACTGAACATAATGTGTTGATCTGGAAACAAAAAACTGCCCCAGCAGCAAACAGTGACATATGCACTACAACGCATGGCAGTAACCATATTGTAGTGCGTAGAGAAATTGTTAATGGATCCATGTGATCCTGCTGGTCAAAATCCCTATATGTTGTAAATAGTCACTATGTTATATATATATAGTTTTGTTTTTACATATTTATTTTTTCCATTTTCATTATTCTTTTTATTTCTTAACTTATTAGCTTGGTTTACTTAATTATATATTTCACTTATTATTTTTAAAGGTGTACATTTTATTCCATTAGCATGTATTACTTAAATGTATCTGTACTATGGGTTTTTGTAACCGAAATAAAACATTCATTCAATGCATGTAAACACGGACCCTACAAAGCAATGTGGCGCCACCAGGCGAACATATACATGACAACAACGCGATCCCGGCGAACCCACCGGGAACTACAACCGCCGCAAATAATCATAATGGGGGTAGGTGCCAACCGACCGCTGATATCATTCCCACCAATATGCAGGACCACAACGTCTGTGTGACAAGCAACACTTTGGGACATGACTGCCGGCGCCATTACGGTGGCGACACGAGCCCTGCGAATGCCTCCATACGAGACTTCACAGGGTCGGCCATTCACCTCAAAGCCGTTAAACCGACCGGTCGGTGTCGGGCTTGTCGACTACGAATGCGTTAACCCAATAAACATAACTATGCCTTAAAACTAACTTACAAAGGGAATTCACTGACACGGTAATGGCCAGTGACGGAATCTGTAAGCAAAAATCAAAATGGCGGATAACAAAGAAAATACTTAGCTGTAAGAACACGGCCGAACAGCGTCAGCAACTTGCGCCCACGAAGTACAGATGACGCTCCTTGAAGACGACTCGCAGGTATAAATGACCGCAAATTCAAACCAATATCGCTCCAACGACCCAACATTTTTGATGTGACCACTCTGTCTGCTTTCACAAAACGAAGAGCTCATTGCAATCTGCCACTGAGCGCCATTACCGCGCGGTGATTGGTTCCTTGTGCCAAAAGAGCACCAAAGACAAAGGGGGGTAATTAGCATCACGCCTTAGGAGACATTAGGCCAATCATCACTCGTCCTGCGTTGTTGCCAGCACAAAAATACATATGCAGCACGGTGCCGTGGCCGCATATTCTCATTTATGCAACATTTTGTTTCCACCCTAAATCTTCGGTGTTCCTTCCATATTTCTTTGATAACTTTTGTGCATCCTTTTTCATGATTTCTTTAACAATTCTGTCTTGTGCTTTTGAACTCCGGTTCCTGCCTCAGAGGTTTATATTATTATTATATCATTTTTATAGTGTTTGATACAAAGAATTTATTTGCAAACTGTTTCTGTGATATTTGAATTTCAGATAATGATTTTATATATTTTAATTAATGAAATTAAAACATATTCATGTCTCACAATTAAAGTATTACTGTTATACTCAAAAACAGTAAAACATACTTCAATAGCCTCTGTCATATCAGTTGGGACACATGTGTAGATTTAATTGTGTCTGCTCACCTGTGGGCATGGCTGTGTAAGTGACCATTCTGTGTAGGTTTACTATACATACAGATCAGCACATGTCTAACATACACGCACACACACACACACATGCATACACACATATATGCAGGTAAACACACGCACGCATGCATGCGCACACACACACACACCACACACACACGCAGGCAAACACATTCATGCATGCATGCATGCGCACACACACACATATTCAACAACGATACAATGAGCATTGTATACATTGTTTTAATCACATCTACATTGTCAACATTGTCTTGATCCTTGTCTACATTGTCCCAATCATTGTCTACATTGTCCTAATCATTGTCAACATTGTCCTAATCATTGTATACATTGTCCTAATCATTGTCTACATTGTCCTAATCATTGTCAACATTGTCCTAATCACTGTCTGCTTAGTCCTATTTATTGTCTACTTTGTCCTAATCATTGACCACATTGTCCTAATCATTGACTACATTGTCCTAATCATTGTCCACATTGTCCTAATCATTGTATACATTGTCCTAATCATTGTCTACATTGTCCTTATCATTGTCAACATTGTCCTAATCATTGTCTGCTTTGTCCTAATTATTGTCTACACTGTCCTAATCATTGTTCACATTGTCCTGATTATTGTCTACATTGTCCTAATCACTGCCTACATTGTCCTAATCATTGTCTACTTTGTTCTAATAATTGTCTGCATTGTTACAATCATTGTCCTAATAATTGTTTACATTGTCTTTATCATTGTCTACTTTGTTCTAGTCATTGTCTACTTTGTTCTGATAATTGTCTACATTGTCATAATAATTGTATTGTCTTAATCATTGTTTATATTGTTTTGTTGCAGATGGTTCTGTCCTCTCTTCATCATTATTGGTGTCCTCTTCTTTGTTTACATCTACATTATTTACACAGTCAACAAAAAGGTAACTACGTGTTATTTTTTTATTACATAGAAACTGTTAGTCAACAAAATTCCTAGATGTAAAATGTTTCCTGTTTGTTCAGACACCCACTAATACGTTGTGGAGGAGTTACTTCAGACACCCACTAATACGTTGTGGAGGAGTTAGTTCAGACACCATTAATACATTGGAGAGGAGTTAGTTCAGACGCCAACCAATACGTTGTGGAGGAGTTAGTTCAGACACCCACTAATACGTTGTGGAGGAGTTAATTCAAACACCCACCGATATATTGTGGAGGAGTTAGTTCAGACACCCACTAATACGTTGTGGAGGAGTTAGTTCACACACCACTAATACGTTGAGGAGGAGTTAGTTCAGACACCCACCAATACATTGTGGAGGAGTCAGTTCAGACACTCATCAGTACGTTGTGGAGGAGTTAGTTCAGACACCCACTAATACGTTGAGGAGGAGTTAGTTCAAACACCCACCAATACGTTGTGGAGGAGTTAGTTCAGACACCCACTAATACGTTGTGGAGAAGTTAGTTCAGACGCCAACATATACGTTGTGGAGGAGTTAGTTCAGTCACCCACTAATATATTGTGGAGGA
>CM034544.1:28417822-28683119 GCA_020002185.1 Paraescarpia echinospica
GCAAAACCCTGCACCAGCAGCAAGACAGTGACATAAGCACTACAATGCATGTAAACACATGTCGGTGTGTTGACATGCAAAAAAACTGCACCAGCAGCAAGACAGTGACATAAGCACTACAATGCATGTAAACACTGACCCGATAAAGAGGAATTTAGAAAACCCAACATAACGTGTTGACATGCAAAAAACTGCCCCAGCAGCAAATCAGTGACACAAGCACTACAATGCATGTAAACACTGATCCGACAAAGTCGGAATTTACAAAACCCAACATAATGTGTTGACATGCAAAAAACTGCCCCAGCAGCAAAACAGTGACACAAGCACTACAATGCATGTAAACACATGTCGGTGTGTTGACATGCAAAAAACTGCACCAGCAGCAAAACAGTGACACAAGCACTACAATGCATGTAAACATCAACCCGACAATTAATGAATATACAAAAACCCACCATAATGCATTGACATGCAAAGAAACTGCCACAGCAGCAAACAGTGACACCAGCACTATAATACATGTAAACGCACAGACCTGACAAAGCAGGAATGTAGAAAAAACTGAACATAATGTGTTGATCTGGAAACAAAAAACTGCCCCAGCAGCAAACAGTGACATATGCACTACAACGCATGGCAGTAACCATATTGTAGTGCGTAGAGAAATTGTTAATGGATCCATGTGATCCTGCTGGTCAAAATCCCTATATGTTGTAAATAGTCACTATGTTATATATATATAGTTTTGTTTTTACATATTTATTTTTTCCATTTTCATTATTCTTTTTATTTCTTAACTTATTAGCTTGGTTTACTTAATTATATATTTCACTTATTATTTTTAAAGGTGTACATTTTATTCCATTAGCATGTATTACTTAAATGTATCTGTACTATGGGTTTTTGTAACCGAAATAAAACATTCATTCAATGCATGTAAACACGGACCCTACAAAGCAATGTGGCGCCACCAGGCGAACATATACATGACAACAACGCGATCCCGGCGAACCCACCGGGAACTACAACCGCCGCAAATAATCATAATGGGGGTAGGTGCCAACCGACCGCTGATATCATTCCCACCAATATGCAGGACCACAACGTCTGTGTGACAAGCAACACTTTGGGACATGACTGCCGGCGCCATTACGGTGGCGACACGAGCCCTGCGAATGCCTCCATACGAGACTTCACAGGGTCGGCCATTCACCTCAAAGCCGTTAAACCGACCGGTCGGTGTCGGGCTTGTCGACTACGAATGCGTTAACCCAATAAACATAACTATGCCTTAAAACTAACTTACAAAGGGAATTCACTGACACGGTAATGGCCAGTGACGGAATCTGTAAGCAAAAATCAAAATGGCGGATAACAAAGAAAATACTTAGCTGTAAGAACACGGCCGAACAGCGTCAGCAACTTGCGCCCACGAAGTACAGATGACGCTCCTTGAAGACGACTCGCAGGTATAAATGACCGCAAATTCAAACCAATATCGCTCCAACGACCCAACATTTTTGATGTGACCACTCTGTCTGCTTTCACAAAACGAAGAGCTCATTGCAATCTGCCACTGAGCGCCATTACCGCGCGGTGATTGGTTCCTTGTGCCAAAAGAGCACCAAAGACAAAGGGGGGTAATTAGCATCACGCCTTAGGAGACATTAGGCCAATCATCACTCGTCCTGCGTTGTTGCCAGCACAAAAATACATATGCAGCACGGTGCCGTGGCCGCATATTCTCATTTATGCAACATTTTGTTTCCACCCTAAATCTTCGGTGTTCCTTCCATATTTCTTTGATAACTTTTGTGCATCCTTTTTCATGATTTCTTTAACAATTCTGTCTTGTGCTTTTGAACTCCGGTTCCTGCCTCAGAGGTTTATATTATTATTATATCATTTTTATAGTGTTTGATACAAAGAATTTATTTGCAAACTGTTTCTGTGATATTTGAATTTCAGATAATGATTTTATATATTTTAATTAATGAAATTAAAACATATTCATGTCTCACAATTAAAGTATTACTGTTATACTCAAAAACAGTAAAACATACTTCAATAGCCTCTGTCATATCAGTTGGGACACGTGTGTAGATTTAATTGTGTCTGCTCACCTGTGGGCATGGCTGTGTAAGTGACCATTCTGTGTAGGTTTACTATACATACAGATCAGCACATGTCTAACATACACGCACACACACACACACATGCATACACACATATATGCAGGTAAACACACGCACGCATGCATGCGCACACACACCACACACACACACAGGCAAACACATTCATTCATGCATGCATGCGCACACACACACATATTCAACAACGATACAATGAGCATTGTATACATTGTTTTAATCACATCTACATTGTCAACATTGTCTTAATCCTTGTCTACATTGTCCCAATCATTGTCTACATTGTCCTAATCATTGTCAACATTGTCCTAATCATTGTATACACTGTCCTAATCATTGTCTACATTGTCCTAATCATTGTCAACATTGTCCTAATCACTGTCTGCTTAGTCCTATTTATTGTCTACTTTGTCCTAATCATTGACCACATTGTCCTAATCATTGACTACATTGTCCTAATCATTGTCCACATTGTCCTAATCATTGTATACATTGTCCTAATCATTGTCTACATTGTCCTTATCATTGTCAACATTGTCCTAATCATTGTCTGCTTTGTCCTAATTATTGTCTACACTGTCCCAATCATTGTTCACATTGTCCTGATTATTGTCTACATTGTCCTAATCACTGCCTACATTGTCCTAATCATTGTCTACTTTGTTCTAATAATTGTCTGCATTGTTACAATCATTGTCCTAATAATTGTTTACATTGTCTTTATCATTGTCTACTTTGTTCTAGTCATTGTCTACTTTGTTCTGATAATTGTCTACATTGTCATAATAATTGCATTGTCTTAATCATTGTCTATATTGTTTTGTTGCAGATGGTTCTGTCCTCTCTTCATCATTATTGGTGTCCTCTTCTTTGTTTACATCTACATTATTTACACAGTCAACAAAAAGGTAACTACGTGTTATTTTTTTATTACATAGAAACTGTTAGTCAACAAAATTCCTAGATGTAAAATGTTTCCTGTTTGTTCAGACACCCACTAATACGTTGTGGAGGAGTTACTTCAGACACCCACTAATACGTTGTGGAGGAGTTACTTCAGACACCCACTAATACGTTGTGGAGGAGTTAGTTCAGACACCATTAATACATTGGAGAGGAGTTAGTTCAGACGCCAACCAATACGTTGTGGAGGAGTTAGTTCAGACACCCACTAATACGTTGTGGAGGAGTTAATTCAAACACCCACCGATATATTGTGGAGGAGTTAGTTCAGACACCCACTAATACGTTGTGGAGGAGTTAGTTCACACACCACTAATACGTTGAGGAGGAGTTAGTTCAGACACCCACCAATACATTGTGGAGGAGTCAGTTCAGACACTCATCAGTATGTTGTGGAGGAGTTAGTTCAGACACCCACTAATACGTTGAGGAGGAGTTAGTTCAAACACCCACCAATACGTTGTGGAGGAGTTAGTTCAGACACCCACTAATACGTTGTGGAGAAGTTAGTTCAGACGCCAACATATACGTTGTGGAGGAGTTAGTTCAGACACCCACTAATACGTTGTGGAGGAGTTAGTTCAGACACCCACTAATACGTTGAAGAGGAGTTAATTCAAACACCCACCGATATACTGTGGAGGAGTTAGTTCAGACACCCACTAATACGTTGTGGAGGAGTTAGTTCACACACCACTAATACGTTGAGGAGGAGTTAGTTCAGACACCCACCAATACATTGTGGAGGAGTCAGTTCAGACACTCATCAGTACGTTGTGGAGGAGTTAGTTCACACACCACTAATACGTTGAGGAGGAGTTAGTTCAGACACCCACCAATACATTGTGGAGGAGTCAGTTCAGACACTCATCAGTACGTTGTGGAGGAGTTAGTTCAGACACCCACTAATACGTTGAGGAGGAGTTAGTTCAAACACCCACTAATACATTGTGGAGGAGTTAGTTCACACACCACTAATACGTTGAGGAGGAGTTAGTTCAGACACCCACCAATACATTGTGGAGGAGTCAGTTCAGACACTCATCAGTACGTTGTGGAGGAGTTAGTTCAGACACCCACTAATACGTTGAGGAGGAGTTAGTTCAAACACCCACCAATACGTTGTGGAGGAGTTAGTTCAGACACCCACTAATACGTTGTGGAGAAGTTAGTTCAGACGCCAACATATACGTTGTGGAGGAGTTAGTTCAGACACCCACTAATACATTGTGGAGGAGTTAGTTCAGACACTCATCAATACGTTGTGGAGGAGTTAGTTCAGACACCCACTAATACGTTGAAGAGGAGTTAATTCAAACACCCACCGATATATTGTGGAGGAGTTAGTTCAGACACCCACTAATACGTTGTGGAGGAGTTAGTTCACACACCACTAATACGTTGAGGAGGAGTTAGTTCAGACACCCACCAATACATTGTGGAGGAGTCAGTTCAGACACTCATCAGTACGTTGTGGAGGAGTTAGTTCACACACCACTAATACGTTGAGGAGGAGTTAGTTCAGACACCCACCAATACATTGTGGAGGAGTCAGTTCAGACACTCATCAGTACGTTGTGGAGGAGTTAGTTCAGACACCCACTAATACGTTGAGGAGGAGTTAGTTCAAACACCCACCAATACGTTGTGGAGGAGTTAGTTCAGACACCCACTAATACGTTGTGGAGAAGTTAGTTCAGACGCCAACATATACGTTGTGGAGGAGTTAGTTCAGTCACCCACTAATACATTGTGGAGGAGTTAGTTCAGACACTCATCAATACGTTGTGGAGGAGTTAGTTCAGACACCCACTAATACGTTGAAGAGGAGTTAGTGCAGACACCCACTAATACGTTGAGGAGGAGTTAGTTCAAACACCCACCAATACGTTGTGGAGGAGTTAGTTCAGACACCCACTAATATGTTGTGGAGAAGTTAGTTCAGACGCCAACATATACGTTGTGGAGGAGTTAGTTCAGACACCCATTAATACATTGTGGAGGAGTTAGTTCAGACACTCATCAATACGTTGTGGAGGAGTTAGTTCAGACACCCACTAATACGTTGAAGAGGAGTTAGTTCAGACACCCACCAATACGTTGTGGAGGAGTTAGTTCAGACACCCACTAATACGTTGTGGAGGAGTTAATTCAAACACCAACCAATACATTGTGGAGGAGTTAGTTCAGACACCCACCAATACGTTGTGGAGGAGTTAGTTCAGACACCCACTAATATGTTGTGGAGGAGTTAATTCAAACACCAACCAATACTTTGTGGAGGAGTTAGTTCAGACACCCACCAATACATTGTGGAGGAGTTAATTCAGACACCCACCAATACGTTGTGGAGGAGTTAGTTCAGACACCCACCAATACGTTGTGGAGGACTTTGTAAAAACAAAGTCAACAACAGATTTGTAAACGAGAACCAAAGCCGCGTTGTTCAACAGTTGTGACATTGCACACCACGCTGGCCTATTTTCATATCCACTACAGCATCAGTGTGCATTAGTATATGTTCCACCCAATAGGTGATGCCACTGTAGTGATTTATTTCTCCAGCAATATATGGGGATGACCAATGTTATGTATGTGATGCTTTAAGGTATCATCTCAAAACATTGATGTCTCATATCAGACGGAATTACTTTCACCAGGCCTCAGCCCTCCATCCCCCTTTTAGATGAATGTTTGTAAACACTGATATGATGATATAAGTATATTTACAGTGTCGGTCCGAAGCATAAATTATCGGTGTGTAATCTGTGTTAAACCATCGATTTATAATTATATATATACAGTGTATCTGTGTGTGTGTGTGTGTGTGTGTGCGTGCGTGCGTGCGTGCATGTGCATGTATGTGCAGTGTGATGTGTGTGTGTGCGTGCGTGTGTGCATGTGCATGTGTGTGATGTGGTGTGTGTGTGTGCGTGCGTGCGTGCATGTGTATGTGAATGTATGTGCAGTGTGCGCGCAGCGCATTCGGTGTGTGTAAAAAGCGCGGCGTAAGCAAGCGGTAATGCAGTGGTGTAAAAGTGCCGTGCATGTATGCAGTGATGTGGTGTGTGGCGCATGTGCATGTATGTGCAGTGATGTGGTGTGGTAAAAAGGTAAGGCGGCAGAAGCGTGTGATGTGGTGCGCGTGCAATGTAAAGCAGTGTGATGTGGTGTGTGTGTGTGTGCGTGTGCGTGCATGTATGTGCATGTGCATGTATGTGCAGTGTGATGTGGTGTGTGTGTGTCTGTGCGTGCGTGCATGTGTACGTGCAGTGTGATGTGGTGTGTGTGTGTGTGTGCATGTAAGCAGCGATGGTGTGCGTGCGCAAGTGCGTGCGTGCATGTGCATGTATGTGCAGTGTGATGTGGTGTGTGTGTGCGTGCGTGTGCGTGCGTGCATGTGCATGTATGTGCAGTGTGATGTGGTGTGTATGTGCGTGCGTGTGTGTGCGTGTGTGTGCGTGCGTGCATGTGCATGTATGTGCAGTGTGATGTGGTGTGTGTGTGTATGTGCGTGCGTGTGTGTGTGTGTGTGTGCATGCGTGCATGTGCATGTATGTGCAGTGTGATGTGGTGTGTGTGTATATATTTCTTGGGATAAGTTCCCAATGCAAGATTCTATTTTATTCTATTTCACCCAAATTAGCAAACAGATACAATTCAATGTGTTTAATGTTGATTCTTCGATAGCTGTGTTACTGAGGAGACTTATTCATTGGTGGCTGTTTTTCTCCCGTTTAGGTGAAGACTTGGGAAGGGTTATACGACCCAGATGTTGAACACAGCAAGGTGAGTGTGGGGCATCCGTGCCTTGCGGACATCTATCCTTAAACAGAATCTGTTTTTGAATTTAAACAGCTTATTAAAAATGCCACCATCTCACTGAGGACACTATTTCGATGAAACACAAGTAGTCCCAGTGGCGCATCCTGGTGTCACCAGTTTTCAGTATACAAGATCACGGTTAAAGACTAAAATTAATACTAAAATTAATTTAAAAGAAGCAGTCTGTTCCTAATTTTTCAATTATTAATTAATGAATGTTCTTAATTCTATAACAACTATGTTGAAATGAAGGTATACGAGCTGTAGATGAGCAGACTGTCTTCCTTTACGAGCAAAAGTGGGTTATGAGCTCACAAAAATGCAAGTGTATTTATGTTATAAAATCTGTTTCTAGGCGGTGTTGAAGGAGGATGTGAAGCCACTGAGAGCATACCCCTTTGTCTACCTTGCCGTGTCCTTGTTTCCTCTCATCAACAGGTACCGTACCCCAAATGTAGCACCTAGGCCATGTCCACCCACTGTGGTATGTTTCAATTTCTCCACTAGATATTTCTACCTTTCTCTCCTCCATCGTTTATTTTTATCACATCGGTCTGTCTTCTCTGGGTTGCCATTCAGTCTATAGCAGTGTAAGACACGAATATGAGATATAAACATATAAGGAAAAAGACCTAGTTATACTGCTGTATAAAGAAGTTGTTAAGGCTGATTTTTAATATAGAATACAGGCCATATTATAAGAAGGACAGAGTACAGAGTGCTAAATTGATTCCACAGCTAGGAGACCTTATTTATTAAATGCTTCTTAAAGAACGTAGTTCAACAACCCTTGAGACCAGAAGATTTAGAGAAGATGAGACGATGAATGCTAAGTTAAGGTAATTAATTGTTATGAAAATGTTACCAGAACAAATGTTCTCAGTTAAAAAAGACAGGACCAGAGTACAGAAAGTAGGATTAGTGACGAATCAGTGTAGATTGTGTATCTGAAAGGTTTTATTCTCACAGGGAACTAGATGAATTTAACAGATTATCTGCTGGGGATTATGTTGATGCTAGCTGCGTGAATATGTTTAAAAACAAAATCAACAAATACCTCGGAACAGCGGAATGTATATAGATAAAAAGGTAAACTCTTGTTAAACCAAATGCTCTTGCCATCTGGGGTGAATTTTTTGGTGGCAATGTTGTTAAATTTTTGTATAACCATAATTATATACTGATAAGTTTATTAATTTTTAACCATATATATTTATTGATAAGTTTGGTGATTTTATATTTCTCTGAATGATGATCCATAACAAAACTACTTTCTTTGTGGCAGGATACAGAATGCAGTCAATGATGAGCCTGTATTCTTCCTTGTGCTTATGCATGTCTTGTGTTCGCCTCTGCAAGGTTAGTATTCCTACTCCAATATCAGGTTAGTCACCCTTAACCGACTCTTGCCGAGCTGCGAGAGTTTGCTGAGAAAGGGTCTGGTGACAGATACGTGTGCTTTACTGTTACCATCAGGCGGCATCAATTTATTTCAATGATGGAGTCTGTATTTACTTCTACAAACAAAATATATTTAATGCGATGAAGTGTTTTAGATTATGCAGTTACCGTTTTAATCGTTCTGTAAAAACTATAAGGTATCACAAAATATGTGTTCGGAAACGTTTACTATTATAGAATGGGTACCTGCGATCTAAATGTTATCGTGTGAAATTCACTTTTGTGTTTTAACTGCAAAGTTTAAATGAAGCCTTTTAAATTAAGTTGGACTATATTAAGAATAAAATAAAAGAGAATGTTAGCAAAATCTGAAGTGTTTTTTGCTTACTAGAGAAGTCGAGATTGTGTACGATTGAACAGGTCTGCCACTTGGACTGCCAGGGAGTAATGTGTGAAGTGCATTGAGCAGTCATGAAGACTGGATATTGTGCCGTATAAGAACTGACCTTTTTTGTGTTCTTTAGGTGCTCTCAATGCCATTGTGTTTGGGCTCGATAAAGACACACGCAGTCGACTTACATTTGCACAGATCAAGGTAAGGATACTCTCACATTTGTGATAATCTACGCTTTGAAGGTGTTGTGGTGTGCCATGTTTATTATTATCTGCATTAAAGTCAGTTCATTCACTTATATTAGTTGTAAAATACAGAAGTGTCAAAACTGGGATATCTAATTTATACTTGTTGAGATGGCTGAGTTTTCATGATATCTTCTACTCATCAGAGACCTAGAAAGAAACAAATGCTGTGCAGATGGCTACATAATGATGTAGGCTGCATGTGTCTATGTAAAATAAAAGATAGTACAATTTAGGAATGCACTATATGTTGTTATAATAACTTATTCTGTTTAAGTTGATATGGGTACAGTTTTAAGTAAAACACGGTGTAGATGATTTTGTGTAGCTAGAATTATTTAAATAGTGCAAAACGTTATAGTGGTAATTGTTTACAGTATATATATGACCACAATTTGGATGGTACATTTGGCCACTCTGTGAGAAAAAGCCAAAAATATTTTCGTGGGATGAAAGCAACAATGTTTTTTTGCATTTCTAGAAACGAAAAACAGTTACCTCTGGGTTCAATAATACAATTTCAAATCTTTAGAACATGTTTTTGATACATGTAAGTGTTTTCTGTGGCATATAATTTGAAACGTAAACACCTAACTTTGACCTCTGTTCTCTCAAAACTTGAATTCTTACGGAGTGTCTATTCAAGCACCCATCATTTTGAAAACAATATACTTGCTGATGTACCTTGCAATCTGAGCCGTCGCAATAGATCACCTCTAAGGAGAGGGACTCGTACTGTATTTATTAGTTGTTTTGTGTTTGTATTTCTGTTGATTATTGACAGTGTGCATCAAATTTATGATAAAATATAAACAACTAGTTATTGAAACAAATGCACCTCTCTCTGCACTTTAGTCCCAACTTCTTGTGAGGAATATGTTGAATTATACGGACTCACTAGAGAATGTCAAATAACAGAACCTACACCTGTAGAGTATAATATATTGGCTGGGACATAATTGTTCCCTATTCATGCTGCATCAAAATGCACTGCTTAGCTTAAATTAAAAACTATCCAAATCAAAATAGTTCTGGCCCAGAGTGATTCTATTCAGTGAAATAAAAAGTAACGTTTTGTTATGGTCATTTCAGTTGTGTTCACTCGTGGTTTTAGTCTTGCTTTGTTATGTCAAATGGAGCTCACCATTTCTTGATTTATAGTTTAATTTTGAAAACATTTGTTATCAAAAAAATATGTTTATGATAATAATAATAAGATAACTTCTATTGCACCTAAATCCTTGGAACCAAGCTGACAGGCGCATCAAAACAAAAGGATTGGTCAATCTCAAAATCCATAAGCAGTGTTCCAGTTGTCAACAGGTGGGTCAAGGTGCTAGGGAGCTATGGTGGCTATGTAAGGTTGTAAAGAAAAGTTTTTAAATGACGACAGATTTGTTTTATATTTTCAACAAACACTAAGAGGGAGCGTTTTCCAAAGAGTTGGTGCAGCAACAGAAAAACCACTAGTTCTAATGTTAGTGTTGACTCTAGGAACAAAAAGTAGGTCAGAACTAGATGATCGAAGCTGGATAGGTCTTCTTAGTGAAAGAGACCCCAAGAATCACAATATTTAAGTTTATGATGTATTTTCTTTATCTTAGTGAAAGAGACCTTGAGAATCACAATATTTAGGTTTTTCACCAATGACGTTTCAGTCGCGATGTAGATGAAGTTTGACCTCAATTGGACGTCTGCAACCTTTCACCTTTGACCTTTCTTTTGCACAGGCGATGTTACAGGCTCGGGCAGATCACAGCACGATTCGAGAGTTCCCCATAGCGCATAGTTCGTGCGAAGTACCGCGCGATGACTCATTCTCTAGTGTGTCATACTCACGACTGCACTAGCGATAGGTGTGTTGATAGGTGTGTTGATAAGTGTGTTATCAGCAGGTGCTGTAGAGATGTGTTTACACACGACACGGTTTTGGGGTGCTGTAGAAAGTGGAACATCAAGTGTGTAAATGATGTTTGCGCCATTGTAGCAATTGTGAAGACTTGATAAGAATATCAGACATGTTTGTGACAACATTGAAAACCATTTGGTCAAATTGTGTTATTGTCAAATTAGTTGTTTATATTTTTTTAATTTGTTTTTATGACAGTGGTGTGTGTGTGGGTGGGTCGTTTATGTGTTCTTGTGGGTATGTGTGTGGTGTGCCTGTTTTGTAAGTGTATAGTTTCTGTGCGGGGTATGTGTGTGAGGGCACGCGCGTCTGTGTGTTTGTGTGAGGGTGTGTATTTGTGTGTGTGTGTGTGTGTGTGTGTGTGTGTGTGTGTGTGTGTGTGTGTGTGTGTGTGTGTGTGTGTGAGGGCATGTGTGTGTGTGTGTGTGGTGTGTGTGTGTGCGTATTTTTTGTATGTGCATGGTTTGTGTGCGTGTGTGTGATGTGTTTGTTTGAGGGTGTGTGTGAGGGTGTGTGTGTGAGGGTGTGTGTGTGTGTGTGTGCGTGCATGCATGTGTGTGTAAGCCTGTTAATGGTAAAGATTTAAGTATCACAGCAGTTTACCATATTCCATTTAATCATTACCATTGTCCTGTGTAAGCAACTCTTACACATTAAGATTTACTTCGTGAAATACTCATCATGAAAGTTGAACTGGTGAGAACCTGAAACCTGGAATTGTTATATGAGGATAATTGATTCACTACCCAAGTTATAACTATAATTACCTTTGTTACACAATAGGTAAACAATTATCCAACATTAAAAATGCAAATCTTGTTGAGGATAGTTCTTGTTTGAATAACTGAGCTGGGAAGAAAACTTTTCAGTGGATATTTTATACAAAAATAACAATGTACAAAGGGAAATGTTTACCGTATCTAACAGTATCATAGACAATGTGCATATTTTAGATTAAAAATAGTTCAATTTTTCACGTGGCATCCTGTCAGATTGATTACGTACGCATGCATGCATGCTTGCTTCAATCAGTGTTTGCATGCACGCACATGCTAATTGAGAAACTGCACTAACTGAGTTCGTCTGTTCTCCAGTCTTGTGAAATAGGATTCATATCACATTGGCCATTCTAGGCCAAAATTACGATCCTTGCAATTTCTGACGTAGCTACTCGTTAAGGCATTTAGTACAAAGTTAGTACTGTGTTAATACAACGCTAGTACAGAGTGAGTTCATATTAGTGCAGTTAGCCCAAAGATAATGGAAATTAGTTCCAAACAGTTAGAGCAAATTAGTTAGTACAACGTTAATGGAAATGTTTTATTACAAAATTAGTTAGTCCAAAGTGAGTTATTTTATATCAGTACCCATTTACTCGAAATCAAAAAAAGTTACACAACTCCATTTCACAATTTGGAACTTAAAACACCTTTTGCGTATACGTAATTATCCGCCATTCCCCCTTCACATAGTTTGTGTTGCCCGCCCACAGCCAGGATCCACAAACATCACTCTACATCATTTCTGTGTGCTTACAACCCTTCATAACGTATCCATGTTCCGAGGGCAGTGTGACTTATGCTAAGGTATCTAGATGTTCTGAAATAAGTTGTTTATTGTGAGTTGCTATGCATACAAGTATATACACTTGCTGTATGATACATGCACATGTACAGATGGGTACAGGGTGATTCATATACGTATATGAGCTTGGTGTACTCCCCGTGAACTAATGGAGATATTACCCTGTATTAACAATCCATGTTGAAACAATCCTTCCTTCAAAGGCATATCTGCTCGATTTGAGAAATACAATGTCATGCATGATATATATATATATATATATATATATATATCATTATTATTGACACTTCTCATATCCATGATATTGTGAATCTAACTATACTTGTAGGGTGGTTTGTGGGATGATTCGTTTACACAATTAGGATGGATTTATTTCTCTTGTTGGATGGGTTTATTAAGCCTATGAGATGGGTTTTATATAGCTAAGTGATGGTTAATCCACACCATTTATGATATGATAAATGTCATAATCTGATCAATTATTTTACCCGAGAGTGACATTTACTATTCTTGTACAAATGATGTAATGTTTGTTTAAATAAATAATCTTAATGAAGTTCAATCAACAGTAATACAGATATCATAATTAATTAGCATTAGGTTGTTTTAATACCAACTAGTGACATTTATACAGACTGGTGTCAAAGCAATGGCAGTAATTTCCATTGGGTTTGAAATTATAATTATTAAGTAGAATTGTTCGATTTTCTTAGTTTCGTTAATTGGGCAGTGCCAGCAAGACAAAATGCATCTATATGACCTGTAATTTTACAGCTTAGCAAATTGAACCAACTGTACTTAATAATTGTTGACTGATGTTTTGTTGGCTCCGTTGCCGTTCCCTTCTTGTTTGATTGCTACATGTTGTGTTGATCTCAGACTATTCCTGTGTACATCTAACACAATATGCATGGTAAACTACTTGTTTGTAGTCTTATACACATTTATATTTTGCTAAATCAGATATGGGAAGCCATCGTCTGATTAATCCTTATCAGCTATTCTCCTTGTAGTTGCCTATTCCAGCCATTCGCATGAAGTATTGCTAACATTGTCATTGGTTTACAATAGGCAAGAAAGACTATATCCAGTATTTCTTTCTTTCAGATGCAATAGAAAAACATATTTCATGCGAATGTTATTATGATTTCAGAAGTTTATTAACTGTTTGCACGTAAGACCCAAGCACATTAGCTATTGTTGAAAAATGTTTGCTTGTTCTTATTTCTCTCAAGTTACATCTGATTACTACTAAAATCATTGCTTACTTTCACTTTATTAACAAATAAAATCACTGCATACACCAACGCTGTCTTCAGAATGTCTATTCATTGAACATTACCGGTATATTTAGTTATTGTTAGTATCAATTAACGTTACTTCATGATGCATTATTCCTATTGTAGTTAACCAGTTAATACTTTATTTTATTTTGTATAATAAATACACTCTTTTCTAATATGTGGTTGGAAGTATTTTTCTGAGTACTTTTGGTTAAGTAAAAGACACTTACCGGTATGTTTTCTATTTATAAGTATTTGAGTGCTAGTTTTCAGAAATAGAAACGAAAGTGGTATTATGGGGAAAAGAAATGACGTCATCTTTGGTTTATTTTAAAAGATTGCCATCTTATTAAATAAAGCTGTTGTTCAAGAAGAAAATTGTAAACTGAAATGTTAGAGCAGGTGCACTGGGCGACAGACATCTTGACGTGGATGAAATTACCAGGCTGATAAAAAGTTATTAAACAGTAAAACTAGAACAAGGAATGAAATAAGAAACTATATGTAAATTGTGAGGTAATCAATCAACGTGGTACTCCAGCTGACACGTTATATCTGCATTAGTCTCACATTCAGCAGTAAATAAAGTGGCATATTAGTAAAACCCATTTCAGTAAGATTTAGTGATTCCATTATATTAAAGGTGATTTACTGCATAATAAAAAAAAAATATATTTTATTGTCTGCATGACCGCGATTCTTTTAATCGAAACAAATTTAAACACCATATTCTTGATTTGGGTCTCAAATTCATGCATGGCATCCATGAATCATAAACATACAGACATGATAAAAACCCATTTCACTAAGACTGCATAATGAAATATGGATATATTTTACTGCCTGGATGACCGCTGTTCTTTTAAACGAAGATAATCTGCAGTAACTGATGATATAACTTTGCAATGGGTCATCTTGTAGAGCGCAGTACTGAGCTGGTACAACCGATCGGACAGCTTGATTCGAGAGTACCCTTCGCATCAAGGGGATATGTCTCACCATGACTCAACTCTCTAGAGACTCACAGAAGAACCGAGTTTGCCTTGTGCATGGAAAGACGTCTGTGTAAGACACTAGTATTGTGATGAAGATATATTTTAGGCTGATGGCCAAATGGGAAAATGTGCCTAGAAAGTGACTTTCATAGGGCACCCCCTACAGCGTATTTTGGTGGTGTCATATGTATTTAATATTCTTGTAATCACTGTCCATAAATATATACACATACATACAAATTACCAATCTACATGATATGGTGAAATTTATTTTGATGACCGTCATTTAAAAAAATGGCAGATGTCAATATCCCAGAATTTCAAATTTTAAGTATTTGAAATCCTTGACCACTAAAACTTAGATATTGATACCAAAAATATGGTTCTAGGCCACGCAGGTACTGTGATATGATGGAATTTGATTTGGTGGTCATTTTTCAAGATGGCCACGTAGCCAAGAAACATAAGTGCATCAACCTTAAGGGAATCTTTGGTCATAGACAACATCTCTGGCAGGTCAAACCTTTGTTTTAAGGGGTGCCCTACGAAAGTGAGAATTTATTACTTGGCCACCAGACTATTCAGATATTTGTTACAAAAGTTAACTGGATGACCATTTTAGAAAGGTTTTGGGGATACGTTGTATACTATTACACGGACAGTGTTGTGAATATGTGTGGTCCATTGAGTTTGGTGTAGGTGTGAACTAGTTAGAGATTACTGTGGCTCAAATAAAACAGATTCCATGCTGTGTTGATAGGAAAATGTTTAGGTTTATCCTGTTTCTTGAATGCAATTAACGTTGGAGAGCTTTGTAGGTGGTAGGTGTATTTTTCAAGCAGCATTCTGGATGGTTATATCTCAGTTGCAATACACAACAATAACTGGTGTATATATTTATATTACGGGAAATATAAATGGACAAGCAGGCATCATGCAGGAATTGTGGCTGTATGCTTCTCAGAGGAGTTACATGAACATATCTGCCAGTTGGTGAAGTGTAAAGTGCATTGAATGTTCACAAGGTTTGGATATCGAGCTGTACAAGAATGTACCTTTATCGTGATATATAAATATATGTGTAGTAATGTCGAGCTAGGATTGTATGTTTCTATGTAATATATTTGTATTTAACAAGACTAGTACTGCTTGAAAAGGTAACTAAATACATGTGTGTATATATACATACATATATATATACATAGATATATTATATTTATATATATATGTATGCATTAGTATACATATTCAGATCATAATGTATAGTTTAAATGATATTCTTTAATCGTTACCCAGAAAGACTAGTATTGTGATTATGGTGTATGATTAAAATGAGTTTATGATGATTAAATATGATTAAAACAGGAGCAGGAGTGACAGGTTAGACAGCATTGTAACACTGGTGTCTTGTTACTAATGAGGCTGTGTGAACAATGAGTTATATTTTATATTCATACAAAGCGTTGACTGTGTGCACATTTTGATATTTCTACACGAGACAATGAGTTGTATACACAGTTTGGCACACTGTACATAGTTGTTTGAGTAGTCGACGATGTCAGGTTTCTTTTATGACATGTGTTACATTTGAGACAATACTACCAATAATCACTGAGATTAATTATGTTTGTAGAGAATGTCTATCTCGTTGTTGTTCCATTATGTGAATCTCTGTATGTTTGACGTGGTGCTGCTAATGGGGCTAGTGTGGGTATATAGTGATAGGAACCTCTTAGCCATGCGAATCTCTGTATGTTTGACGTGGTGCTGCTAATGGGGCTAGTGTGGGTATATAGTGATAGGAACCTCTTAGCCATGCGAATCTCTGTATGTTTGACGTGGTGCTGCTAATGGGGCTAGTGTGGTATAGTGATAGGAACCTCATAGCTGTGAGAACCTCTGTATGTTTGATGTGCTAAAGCCCTGCGCGGGCTGAAAATCTGAGCCCGCACCCGCCCCGCAGCTATGTAATTTGACCCGCAGCCCACCCGGTGTATTATGACTCAGCCCGCAGCCCGCCCCGCATATTTTGTCACATCCTAGCCCGCAACCCGCCCCACCCCGCAGTAACTTGGCCCGCAACCCGCCCCGCCCTGCAGTAATTAGTCAAAAGTCAGCCCGCACCCACCCCGCAGCCCACAAAAGATGACATGGAATCATTAAAAATATATCATCTTTATTAATCGTTGTTTACAATATTAACAAATGCACGGCGCTGGGTGACAACCATGTCATACTTGGAATTCCATCTCTAAGACAAATAGAACCATTGTCATTATAATGTAAATGCCTGAAGGTGATAAGCAGACCTGGGGCAGAGTAAAGGCACGAGTACAGATTTTTACATATTTTAATATTATTAATTAATCTAATTGATATAATTCAGCACAAGTGAATATGCGATGGCACACCGCTGGCATTTATTTCAGTGGCATCCTATCATCTTATAATCTATTTCCCATTGTACTGCATGAACATGAGTTGTTCAAAGGATGAGTCTGGTGCACAAAGACAGTGTTGCAATTTGCAATCTGTTGATATTAGAAGTTTGCAATTGATATTTTCTGATCGTAGCCTACTGATTATTGAAAGGATTTTCACATGTCCATATAACAGGCTCAAAATCCCCTCTGGACCAGGCTACTGGCACCGGATAATACTAGTGTAGAAGGCAGTTTGACTTGAGCCATCTTACTTCTACAGAGGAAGACTGACAGTTCTTGTTCTTAGCAGTTAGCACTGTCAGCCAGTGCCAAGTGGCAGGGTAACTGCTCTTTATGGACATCCTGGTGGCTTAATTACACAAACAGATTGATGGCCTGAACTGATACTTCCATCTGGAAGAAGCCACTAATCACACCTGACTGAAGCTGGCAAGGCATGTTATCATAACACTGTTTAAACACCAACAAAAGGGCAATCTGGTAATCCCCAATTAACTAGCTCAAAGAATGTCCCACCTTTGAGTAACTGGTGACCATTAATGAGTTACAAAAATCAGCCTGCAGTAGCCGGCATGTAGAAATTACTAGCCCACAGACCGCCCCGCCCCGCAGTGACCTGACCCGCAGACCGCCACGCCCCTCACAAATTGAAACTTAACCCGCACCACAACAACAATAAAAATCCATGATAACATGGGCCAAAACCGGCCCAGCGCAGGGCTTTACGTGGTGCTGCTAATGGGGCTAGTGTGGTTGTATAGTGACAGGAACCTCTTAGCCATGAGAACCTCTGTATGTTTGACATGGGGCTAGTGCGGTTGTATAGTGATAGGAACCTCTTAGCCGTGAGAACCTCTGTATGTTTGACGTGGTGCTGCTAATGGGGCTAGTGCGGTTGTATAGTGATAGGAACCTCTTAGCCGTGAGAACCTCTGTATGTTTGACGTGGTGCTGCTAATGGGGCTAGTGCGGTTGTATAGTGATAGGAACCTCTTAGCCGTGAGAACCTCTGTATGTTTGACGTGGTGCTGCTAATGGGGCTAGTGCGGTTGTATAGTGATAGGAACCTCTTAGCCGTGAGAACCTCTGTATGTTTGACGTGGTGCTGCTAATGGGGCTAGTGCGGTTGTATAGTGATAGGAACCTCTTAGCCGTGAGAACCTCTGTATGTTTGACGTGGTGCTGCTAATGGGGCTAGTGCGGTTGTATAGTGATAGGAACCTCTTAGCCGTGAGAACCTCTGTATGTTTGACATGGTGCTGCTAATGGGGCTAGTGCGGTTGTATAGTGATAGGAACCTCTTAGCCGTGAGAACCTCTGTATGTTTGACGTGGTGCTGCTAATGGGGCTAGTGTGGTTGTATAGTGATAGGAACCTCTTAGCCGTGAGAACCTCTGTATGTTTGACGTGGTGCTGCTAATGGGGCTAGTGTGGTTGTATAGTGATAGGAACCTCTTAGCCGTGAGAACCTCTGTATGTTTGACGTGGTGCTGCTAATGGGGCTAGTGTGGTTGTATAGTGATAGGAACCTCTTAGCCGTGAGAACCTGTGTATGTTTGATGTGGTGCTGCTAATGGGGCTGTTGTATTGTGATAGGAACCTCTTAGCCATGAGAATCTAGATTTGAATCCTCTTGTTGCTTCAAGCTTGGGCAGTTTTGTTGACTCCATGTTGCTCTAGTTCACTCAGCTGTATCAACGATTACCTAACTAAATACAATGGTAGATATATATATGTTCGAACGATCGTTGCACAATAATTACTTCCCACAAATGTCAAGATGGTTTTCGATTGAATTGTCAGGGAGTGAAGTGTAAAACGCTTTGAACCGTGCTAAGGATTCGATACTACTCGATACAACAACACCTTTACCAGTACCTTTATTTGTGTTTCTTGTTTCGAACAATGAATTTGTGCATGGCATATACACAATATGTTTCAGACATACACGGTATTAGAAACAGTGTACCCGGTTGTTATCATAAATGTGTTGACAAAGCATCTTTCGTCACTATCGTCAAAATCCTTGAAGACATGGCTCATGTTGTGTGACTCTGGCTAATTCAGGCTGTTGAACTGCCAAGACGTTATTGTATAAACAATATATTCTGGAAATATATTTACTGAGGACAACCTGTGCGTATTCCACGTTATGCTTTTGTAATAGAATATCTACAGGTGAGCACGTGATTACTTATTTTGTCGAGCATGATTTTTGTGAATTGTTTTTTTAAAGTAACAAAATAAAAGGTCTCCTTTGCACACTTTTAGGTTAACACCATATATTTGGGGTCGTTGGAAAACGCGTGATCTCTTTTTCTCAGTATCGATACAATCAGACTTGCTTTGTGTCAGGAGCGTCACGTTATGGTTGTTAAAATGTTGTTAAAATGCATTGAAAAGCACAGTGATTTCCAAAAGCGTTGAATTCAGTTGTTGGTAACAATAAAATATGTGAATGATGTAGTGCAGCTGTCAGCATTGTTTATTTGAGTGTCTTACTTTACTGTGTGTGCATACATGTGTGTGTTTAAACCAGTACTGTCTGCTCCACAGTTTTCATTATAATGTTTCTAATGCTACAATAAATGCACCGAAGTTATACTGACAAATTAAGTTTAATAAGTCCTAAATATTGTTCGCAATTTAATAGTTTTGTCCTCGTCCTTGATTTTGTCTGGTTTCTGTGATAAAAGCCACAAGTACAGCCCTTGCAGCAGACTTCCTGCTGATAATTGACACCCATGGGAACGGAACAAACGACTTCACTTTACGTCACACGTGTACGGCTGAAACTCATTTCAACAAATAAGTCGATGGAAAATTGGTTTGTTGCAAGCAATTGATAATCGAGGCCACCGGCGCAGACAACCTTCATGACAATAACTAACACAACTATAAGACTGTAACTACAGCAACATCACTTCCTTAACTTCCTTCCTTGATTAAAAGCAATGAGTAATCACTACATCATTACTGTCCATTCACATATTCATTCATTGTCTTGAGCGCCGTGGTGCAGTGGCTAGAGCTCCAGACTCTCGACCGAGAGAACCCTGGTTCAAATCCTGTGTTCGGTGTTGAATCTTGGGCAAGTTTGTTCTCTCTACGTTGTTCCAGTTCACTGAGGTATATGAATGAGTACCTGGCTGTAGACATTGGTGTACTTTTGTATACGAAATTCAGGCTTGGGTTCAAATGCATTTGCATTTGAAAATGTCTCACTTGCATTTGTATTTGATTTTCAGGAACAACACATTTGCATTTGAATAAAAAAACTTGTATTTGAATGTTAAGCCCAAAAACATTTGCATTTGAATCAAAAACATTTGCATTTGAATGTCAAGACCAAAAACACTTGTATTTTAATCAAAAACACTTGCATGTTTATTTGAATCAAAAACCCTAGCATTTGAATCAGAAACATTTGCATTTGAATAACGAACACTTGCATTTTCATTGAACTAAAAACAGTCTAGTAGTCCGGATGTTTAACTGGTGATTTGTGTATCTTGTATCTATGGAGGATTCGGTATCTAATTGTTGTTTGCATTATAGTTGAATAGTTGTATCAATACTCTTTCTTCCACCAATTTCCAGTAAGTTTCTGCTAACAGAGAGTAAAGACAAAGTCAGACCTGCCAACCTTATCTCATTGTCATTAGCAGTGGACCATATTTGCAGAGGTTTGCAATTAAGGGCTGCAACCTTTGTATGAGAGAGGAAGCCTGGCCCAAATGAGCAAGGCCCTTTGTTTGTCCAGGTCTGTTGTTCAACCCACACCTGTATCCATAATGAAATTAAATAGGTAACCTGTTCAGGTTGTTATGTATGGCTGTAGGGTCTGTACTATGCAGTGATTCCACATTTCTCATGGACAATAAATGTCGTTGATTGGTTTGTTTTACTGTAGATTTGATGGGATATCTAAAATACCACAACTTACAAACATGGAACATTAACTGTCTAAAACTGAGATTAATATTGGTTGGTGACTGCAAGAATAATGTAACGTTTTAAAGATTTCCAAATTGTTCATACATTATAAAATACTGTAGGCCAATTGTAGTTAATTTTCCCAACCGTCATTTCCTCTGTATTCAAGTGTGAAAAGGGTAATTTGCCCAGTTGTGAAACAGTTTTGATTAACACAATTCTTTGTATTAAAATGTATTTACAATTTAAGGGAAATAATAAATAAATTTCTTCAGAATAAGTTTCTTCAGAATATTCATCTCAATCATCAAACTTGGTTTTGTCGAATTATCAGTGAAATTGGTTTTCCAGTAAATATTGTCTTCACCTCATTTTGGAGCAAGTATTAAATCTATTATGTAACCTGTGAATCCAGTTTAACACCATCACAAATGATCAAATACAGTTTGTGCTCAGTGGAGTGGATTGGTGCTCAGTATTGACTTAGTAATACAATGTTTTGGTAAAACCAATGAAAGTACAGCCTGTAAAGAGAAAAACTTGTTTGTTACATTAAAGGTATGTCATACTCATACAGTCCATTTCTGTACATGGCTTAAAAGCTTCTTGTATCTATGATATTTGTGATAAACAGACCACACTGTTCTAGCACCTACTGCACTGCAATCTGCGTACAGTGCATGGTGAAATGATAAGAACTGGCTTAAGTGCAAATGCATCAGGATATTTTTCACATCTCTGATAGGTTAGGCTCAAAAGTGTGCTCTGAGTGACATTGAGTGAAGGCCAGGTCAAGGTACTAACCCCTCAGCTATATGTGAAAAGGATAGCTGGAACCTGACAGGAGAATGGCTTTAAGATTAAAGCACCTTTGATCCCATGATTGCTCATCACCTTACCAGTAGGATCCTGGATACAACAGTTTACTTCTGTCGAGTCCATTTGTTCAGTGTTCAATGTGGCCAAATATAAAATACATTGATTTTGATTGAATTCATTATCCTGAGTTGGTCCAATGTCATACTGTGTGGTCGAACATTAACAAAACAGATAAAAAAAAGAGAACATGTGTAGGACCAGGCCTGGGTCAATTACATCACAATGTAATATATTACTATTGGGCAATTCCATACGTGTCCTACGGGACATTCTGAGGTAATTTTTTTTATTTTTAGAACACAACCATGTAAACACCAACTGTTATGTGATAAACATACGATAACTGTTCTCAATTGCCAACAGTGCACAATAACTTCTTGTGAAAATGTAATCGGTGAAAATGTAATTGGTAAAAAAGTGGCAACATATTTAGTTGGATAAATCTGTGAGTTGATGATGAAAACATTCTTGAAACTTATTTTTTAAATAGTTAATGATCTTAGCAAGATGTCAGAAACTATTTCATTAAGATATTAGGTTTTTTTACCAGGTTGAACAAATGTTGTATCTGAAAAGAAAAATTTTCGTACAGAAAACCCAGTCCCATTTTTCCCAGTAACTGGTGGACCTGTCTTCCACAGAATGATACTAGCTGTTTGGTGGGCAGTTAGTTATTGCCACAAATACATCAGGATGTTTTTCACATCTGTTGTTTAGGCCCAGTAATGTGCAGGCAGCGACTAAACCCATAAGCTTGTGTGAAAATGATAGTTGGCATGAGAACCAACTTCAAAGCACTATTGAATCCCTTCAGGCTTAATTTAGTCATGAGGGTGTCACACTGTCCCTGTGTCTCCTGCTATGTAAACTCTCATAACCTCCAGGGTGAAACTCACTGAGGGCCAACATTCAATCATAGAACATCCTGAAACTAGTTGAATATTCCATTGCTCTAGGATACTTAGATCATGTTGTAGTGGTCTGCTTAAAGACTGATGCAGCAGCAGTCTGCTGTACGCAACGCTATATACACAAATGAATGATCTGCATTTATGTATATATTAATATATGTGTTAAAACAAGTTGTATAAGTGGTTCGAAATTGTTTATAGAAGTTTCCTAGTTACCAGTGAGGGTTCCATATTAGGTAAGAATTTTTTTCAAGACATTTGCATTTGAATTTTTTCAAAACATTTGGACTTGTTCAAAACACTTGCATTTGCATAGTTTATAAACATTTGCATTTGTAGTTTTTCAAAACACTTGCACTTGCATTTGAATAGGTTTAAACATTTGCATTTGCTTCATTTCGAACACTTGTATTTGCATAATTTCAAACACTGGCATTTACATTTGCATTTAAATACAACCGTGTATCAGCACATTTGCATTTGTACTTGCATTTTAAACATTTGCATTTAAATGCGATCACTCGCATTTAAACCCAAGCCTGGACTACTACGAATAATCTTCGCGCACTAATTACAGCGTGGCTGGATGCTTCCCAAATAAGTCGAGATGGTGTTCGATTGAACAGGTCTGCCAGGGTGTAAAGTGTAAATCGCTTTGAGCATTCCTGAGGACTGGATACTGTGCTGTATAAGAACTTACCTTTACCTTTACTTTATATGGACTACAATGTACTGCTGTCGACTAATTGCTGACAACAAACATGTCACAAAACAATTGGGACAAGCAATAATATTCTCAGTGTTGTTTTATACACAATAAATCATGACTGTCAGTTTGCGCTATACGTGTTGTGGGTAATATTAACTTCAATAAAATGAAAATAAGAAGGACAAGGGTAAGGGTTAGTACCACACGGTGAATGACAGCCACGTCCCACACAGGACGGTCAGGATCCTATTTGGGTCCCCCTCCTTGCCTAGCTCACATATGGCTCCTAGTGTCTGCATGTGTACGGCAGCGCCACACCCCGTGCAACGGCTTTGGCTGGCAGGCCAAACTATGTCAGTGCCTTTCCGAAGGGTTGTACCCCTGTTAGTACACCCATCTGTCGGCGGAGTAGGCGGGTGAATCCCCAGAGGTCAACGGCTACGAAGGCGGGAGATGGAAAGGCCTGGTGTCGGGCCAAGGGTGTATCAGGGATTTAGAATGATAAGCAGCCAGAACCGTCCAGAAAGCAATGGCAAACTACTGGAATGTTCACTGCCGAAAACCCAGATGAAATCATGATTGCAAAGAGAATCGATATGGGACTCGGTAGTGAGTCCCCCAAGCCAGAAGAGTCCCCAATGGCTATTGGGGAAGAGTCAGAAGCAACCGGGAGTACTACTCAAGCTGATGAAGGCAATTTGCTCGACTGTGCGGAGAAGGGAATGAAGTTCGGTGGATGGCTAAAAAACAAAACGAGAATAGCAACTTGGAATGTCCGCAGCATGGCGGCTGGAAAAATGGACAATGTTATAGAAGAAGCGAAATAAAACAATTTAAATGTCTTAGGAATAGCAGAACACAGATGGGCGGGACAAGGTCATTTTACACGCAGGAGGAAAAATTATATACTCCGGACAAGCAAAGGCAGGACAAGGAGGCGTAGCAATATATCTGAGTAAACAAATAGCAAATACAGTACTTGGATACAAACCAGTAAATTACAGAATTCTGAGCATAAGGTTGCAAAGGAAGAAATAGAAGCTTTTTATACTAATTTGCAAAGTGAAATAGACGAATCCAAGAAATCGGACATCACCATTGTCATGGGTGATTTTAACGCCAAAGTAGGACAAAGACAAGACGAGATAGAACGAGGAACAATCGGGAAATTTGGATTAGGGGTGAGAAACGAAAGGGGAGAAAGACTTGTTGAGTTCGCCATCGCTAATGAACTCACAATCGTAAATACCAATTTCTCAAATCACCTTAGAAGAATCTACACGTGGACATCGCCAGATGGAAAGACTAGAAATCAGATAAACTACATCATGATACAAAAGATATGGATATCAGCAATAAGAGGTGCAAGAACACTACCAGGAGCAGACTGTGGATCTGATCATGAACTACTGATGGCAGAGATGAAACTTAAGTTGAAAGTAAAAAAAAGGAGTGACAACAACACAGAGATATGATGTAGAAAATCTGACAGGCGAATACACAGTATATGTGAAGAATCGATTTTCAACTTTATTGACAATGACAGAAGAGAAAGAACCAGGGGAAATTGCAAATGATATCAAGACAATTTTCAGAGAAGAAGCGGAAAAACACCTACGGAAGAGAACGAGGAAACACCAACCCTGGATCAGTATAGAGACCTTAAAGAAAATAGCAGAAAGGAAAGAGTTAAGAAACGCAAAAACGAGGAATCGATCAGATTAAGGTATAATAAGATGAACAAATTAATCAAAAAAACTCTGCAAAGGACCTATATTATTCTTAATATATATCAACGATTTGGATGATGAAATAACAAGCAAGGTGTTGAAATTTGCGAATGATACAAAAGTGTTTAGAAGGATTAAAAGTGATGGAGATAGACAGCATTTACAAGATGACCTTGACAGGTTGATCAAATGGTCTGAAAAGTGGCAAATGCTGTTCAATTTTGGGAAATGTAAATGCCTCCACACAGGACATGGGAACAAAGAGGTAGAATATACAATAAGGGGTACTGTACTAAGTACTACTGTAAAAGAAAAGAACTTAGGGTTAACCATTAGTGCTGATATGAAGGTTTCAGAGCAGTGCGGAATTGCAGCTTCAAAGGGAAATAAAATCCTTGGATTAATTAGGCGAAACATAACGTATAAGGAAAAAGAGCTAATAATACCGCTGTACAAAACAATAGTTAGGCCTCATTTAGAATATTGTATTCAAGCGTGGAGGCCATATCGCAGGAAGGACATAGATATGCTAGAAAGAGTGCAGAGGAGAGCAACTAAAATGATACCAAAACTGAGGGATCTTAGTTACGAAATACGCCTAAAAAAATGCGGTTTAACAACACTAGAGACCAGAAGATTGAGAGGAGATCAGATAGAAGTGTTTTAAATATTGAAGGGTTATGAAAATATTGATAGAAATATTTTTTTCTCAGTTAAGAAAGATAGAAGGACTAGAGGACATGAACTTACATTGGCAAAGGAGCAGAGTAGATTGGATATAAGAAAGTTTTCATTTTCACAAAGGACTGTAAATGAATGGAACAGATTACCTGCTGATTGTGTGGGTGCTAGTAGCGTGAATATGTTTAAAAATAAAATCGACACATACCTCAGACGGGCGGGTTACACAGAGATAAAAGGGTCGGACTCTCGATAAGCCAAATGGCTTCCTTGTCCACCTGCCACCTAGAGTTAATTCTCTGGGTGGCAATCTTGTTAAATCTTGTTAAATGGGACAAACAAAAGTATATAGAAGCCAAGTGTAAGAAAATAGAGGACTGTATGGCAGAAAAACGAAACCAAGAAATGTTTAAAGAAATAAAGAACATGACAGGTAAATTCCAGCCCAGACTCGGTGTCATCAAAGATAAAAATGGGAAAACTCTGACTGATGCAGAAGTCAAAGCCAAAAGATGGAAAGAATATTGTGAAAATATGTACGCACGAGATGGAGACAACAACGACCCCCTAATATGGGAAACGAAGACCAAGACGAGGACGATCTCGAACCATTAAGAGATGAGGTGAAATGGGCCATTAATAGTCTAAAAGATGGGAAAAGCCTTGGGTATGACCAGAGCTGGGACGTAACGAAGTACAAGTACTTCGTTACTGCACTTGAGTAGAAAAGTTTACTTTTCGTGAGTAACGAAGTACATTTTTTAGGAGTACTTTTACTTGTAACGAAGTACAAATGTGTGTACTTTTCATAAATGTAACGAAGTATCTATAATTTAAAGTTAAAAAGTTGGAGCTCAAAAAATATTAGTAACGAACGATAATGCCTGAAGCCCGGAACTGGTTTCCCCCAGCATATATCTATAAATAGATATCAGCCGGAGCAACAACTGGTAGTCTTTTCTGATTGGCCTATCATTGCCATTACCAGGCATGATCACCAGGTGGCGTGAACATTGCCAAGATTATATGATGTCATTCGCATTCAAAGATTTATTATGGAAGGATCAGCTGAAAACGATCATTTGCAGCATCCATTGCCATACTTATCCAGTATGTTTGAGATTAAGTCAGTTCACGGGGCTGCTGTTAAGTTGATCTGTCTGTTGTGTGCGCCGATATGCCAGATCTGTTGATCACCTTCGAACCTTTCTTACACACGTGGTCGGTAAATTATTAGTGTTAGACTTACGCAGGTAAAAGGTATTCTTGCCTCAATTTTGCTGTGCAAATATATTACACCATAACACGTCGTTATTTGTAAAAAAATGTGCAAGTGCATTTAATATGAACAAGATATGTTCTTAGATTTAGGTTCGAGCTATTAATGACCTGAATAACGTCCCGAATTGCATTAGTGATAAACGCATGTCGAAATTCACACATTATCGCCCCAAAACATTCCCTTAGCTGTGACAATTTAAACTGCTAATGGTTACTCAGATTTATCTTAATAATATAATAAGTATTGTTAGGGCCTATAAATGTTGTTTATATGTATTCTTGGTTCATGTTTTCAATATTTTGTCTCACATATTGACCCTCAGGCCTGGTCGTAGACAATATTTAATGTTCACTGTACACACTACTGAATAGGGTATTACCATTATTTTATTTCTTTTGTCGCTGTCTTGCATAGTATGTATAGTTTGTTTGAGGAGCCTGTCACTGTATCCTGCTGAGGATCCTGTCCTGTTCAATAAAGTGTTTGTTTTGCACACTACTGAATTTGTTTGTTTGCAGTGGGTGACCATGTCAACAGTTTTTTAGAAAAGTACTTTTGCATTTACTTCAAGTACATTTGTTTACTTTTTACTTGTACTTCAAGTACATTTTTCAAAAAGTACTTTTACTTTTACTTGAGTAGCTTTTTCCAAAGTTACTTGTACTTTTACTCAAGTACAAAATAAATGTACTTGTTACAGCTCTGGGTATGACAACATACAGGCAGAAATAATAAAAGCAGCGGAAGAAGAAGGAATATACATATACCATGCACTGTGTAAGAAAATATGGAAGAGTGGAAAATGGCCAAACGACTGGAAGAAATCGATCTACATCCCATTACCAAAGAAAGGAGACCTACAGCTATGCTCCAACTACAGAACCATATCACCCATTAGCCATGCAAGCAAAATATTGCTGAAAATCATAATGAAAAGAATGCAAGATAAAATGGAAATGGAAGTGAGCAGTACACAGGCAGGCTTCAGAAAAAAACAGGCACAAGGGACCACATATTCAATCTGAGAATGTTGATTCAGAAATTTAGAGAGATAAATAATGATCTAATACGCTTCATCGACTATTCCAAGGCTTTCGACTGTGTGAATCATCAGATGATGTAGAAAACGCTCAGCGACATGAACTTCCACCCAAATATAATCGCCCTCTTGAAATCACTTTATAGCAACCAACAAGCAGTAGTCAGGCTGGAAAACACAACTACAGAAACTTTTACAGTGGGAAAGGGAGTAAGACAAGGGTGTATTTTATCTCCATACCTATTCAATCTCTACACAGAAGACATAATGAGAGATGTAGAATTAGATGACAGAAGTACAAGATACGATGAAGTGAATATTCATGGACATAGAATCAGAGACCTACGATACGCAGACGAAACCGCACTCCTGTCCACTACAACAATCGGCCTAACAAACCTAATCATGTCTGTAAAAGAACACTGAGAAAAAGGGCTTGTTACTTAATGTGAAGAAAACAAAGATCATGGACACTGACAAATGCATTGAAAAACAGAAATTGCAATCAACTGGGAGCAAGATGAAAATGTGAACCACTACGAATACCTTGGAGCAAGAATACAAGGAGACGGCAAGACATCATCAGAGATCAGAAGAAGAATAGCCATAGCAACGCAGAAACTAAATAATCTGAAAAAAGTATGGAAAGGACAAAACATACCAACAAACATAAGAATTTTTAAAACTTGCGTTTTCCCTACAGCTCTATACGGGAGCGAAACGTGGACACTGAACAAAGAAGACATGAGAAGAATACAAGCGTTTGAGATTAAATGTTACAGAAAAGTCCTAAGAGTGCCATGGATAACAAGAACAACCAATGCAGAGATTCTTAAAAAAATTATACATAAAGAACTGTCAACTAGTGAATAGAATAAAAGGACTAAAACTGAGTTATTTTGGCCACATCAAAAGACACAATTCCTTAGAGAAAACAGTCATAGAAGGCAAAGTGGAGGGAAAGAGAGGAAGAGGAAGACCAAGGAGAAGATGGAAGCAGGACATCAGCGACTGGTTGGAAGACGACATCGTGAGAGCAGGGAGACCAAAAGCAGCGTATCGTGGGATCATCCGGGCAGCTGCTACGTCTCGCAGAGATATGCTGAACTGAAGAAGATATATACATATATATATATATATATATGAAATTCTCAACACTCCTGAAAACGAACTAGAACCGCTGCATGCCGTAGGAAGCATTCTTTGAGCCATTGAGACGGGAGTTTGCAGAGCGTTTTACAAATCTCCGAGCTCCTAATTGCTCTGTATTACAACCCATCACAGTCGGCGACGCGTCGGACACTGATTATATATAATTCACAAAATGTAATGTGGCTCTGTAGAACTCAAAGTGACATTCAACTAGGCGTGTCTTGCAACCAAACGCACTTGCCGACGGAACACTTTCTTAAAGTAACACACGTCAAATTCACATGAAAGTGGCAGCATTTAGTCAACACGTCAGTTGCATGACGGCAACGCGTACCTTCATTAATGTGTATTTAGACAGTAAATTGTTCATAATTAGTCATCCATTTTCCATAGTAATAGCTGCTCTTTATTTACTCACTGCCAAAATATATAAGTTCAGCTTCAACGCATATGAGCTGGAATGCCTGTATAGATGCATTATAACATTTCCATGAAAAATTAGGCTAGTAATAACCAATATCATGAAATACAAGTGTGGCCCGTTGACATAACGCAGGTAATTTATTTGGCCCTTTATTCAAAAACGGTTGCTGGCCTCTGGGACTCTAGTTCGTTCAAGTTGTAAATACCATGTGTTTATGTCCAGAATCTCAAGACACTTGTCTACACGGAGCTACGCCTTCTCTTCGATGCTTTCAACGGTTACTACAGGACGTGCCGCCTGGCGCAGCCTGCTGCTCCGTAGACGGCGCCTCTCTTTGCACGTTCTGCTATCTCTGCACCAACCGATCGTGCTACTTTGCGTCTTTGGATGATACCAGGGCCATGGCCTGCGGGGGGCTGGAGAAGAACTAAACTGGAGATTCATCGGCAATTATGTCACAGCTCGTGAAGAATGTACTGCGTTGATATCAGCACGCAAAACGGATTATTATCAAAACCGCCCGGAGAAGGCAACCGACAAAACCATGTTTCGATTACTGAGATCGCTTGATGGCCACTGCATACAAGAACACCCTGAATTCCACTTGACGGCCTAAAGCTCCGAACAATGTTCACGTTTCTTTAGTAACAAGATTACCAAGCTCCTGTCTTGTCTGCAGTGTTTCAACATCATCGATAGGCCTACAGATGAAAGACATTGTTTCACTGACTGTATCGAACAACGAATGCAGAGATCACAGCGAGTTATGGTACTACTGACGAAACGTGCTCGTTGGCTCCTCTGCCTGCAATTCAGCTAAGAGACAATATCACAAGTATTGTGTCTGTCATCACACGGATTACAAATGCTTCGCTGGACGGGGCAGTCATGCCAAAGTCGTTGAACCATGCCATTATCCGTCCGCTTTTGAAGAAACCATCACTTGTCAAAGATATTCTGAGCAGTTATCGACCTGTGAGTAACCTTACACAATTCTCCAAAGAAATTGATAAAGTGATCGCGCTTAGGATAATGACCCATGTTTCTGACCAGCAAATGGTTGAATGCTTTCAGTCGGCGTATAAAAAAAAAACATTCGACCGAAACCGCGCTGATCTACGTTACAAGTGCCGTCAAAACAGCCATGGACAATAAACAAGGAACCATCTTGGTTCTCGTTGATTTTAGTGCCGCCTTCGATACTATCAACCATGACATCTACGTTTGCGCTATGGCTTTGTTGGAAAAGCACTGGACTGGATGACATCGTACCTGCAAGACCGAACGCAGCGAATAGTAATCGGTGACCAATCGTCGAGTACTACTACTCTAACGACAGGTGTCCTGCAAGACTCTGCCCTTGGACCACTGCTTTTTTCATTGTATGTCCAACCTATCGGTGACATTATTCGAGCCCATGGACTATTCTTTCACCACTATGCTGACGACGTACAGGTCTACTCACTTTTCGACCTAAATCTTTCTGCTTTAACGGCTGCAGTTCAGCAAATGGAGGATTGTTTGGATGAAATAAAGAACTGGATGGCATGGAATAATATGTGCATGAACGACGGCAAGACACATTATCTTCCGATTGTACCCAAGTCTGCGGATGCAATCGTTGATGGCACTGTGATTCTCGTTGGTGGTTCTACAATTACAGCTTCACGGTGTGTTCAAAGTCTCGGTGTCTTCATTGACAGGCACCTAGATATGAAAAAGCAAGTGTCGCAAACTGTCAGAGCATGCTCATTCTACAAAGGAGCGCGTAGTCAATGCCATCATCGCATCGCGGATTGATTACTGCAAAGCACTCTTGTACGGCACGGCACGTCTGCAGTTAACATCGCGCGTCTGCAACGAATACACAACTCGGCTGCCAGACTAATCCTGCGTTGTCCACGTAGTGACAGCGCAGAGTGGATTACAAGATACTGGTACTCACGTACAAAGCCATGCACAATGACGCGCCCGTGTACCTGTGTGAACTCGTGCACCCATACCTACCGGCAAGAGTGCGCTCTGCGAGCAGTAACATGTTGGAAGTGAAGCGCACTCGTATCAAAGCTGGGAACGGCTCGTTCGCTGTAGCTGCTGCGTTCCAATGGAACACTTTACCAAGTGCTGTTAAAACCCGTGACACTCTCGCCAGCTTCAAATGTCGTCTGAAGACACATTTCTTTTGTATTTCATATTAGTGTCATTCTAGATGAACACTGCCCTCTACTAAAACCAATTTTAATTAGTTATCGTATTCGTATAATTATTATTTATTTTTCCTCACGTAAATTATGTTATATCAAATGTTTTACTAAATTATGTATTATTATTAATCATACATAAACAAATTATATATATATTTATTTATTAATATTATTTCTATATAGCTATTGTGCCAGATTGATTATTATTAATATTATGTAATTTTGATAAATAACTGCTAACATATAGAATTATTTACTTCTTTATTTAGAAATTCTACATTATCCAATATGTATTTATTTATTTATTTGATTCTTTACTACTAATATTTATTTTAAATTAATAGACACAGATATTTATTGCAATTCTACCATTTAGATGTATTTTAATATGTTGTGAAGCGCCACGAACAATACTGGATGTGGCGCTATACCAAATAAAATATATTATATTATTATTATGACATTAATAATAGTAATAATAGTTGTGATTATAAATTAAAACCTGTACTAAAAAGAACGTTTTATAGCAATAGACGTTGAACAGTAATATAAATACTTTGCATTTGATGTCACATTAATTACAGTAAATCAAAGAACATTGCATTACGTGTAATATATAAATAAATTAAAACGAAATTATTCAAAAAATAGTTCTTCGTTAATGAGAAAATAACTATTGTGTTATTTTGCGTACTATCAATTACAAGTAGTGACACTTTAATATATATATATAGATACATTTATGCAAGTACCAACACAAGTCATGATTAATGATGAAATAAGACCAAATGAATGACGTTTATTAAAAAGATTAAGTTAAAGAGAGAGAAATATGGGCTCTACATCCCAAGGCCAGGCCTGTGACTGAGCCCTATGGATGACAGAGCCCACATTTCGGCATATACAACATTAGCAGTATTGTTATAGATATATCAAACAACAGCATTACTACTGTAATCACAGTAGACCTTATGCACTGTACCGTACTAACCAAGCACACCATTCATTCACACTAACTATAATCCCAACTACCTGCTGAAGAGTTACACTGTATCAAGATTTAGCCTAAACCTATAAGTGGGGCCATTACGCCCAACTTACTAAAATCACCGGTGGAAGGGAAGCGAGCTGTCTCGGCATCAAAACCCTGTGAATACATTGTCGACCTGCACTAAGAAAATGGGGAAAGCGTTGAGATCTGCTATCAACCCCTCTTCCACCAACGATGTACATGTTGTGTCCCTAATGCTATCAAAAATCGGGAGGGATGGGAGGGCCAACATTTTTGATGTGACCACTCCATCTGCTTACACAAAACGAAGTGACCAAGAGCTCATTGAAATCTGCCACCGAGCGCCACTACCGCACGGTGATTGGTTCCTTGTGCCAAAAGAGCACCAAAGAAAAGGGGGGTAATTAGCATCAGCCATTAGGCCAATCATCACTCGTCCTGCGTTGTTGCCAGCACAAAAATATATTATGCTGCACGGTGCCGTGGCTGCATATTCTCATATATATATAATATAAGGAAACTAGGAATGTCCCCGGGGGCGACAATTCACCACTTTGGGCAATGGTGTCGTAGTTGACACTGTGGAGTCTCCGAATAAGGTACTAGTTAATTCAGATAGCCTACACCACACTCTCCATTACGAGATTCTTGTATAACATATATATATATAAGTCTCAGTAGTGTACTCAGGGTTTTTAGTGCGGTAAATAAAGTAGGCTGCTAATGGTGCAGGAGCGGAGTGACCCCCACCGATACGGTGGCAATGGTAAATATAGTGTCGTGAGATGGTTAGTACTGGTGGTTGGTAGTACGTCTAGGACTTATAGGTATTGGTTAGTAATACCAATACCATTGGGGCCGGCATGCTTGCTGTGAACATGTATTGAAGTATTTATGTGGTTGTTTATGAGTTATGTGAACGAATAAAGATAAATGTTATTAAGTTGGCCTATTTCAATCTACACTTGTCTTGCGTTGTTGCTTTGCATACGAGGATGTATGTGTCAGGGGCGTATATATATATATATATATATAACGTCATTTATATATATATATATATAATATATATTATATATAACCTGGTAGACCAGGTCCATTCTACGGTAGTGGCAGCCATATTCCTAAATGGCGGCTATTCTCCAAAATGACTAGTTCATTAGAAAGACTTTCTTGCGAAACTAGAAAACGTCTTGAACTGGCCATAACGTGGCTTGTAGGTCAACGTACGGGAAAGCGACGACGTTATTAATCGACCGATTATGCCTTATTTGGGCAATAGCACACACTGTCAAGGTTACTGTGTGAAATGCAGGAACGTGAATTGTGTTGAACATCAGCTCAGGAACGTGGTTTGTTTGCAGCTCCGTATCGACATTGTCCAGATTGTTCAAACAATAGTAGCTATGTTAGTACGTGATGTTCAATGGTTTCTTGCACACCAAGAAGAGACATATTCGCCCAGGTAGTTCATAACATGGGACATGCGGTAATAAAATAGTTTCGCGCCGTAACTCAACTGAGAGAGATAAACATTAGTTGTTCGGGGGGTAGTAGGCGTCACAACTAATGGGAACCACCAGCGCGTTCGTCTCGTCTCATCGAAACATAACCGCAACTAATGGGTACAACCAGCGCGTTCGTCTCGTCTCATAGAAACATAACCACAAAATGCAATGCAAATAGTACACAAAACAAATGCTAAACTATAACAGAACGTCACAAAATTATACATCTCCAAGACCAGACTAAACACAAAACTAGCTAATATTTTAATAATTAATTTTGTAACGAGTAATAATTATATTAGTGAGATTTCCGTTTCTTTCTAAAGTTTCCGCCACGTTTTGGGTTTTTGAAACGAACATAGAGCCAGAACGCAGCGCCATAAATCTCTGAAGAACTCAATAGCTCATTTCCGATGACGTAGAGAACTCAATGCTCCACGTTGGAAAACTCGAGATGGTCAAACCGCCCGTCGAGAATCTCGTGTAGAACTTCCTTCACCTACAATGTATATATTATATATATATATATACTCCTCGGGTTTTTGAAAACAAAAGGTCACATTTACGTTGCCGAGTGTGAAAAGGAATGCACTACGACTTACACTTCCTAACTAATGCGAGGTTACTTCGGGAATTCATATGTTTAAAAGCGTCATTTCCCAATAATGTTAAATTTCTTAGTATATAAGTATAAAATAAAGAGTTCAACTTGATGCTGTTCTGGTATTTTTTCACAACTGTTCAGAATTGAAAGAACACGATGGCAACATATTTCGTATGAATTATATTGTTAATCAGTGTCACATATAAGTAATGAAGTCAGCATCGCGATTTCACGCGAAACAGTTGTTCAGTTAACCGTGTCGTAGAACATTCCCTTTAAAAACCACATTGTATTATATTATACGACCTTATATTAACACACAAGCACTGTCCAATTCATAACATAAAGTTATATTATAATGCGAATAACTTCATGAAAATGCAGGCATAAAATTAAGTTGCATCAGTTCATCAAGCGACAAATGTTAGTTTAAACATGTACGTCATTGTCACCACGAGATCAAGGTTTTTAAAACTGTATTACAATAAAGACAATAACTATATACAGCGTTTATGTATTTTACAAAATACCTTCCCAACCCATTTCATTCCAATGACATCAGTTTTATACGTGCATAAGTGATCAACACTAAACTCAATTGTGGTCCGTTTATTTTTGGAAAGTTGAATGCAGGTAACAAAAATCAAAGTTCTACTGCGACATTCATATTTATGTAAAACCACTGACACTTTTCGACCGACCAGACCCGATCCGACCAGATCGGACTAAACTAGCACAGATTGTAGTGTATTCACTACACCGACACCGATTTAGTCAGAATCGAATCCAGCGTGACGTCACGATCAAGTGAATTTGAAAACTTCCGACTACCTCAGACTGACACCGACTAGCCCCGATTCAATCGGACGAGTGGATATAGTAGCCGACTGACACCGACACCGCCCAACTAAGCTATCACCGACTGGTCTGGTCGGGCGAAGATACGTCAGTGTATCCCGGTTTTAAGATTGATAATACTGTACATAACTTATTTGTAAGTTAATAGTTTACCTTCCGGTAACTGCCGGTAGACGCCGCTAGCATATGTTCCACCTGGCGGCGAATGTGAACTATATCTACCGCGTTGTCAGGCTTACTAACTGAGAAAGTGTGACCTAGAAAAAAATGTATAAATGATAATTAACAATGGCATTGTGCAAGTTGCAATACATACTATGGTGATATTGTTGTGTAAAACGTTACACATGTAAATCGTTTATTTACAGAGTGTTGTACTGTTTTATTAGTGCCGCTAGGGAGATTTTAATAACCATTATAACAAGCGTCTTGCAGCACGAAAAAGTAGTAGGTATTTCAGCTGGTGAGTTACCAAAATATAATACAAAACATATGCTTGGTGTACAAAGTGTAGTACGTTGGGTTGTAGTAACGTCGGTTGTTACTGCCGACAAAAGTATGATATTAAGACACATTAACAGACACAGGCTCGCCCACACAGGTGCATACGCACACATGCACACGCACACTCACACATATACACATACAAGCTCACATAAACTCACAATGCACATACACCCGCATACGCAAACTTAGAAAAGCCACGCGCACGAGTACGCGCTCAGCACACACACACACACACACACACACACACACACACACACACACACACACACACACACACACACACACACACACACACACACACACACACACACACACACAGCCACACACACACACACCTGCAAATGCACACAACACACTCGCATATTCGCACCGTCGCTCGCGCGCACACACACACGCACACACACGCCCACGCACCACACCACACACACGCACACACACACACACACACATCCACACTATGTACGCAAACTGCTTTAATATAAAGGCGACTAGCGTAGACAGTAAGCAGTGTGTATAACAGGCACCGACCCACCTGTATACGGGTCTGTATAGCGAGCGACGTCTCCGTGGTAGACGACAGCTCCGTCCTTCCTTGGAGGGGCCGCGGAGTCCCAAGGATGCACGAAACTGTTGTAGTAGGCCAGTCGCTTGGGGTAATGACGGAAGGCAATGGAGAAGCTGGGGCTGGTCAAGAAAGCATACCCGAATAATTAATCAATACGCAAATTCTTCAAACGCAGCACTGGACGTTTTGAGTGAAGGAACTTTAAGATACAGTCGAACCATATCAACTATAGGAAATTAGTCTTCCTAATATGGTCACTTCGCCAATTCAGGCCACTTGTGCCCAGTTCCAAGGGTGACCTTAATAGTGAGGTTCCACAGAAGTTACAAAATACCGTATACTATTATGCCACTGTTGTTCTTACTACTACGCAACCGTTGTTCTAACTACTACAACACCGTTCCCCACGAGAGTCGCCACTCACCCTTCCCTAGAAGCCTCGATCAAGTGCCACCACAAGGAGGGAACATAGAGGAGATCCCCCGGTCCCAGCATCTACCTTATAATAAATAATCCTTGCGTAAATTCTAAAAAGTAGTATTCTCTACACAGTGGAATATTGTTAATCCGGATTATCTTGATTTCTGTGTATATGTCCGGATTAGCGAGTTTGCCGAACAAACAAACCGTGCATATAACTAAGTAAAAAGGTAAGTTCTTATATAGTGCAGTATCCAGTATCCAGGACTGCTCAAAGCGCACACAAAAAGCAAACGGACTTGCCCAAGGTCCGACACCGCCGCACAGGATTCGAACCCGGGTACTATCAGTCGAGAGTCCGTAGCTCTGACCATTGTGCTTCTGCGCTCCAACTATCTATAATCCAGCGGAGCGTTGTGACGTCGTAGGGTCACAAGCCCCTTAATGCTGATATTCCGGGTTCGAATGGTGCTGTTGTCGTTTCGAACATTAGGCTAATTGCCGCATGGCTGAGTCGTTCCAGGAGAAGTCGATCTGGTGTTTGATAGAACGGATCTCCTATGGACGTGAATCGGCGCTACATAACAACTTACCTTTATAATCTAATTAGCGATTAGAAATATCCATTATTCGATGGCGGATACTGTATGAAAGAGTCTCTAATTATGTCCGAATGTTATAATCTCTACGTCCTCTTTATCAACGTCGAATTTGATTGAACTATGAACAACAACGCCGCCATTGTTCTATCTTCTACGCCACCGTTGTTCTAATCACAACAACACCGTTGTTCTATTTACTAAAACACCTTTATTCTAACTACTACAACACCGTTATTCTAACTACTACGCCACTTTGTTCCAACTACTACGCCACCGTTGTTCTAACTACTATGTCACCGTTGTCCTAACTACTACAACACCCGTTCTCCACAAGAGTCGCCACTCACCCTTCCCTAGACACCTCGACCAAGTGCCACCACAAGGATGGAACATAGAGGAGATCCCCGGGTCCCAGCACCGCTTCAGTCCCTTCAAGGTTCTTCAGTTTAGGGAATCTCTCAAAATCGGGATGATCGAAGTCAGCCTGTTCGCAGAAAGCTGAAGTTACTCTACTGTACAATGGAAGGATGTTTAAAAAAACGGAATGATACCTGCTTCCTCAGCAGGTTTAGCTAATCACGAATCCGCATATGCGATGTCCACATATGAAGAATACGAATACACTTTAAATATCATCCCTTCAGCACACGGATTTTGTCGACCGCATCGTGTTAAGAGAGAAAACACAGTCAACAACATCAACACAGAAACAAGAACATTTAATAGTATTGCGCGTTCACGTGAAGGTTTTCAGTTTGAAAATCATATGCACAATTAAACAAGTTAATCGATTGTTTGATGAATTTACCAAAACTGCATTAAAAGTGACGTAAACGAGTTAGCATGACTTAGTGGATACTAGATAGGCTAGCTTTTTTGCAAAAATAATTATACATGAGCAGGGCAAAAATCAAATTTTGAAGGCACATTTAAAGTACCTACCGTTGTGGACGTGTAGTGCTTGACACTGTGCACGTACCTGTGTGTACCTGTCTCTAGGGTGGTGTACGGGATGCGGGTAAATGTTTCCATAATTGTCAGGATGAAAAAATATGAAACGCTTGTAGCCGAAGATCTGCAATCATTCAACATCATTTAGATAAATACGGTGATATAAACAGCATTATTTATAGCTGATGAATATAGTGATATACACAGCATTCTGTATAGTTGGTTACTATGATTATATAGTTGGAATTTGTGTTTACATTCGTGGGTGTATGTGTGTGTGTGTGTGTGTGTGTGTGGGTGTGTGTGTGTGTGTGTGTGTGTGTGTGTGTGTGTGTGTGTGTGTGTGTGTTTGGGGGTATAGAGTGAGTGTGTGTGCGTGTGTGTGTGTGTGTGTGTGTGTGTTTACGTGCGTGCATGTGAGAGGACGCGCTTGCGTGCGTGCGTGCGTGTGTGCGTGCGTGCCTGCGTGCGTACGTGTATGTAAGGTAGCGTGGCTGTCTTCGCACCTGTTGGAAAATGTTCTCGTCGTAATCATAGTGCGTAGGCGTGAGCGAATCTCGTTGAGCCTGCACATGATATTGAACAATTAGTGACATACAATATGTATCGGAACCGAAAATGTCTATTTGACCAAGAATAAATATATACATCATGACTTGATTTCAGTTAACATTCACCATATTATTAGTTTCACATTATTATAGATTAGGTAAAAAAAGGCATGAAACATTTACTAACAATCTCCACAAACACAGACACTCGACGAGTGTACGCGTGGACCGGATACACATAATCACACGCACGCACACACACATGCACATGCACACGCAACATAGAAGGAGAGAGAGAGAGAGAGACAGAGACAGAGAGACAGAGAGACAGAGAGACAGAGAGACAGAGACGGAGACAGATACAGAGAAACAGACAGACAGACATTTAGACAGACAGACAGACAGAGAGACAGACAGACAGACATACAAACCGACAAACAGACAGACAGACAGACAGACCAACAGACAGACAGACATACATAAACAGACATGATAGTAACACAAACCTCGGAGTAATCATACAGCGAAAAGTCCATTTGACGAATAATAAGTTAACCTAAATGAAGTTCGTTATCATAATTATACGCTAACAATTTATGTGATGGAACGAATACCTCCAAAGGTATACATTGTATAAATATTCTTGAAAAACCACTACTTCCTTTCAATGTTGCACGATTTTGGTTCAGATCGCCCTATTAAATCATTCTAAAACACACACAAAGAAACTTTATAAGAATGCCAGAGTCATTGCAACATGCGTTTTGCGGAACATGTTCCCCAGGAAGCTAGAACGACGATTGATCAACACGTCGCCGATTGTGGATATGGTCGACCTACCAGTAGAACGAGGTGTGTGTGTTCGTCGCTCCAGGAGAACCTTCCCTGTAATTCCCGCAACATTCGCCAATCAATCCGGTAGACAGACTCATGGAGTAAATCCTCATCCAGGAGAGTCTGTCGTTGACGTAGACAATGACATGTAATTTATGTCGTACTCAAAAAGGGCGCGAGAGCGCAGTCAATAGAACGCCGATTATCTAGATGGAGCGTCTTACTTAGTTGCATATTTACTTACTTACTTACTTACTTACTTACTTACTTGCTTACTTACTTATGATATAGCCGGGTACTTACTTACTTACTTATTTCCTTACTTTCTTATTGCTTCATGCCGACTAAGATGGAGCAGTCAGTTAGTCGGAAACAGTTTATACACAGATATTTCATAATATAATGTCCAGGTGAATTGCGTGCAGGGATTCCTTGTAATGATTCATCATGCCACATCGGTGGTTAACGTACCGAAGCATACGGTCCCAATCGTACATACACAGGAAGTGGAGACGTATTACGCATAAAGAGATCGGATCGGGAATGGAGTTGACTTTAGAACACTTGCACACACTCTGAGCTATTCCTACCTGAATGTAAACACGAGACCCGTTGTCAGCGCATTCTACTTCATCGTAAATCCGATAGAAGTCGCTAGTGTTCATGGCGATTCGACGAAAGCTGTCCGACATTTCGTAGTTGGCGAAATTCTTCGTCGGATATGTGTCTGACAGAAACAAAATAAAGTAATTCAGGCATCCATGTCATGTAAACAACATTACCCAAGAGAGCGGAGAATTATATCCAATTTCCATGCGGATTTTGGATGATAAACCCTCCAACCAATATGAGAAACCCTCCAACCAATATGAAAAACCCTCCAACCAATATGATAGACCCTCCAATCAAGAAGAAAAGCCAAACCGATTCTCAATATGGAGAGGCGAGAGTGGGGAGTTTTGGAGAAATTGCAGAAAATCGGGATGAGTAAAAAAGTGTAGACTTCGATAAAACGGAACAAGCTGAGTGAAAAAGGGGACAATTTTACAGTAACAATGATTTAATCATTTTGAGTTATACGAGTCCATTGAAAAAATATATTTGAAGTTCATCAGTTGTGCCTTGGCTTACAACACTTGCACATATAAAAGGCTGCACAATTATACATGTAAAGGTAGTCTGTGTTGAGAACACGACTATGCAGTAGACCTTGAACGAAACCCACTTTCCATGCCTCTTCTGAGAATTGGGTCTCCGTCTATATGGGGAAGTACAAAAAAGTAAATAAGTAAGTACTTATATAGCGCAGAAGAACTCAGGACTGATCAAAACACTTTACTTCATGGCAGACCTATTCAATCGAACACCATCTTGACTTCTCTGGGAAACATCCAGCGAAGGCTATTCGTACACAAATGTCCACCACTGTTTATAGCTGGGCACTCATTGATATAGCTGAATTAACTGGAACAACGCAGAGTGAGCGAACTTGCCCAAGGTTCGACACGGCAGCACAGGATTCGAACCCGGGTTCTTTCGGTCGAGAGTAAGAAGCTCTATCCACTGCACCGCTGCGCTCCACAAAGCGGACGTAGGTCTACGTATACCCACCGTTGAAGACTCTAGTGCTGGACTGTATGACGTTCCACGGCGTTGGTGAGTCGGTGAGTCTCGACCGAAGGTAGTCGAAAGTGAACGGAACATCCGTCCTGAAGAGCCACTTCCCCGTCATCACCACCGGCTCCTGTAGCACGAACGGCTGGCTATGCACTGGTCGATTGCGACGACGGCGATGATTGTGATGATGGCGATGATGGCGATGCTGGCGATAATGGCGTTGATGGGGATGATGGTGATGATGGGGATGATGGTGATGAAGGCTATGATGGTGATGATGGCGATGATGGTGATGATGGCGATGATGGAGACGATGGAGATGATGGCGATGATGGTGATGATGGCGATATGGTGATGATGGCGATGATGGTGATTATAGCGATGATGGAGATGATGGCGATGATGGCGATGATAGTGATGACGGCGTTGATGAATATGATGGGAATGATGGTGTTGATAAATATGATTGCAATAATGGCGATGGTGGGGATGATGGCGTTGGTGAATATGATGGCAATGAGGTTATGATGGTGACTGCGATGATGGTGATGATGGTTATGGTTGCGATGATGGCGATGATGGTGACGATGGCGATGATGGCGATAATGACGATGACGGCGATGACCCTGATGATTATGTTGATAATGTCAGATTCTCGCGGTGCCACGACTTTGCGTTCTTCAATTATATTTTAAAATGTGTTCAAAGATTTCATCCTTGTACGCCTGTGTTTTCTTCCGGCAATTCTCCGTAAACATACGGACATGCTGTATGTTGTTGTGAAACACCGAAAAGTGCTCGACTTTCAGCTAAAAATATTTTCACAGAACCTCGCTCCCATGTGTAGAAGTACGACACAGTAACCTGTACCGAACGCCTCACAAGGAATCAATAAAAGGCGATATTTGAAAGTTTATATTTTCACGAAGCCGCCTATGTTGCACAATTAATTTCGTCGCATCTGACAGATTATTCGGGATAAAATTTCAAGGATGAAATAAACAAAGAGATAAACATTTGGATTCTGGTTTTACACATTTGACACATTTCCTTTGATGTTTATGCACATTCTGTTTAGTATTCGTTCTCTCTCCCGACATATCATACTAATATTGTCATCTGAACGCAGGAACCACTCAGTCACTGCGCCAACCTGTCTAGCGATTGCCTCGTACACCCTGGAGTCTGTGTAGTGGTAGCGAGGGACGGACCGTGTCTTGAAGAAGAACTCTGCTCCGAGAAATGTCGGTTTGTGATTATCTCTTTCTTTCCGTCCAGGTGAATCCCGCCACATGTTGCAAGAATCCCCATGTCCCTGGCGACAAGTTTCGTCTGCGAAAAAACTATGGTTATAAGTCACATACATATATTAGCCTAATGTGTCTATGTAATAATTTGGTAAAGAGCTTGTCAAGTAAACCTTACCAAAGTAGCTACCAACGTAAGGTTTAAACATTCGCATCTGTTACGTTGTTTTTCAATAGCATTGTCATTATAATGATACTGAAAATACCCATTCATTTACTATATATGTAGATTCATTATTGTTTGATGAAGTTCTCATTAATCCGCCAAGAGATGTAAAGCACATTTTTCATCAATGCTTTGCATGGTTTAAAAATCTAACATTACCGAGACAATGCATTTTGCCATACCAGCTTACATTAATAACAATCATCAAGATGTATGCTAAGCGTAAGACGTACTTTCAAGTCACACAATATGACCATTGTCGAAGATATTTTAGATATATACGTCACACAGGCCTATCGTGGACATGAACCCACCGGGTATTAAGTCACACAGGCCTATCCTGGACACGAGCCAACCGGGTATTAAGTCACACAGGCCGGTCCTGGACACGAGCCCACCGGGTATTAAGTCACACAGGCCTATCCTGGACATGAGCCCACCGGGTATTAAGTCACACAATCCTATCCTGGACACGAGCCCACCGGGTATTACGTCACACTGACCTATCCTGGACATGAGGCCACCGGGTATTAAGTCACACAGACCTATCCTGGACAAAAGCCCACCAGGTATTAAGTCACACAGGCCTATCCTAGACACTAGCCCACCGGGTATTAAGTCACGCAGGTGTATCTTAGACACGAGCCCACCGGGTATTAAGTCACACAGGCCTATTCTGGACACTGGCCCACCGGGTATTAAGTCACACATGCCTGTCCTGGACACGGGCTCACCTCGTATGAAATCATACAGGCCTATCCGGGACACGAGCTCACCGGGAATTAAGTCACACAGGCCTATCATGGACACGAGCCCACCGGGCATTAAGTCACACAGGCCTATCCTGGACAGGAGTCCACCGGGTATTAAGTCACACAGGCCGGCCCTGGACACGAGCCCATCGGGTATTAAGTCACACAGGCCTATCCTGGACATGAACCCACCGGGTATTAAGTCACACAGTCCTATCCTGGACACGAGCCCACCGGGTATTACGTCACACTGACCTATCCTGGACATGAGGCCACCGGGTATTACGTCACACTGCCGGTCCCGGACACGAGCCCACCTGTATTAATTAAGTCACACAGACCTATCCTGGACAAAAGCCCACCGGGTATTAAGTCACACAGGCCTATCCTGGACACGAGCCCACCGGGTATTAAGTCACACATGCCTATTATTGACACGGGCCCACCGGGTATTAAGTCACACAGGCCTGTCCTGGACACGGGCCCACCGGGTATTAAGTCACACATGTATATCCTAGACACGAGCCCACCGGGTATTAAGTCACACATGCCTATTCTGGACACGGGCCCACCGTGTATTAAGTCACACAGGCCTAACCTGGACACTAGCCCACCTGGTATTAAGTCACACAAGTATATCCTAGACACGAGCCTACCGGCTATTAAATCACACAGGCCTATCCTGGACACGAGCCCACCGGGTATTAAGTCACACATGCCTATTTAAGTCACACAGGCCTGTCCTGGACACGGGCCCTCCGTGTATTAAACCACACAGGCCTATCCTGGACATGAGCCCACCGGGTATTAAGTCGCACAGGCCTGTCCTGGACACAAGCCCACCGGGCATTAAGTCACACAGGCCTATCCTCGACACGACACCCATCTGGTATTAAGTCACACAGGCCTGTCCTGGACACGGCAAACCGTATCTGTCTAGATCATGTTCCATCATTTTGGTGAGTTTGGCAAGAACGCCCACCGTATAATGTCACCCTCCAATGTCCAGTTTATTTCCTTCACAAACAATCCAAGACTAACAGAAGATAAGAATTTACGGAGCCATAGAATAAAAACAATGGACACTTTGAGTCAAAATGACCTGTTTTCTCAAAAAAGTTTTTTTTATTTGCTTCAATTTGAGCAATAAATAAACGAACTACTTAATATATTTAAACAAATTAGGTAAAATGTTAATGCTTGTGATGTGTGGAATCAAAAAATGTACAAAACTCAATTTAATAATTGTGCGACGTAATGCCCATTTTTCAGTGGCTGGTCACAAATGTCACTACTCTGACGAAGTGGGTCAGCCACCGCAGTTTTCTCCTGCATTTATCCTCACCTTGTTGCGTAATCTGTTGGTCTCCCATTGAGAGACAGACCAATGCAGCGAGTAGACAGGAAATTAGCGCCATGCTGAATATAGAGAATAGTCGACTGACATCCAACGCTCTATAACTGACGACTTTGTCTTTATATTAACCGTCAACATACGTCCATTGCCACAAGGACGTGTCTGCTATCACACAGGGCGTGTAAATGGCATTCTAATTACGGATACATTGTTAACGTTGATCTTTGGACGGCGTATAAAATGACACGGTCACATTGGATCTGTTTACAGAAAAACAGTTCTTCGGCCACACGGAAACATACGTCAAAAGATAAACATCTACCGTCTGTTCTACAGTATGTTAATAAAATAATAATAAGGTAACTTCTTTTGCGCCTAAATTCTTGGAAGCCAAGCTCAGAGGTGCATCAATGCAAAAGGATTAGTCAATATCAGAATCGATAAGCGACATCAAACTCGCCAACAGATGAATCGTTACGTCAGACAGTTAAGGTGGCAAGTTTATAAAGTTACCAATTCCGTGCACAGTCTTTGAATTATGTGGTGGAATCAGACCAGATCATTAACTTTTAATGTCTTATTTACTCATGACTACACGCCGTTTCCAGTAAAATACCACCTAAGCCAGTGTAGCCAAAATCAAGCGTCTCCTCCGTTGCATTGTGTACAACTATATTATCACAAACTTGATCTTCTGCCAAATATGATATATAACCTATTAAATATCGCAATCCAAACAAATTGTTTTATCATAAATTATATTGTTAATTCGCAAGTGAAATGCTGTGGGTATTCTATCCAATGCACACACAGTGTCTGCAGTCCGGCCTCCTAAACTCGGAAAAACCCCGCTCGATTGCAAGGCAGCTTCAGCCTAGAAGCTGTTGTTATTTGGTCCACTTTTGCATTGTTTATTGTGTGTGTATATGCATGCATGCTTGCGTGCGTGCGTGCGTGTGTGAGGGGTGGGTAGGCCGGTGGACATGCGTGCGTGCATATATATGTGTGTGTGTGTGTGTGTGTGTGTGTGTGTGTGTGTGTGTGTGTGTGTGTGTGTGTGTGTGTGTGTGTGTGTGTGTGTGTGTGTGTGTGTGTGTGTGTGTGTGTGTGTGTGTGTGTGTGTGTGTGTGTGTGTGTGTGTGTATACATATATATATATATATTTATACATGTGTGTTTGTGTGTGTGCGTGCGTGCGTGTCCGTGTATTTATGTACGGTGTGTTTTTTGTACATTGCTTGTGTTACCAAACATATATAATTTGTATTTAGTATATGTTATGAAACACTGTTGAGTGTGCTAAATATAATCAAATTAAAATATTGTTTTGGGGTAAACTATATATTATTCCGATTCTGATATACAGTCACTCAATTTCAACGATGCCAATGGACAAGGGTGAGTTTACATCGACACCTTATGCATAAAACATCGTGTATAAATAGCGGACTGAAGGTGCAAAAACAGTTACAAGAACTACGCAAGACAATTCCACGTCATCATTGTCGAGGAATAGTCTTCAAAATTCGGTTAAACAATCCAAGTTTTGCGGATGCAAGTGAACCAGGCACACAGTGTCCCAAATTATCAAGATGGTGAAATAGATTCGACCTGTCCCTTGAACTCAACTGATGCAATGGATCCGGGAAAATTATATAAAGTGAAGTTGACGCAGCGAGAACGCAGTTTCTCGCAGACTCCGCCAAAGACAGGCAGTTCGTTGTCGCTACAGTCTTCTTCCGCGATCGACCAGCAAAGATGCGCCTCTCCACATCATTTGCCTTCTTCGCTTTGCTGCTGCTGATGGTATGTCTTTCTGCATACTTGTTATGACATTTGTGTAGAATCCGGGCCCCTCTCGAATTCATCAGTATCTTTCAATACATTTATCTTTAAATGACAAACCTCGCTGCATTAATGTCGCCATTCCACACAGTGCCGAGCACATGAATGTTGTTGCAGAAATGGTGATGCAGATGGTATTATACAGGTATGTTGTCTTGTAGCCGAATTATTTTGAAATAAATGAAAATATATAGAATTAATGTTGCGCCTTTTAATAAATGCGCATCTATACAACTTTCTGCAGATGTTGACTTTAATTAAAAACAGATAATCATTTTGGGACTCGTGATAATTCTGTGCAGGCCTAGATGTTTGCTAATTTTAAGTTATATACACAGTATGGCATCAAACATAGATGACTGTAATTTGTGTTTTTCTGTTGTTTTGTGATGGTGACAACAATTTTGAAATGGGTATTTCAATTCCGTTGCTTAGTTTACATAAAGCGAGTGAAGCGTATGGCATAACTGTTGTTTAACTGGTAATAAAAACATGAAACGTGTCAGGCCACGAAGGCCCCGTTTGACCGACAAAGAACTAAATTTTAAACTCTGCAAAATTTCGTACTTTTATGACAAACGTAACACATATCTATTTCATTGTACCGGTCGACGAACTCAATATGGCCGCCTATAATCCAATATAGCTGCCATAAAATAGGTCAACTTTCATTGTTGCCTTATTTGAAACAAATTAATTAAAAAAGTTAAATTTGCAAAAATATACATGGAAGTTTCACTAAATGACAAGGGTATCTAGACTACGTCAACTTACTCTATAAGCTTGTTACAAGTTATCCTTTAACATGTCATATTGCATATCCTGCTAAACGGTAGAACAATTATTATAACAATTGCTGCTGCTGCTGCTGCTGCTGCTGCTATTGATACTGCTGCTACTTCTGCTGCTGCTGCTGCTATTGTGCTGCTGCTTCTCTATTTCTGCTGCGGCTGCTGCTGATACTTCTGCTGCTATTATAACTGGTAGACAATATAATTTCTCAGTAGACAGAAACTTTCGAATTCCTATATATCATGCAATATATTTTAAAACAAAACGAAACTCTTTTGTGAAACTAAATATCACATATGTCCCTTCTCACAACAGGCAACTCAAATAGTGGCCAGAAACGTTGATGCTGAAACTGGCAGTTTTAACACCCGTCATCGCCGCAGTGCAGAAGCTTAAACCGGCATTTTCAACACCCGTCATCGCCGCAGTGCAGAGGCTGAAACTGGTAATTTCAACACCCGTCATCGCCGAGGTGCAGAGACTAAAACCGGCAATTTCAACACCCGTCATCGCCGTTGTGCAGTGGCTGAAACTGGCAATTCAGACCCATCGTCTCCATAGCGCATAGACAGTAATTGAAAGAGCCGTTCTTCGTTGAACAGAATGGGAATGACGGACTGGAACAGTTAAAAACAGCTTGTCATGGTTCAATTTCATTTTGTAACCGTTAAATTACTTTTAGCGTGCATGATTACATAATTTATTACGTTGTAATTTAGGGTGGGATCTTCATTTTGTTGTTTATGTAGTTTGTTGTACAATTTATTTGAATCAATTTCAATTTTGACTTTCTGCATGGCTTCATCACTTTGTATATATATTTTTAAAAATTTAGGAGGAAGTTCAACTTTGAGCCTTATGTCTACAATTAAAAAAGTAAGGTTAATGGTCTGTGAATATCCCAACAGTAATTTCCAATGTAGATTTATTTAGGGTACAAAAAAGTTAATAATCACCGTTCCGTTTGTTCTAGTGAAACTAGTTGGGGAAGTAATTTGGGGGTATAGACAATGTGATATTAAAGTATAAACTACATCGCTGTAGATTCTCTTTTAATTTTTCTGAATGGTATTGTGATCTTGCTCGTTGAGTCAGATGGGGAATAACGGTTCGGAATAGCTCAGATAAAACCTATTTCACATATAGTTCGCTACTATATACTATCCCCATAGACCGAGTGTACTCGCTCCTAGCGGCTAGTAAGTTGCTATGTGAGTGGCACACGCTTCGACGTTCACACGTCAAGGTAGTAAAGCGCGTCGAATTAACGCTGCATCCAAAATATAAAATTGCAGACCTTTCTTGTTGTTGTATTCTTGATATGGATGATTACATAACAATTAAAAAATGAACAAAAGTGATGGATATAAAATAACACAAAAAAATATATCAACACGACGCAGATAGAGAACGTTGAAAGCTACGTCTATCTGGGACAGCGATACACTATCAGAGACAAAAACCAAGACAAGGAGATTCAAAGAGGAATAACCGTCGGCTGGACAGCATTCGCCAAACACCGCGACATCTTCAAGGGTAACGTTGGAACCTGCTTGAAGAGACAACTCTTCAACTTATGCGTACTTCCAGCGATGACATACGGCGCGGAAACATGGGCACTCACCATCCAGGCAAAGAACAAGCTAGCTGCCGCACAAACAAAGATGGAAAGAAGTATGTTAAACATCACATATCGGGAGAGAAAAAACAAACACCTGGGTAAGACAGACGACAAAAATAGACATGATAGAATAAATCAGAAGACAGAAGTGGACCTGGACGGGGCACATCAACAGACTAAGAGGGATAACCGATTGACATCGCGTACCACAACCTGGATACCATACAAAAGGAAACTTTTCCTAGAGGAAGGCCGGCGAGATGGTGGAGAGACGAACTATACGAGTACTGGAAGGGCACCATCTGGCATAGGATAGCGCAAGACAGGCAGATATGGAACGACATGCTGAGACCTTCGCCCAACCACGGGACACAACGGTTGCACAATGACGATGATGATGACGATGATGATGATGATGATAGTGATTGTCAAAGCGGTCCTCTCGCTCGCGAATCACATGATGCACCAATGGGGGAGGAGACCGATTATAAATATATGAGACAAACTGACTATTACAAATAACCTGCAATCTGTTTCTTTATTCACTGCCAAAAGACTCTGATCCCTGTCCAATGCCAGCTCGGCCTTACATGCCACCCTAAGCTGGAGGGAAACCCCTCTCAACTGCACACTGCACTATGTGCCTGTCAACTCTCCCTTTCTCTCTGACAACTCCTTTATATAAAACAGTGGCTGACCACTGGTCATTTTAAACTAGCCAATGGGCAATTTCCACAATCCAGCCAACTAGCTACCCAGATATCACACCTACAGCGGACCGAGAGCGGCAAACTGGAAGAAAATGAGGTTCAGTTCATTTTATTTAAATGATAATTCAACTTACTCAAAATGTGTCAATTGCAATTCAAATTCTGCTTTTTGAAATATTTCAATTCCAATTAAAGCTTGACTTCACTTGACTTAACTTGCCTAGGCCAACTTGACCCCCCCCCTGTTGTCCTCCTGGATGTCACATCCCTCCATTTTGTCCTATCTAAAGCACATCGCTCTGCTGTTAACAGCGGGAGTCCACGTGTCTTGTGTTATTTTGTTGTTCCACCTTTTCTGTGGTCTTCATCTTTTTCTTTTTCCCATTAAGAAATTGAATAATTCCAATTCATTTTTGAATTGACCCAAGTCCTGCTATTGAAATATTATTTTAAAATGTCAGTATCCTCAGTTATAACTGTGAATGAATTTGTGTAAATATGTAATAGTAAGTTTGTGTTTACAGTCAGGATGGATTCCTTAAAATGACAAAGTGCATGCATTACTTGTGTTCAACATGACTTTTTGAGAAACACAAAATCACTGCATTCAACTTGTGTTCAAACCGAGATGTTGAAAATTACAAAGTCCCTGCTTTTAACTTGTCTTCAACATGGGTGAATTACTGAAAATTACACAAAGTCTCTGCTTTCAACCTGTGTTCAACTACAATGAATTCTTGAGAATGACTAAGTCTCTGCTTTCAACTTGCGTTCAACTTCATCTTTCTCATTCAAATTGCATTCAAGTGTTGAAAGCAGGTTGAACCGCAGTCGAAAACTTCCAACAGTTGGAATTCAACTATTCATACAGAAACAGTTGAATTTCAACTGAAACTCAGTTGAGTTTCAACTGATTTTCAACTAAACAGTTATGTCGTCATATTTTGTACATTCTCATGACAATAAGAGTAAAATTATTTTATCCGTGTGTCGGTCACACAAGATATAACGTACACTATGCACACAAATTTATATAGTTGGTTTGATGCTAGTAATGAAACAAAGATACTGTAGGCATAGTTACTTATACACGACCCAAATATGCAATTCACTTACACTACATTAATTCATGTTTATTTAATGGATACCATACTTATGTTTTCAGATAATTTAAATTCTAGTAATTATATAATGCATGTGCACTGTGATCATGTAATATAATTGGGGATGTTAAATACACATTGTGCACACGTGTTCAAATGTTTTATTAAATAAATGGGCATTGCCACTATGCACCATTACTGATACTCTTTCACTTTACGAACTGAGCAAAGTGCAGCCCAATTACCATATGATATTTACATATTTAATTATAGTAAGTATGTATGTGTACATTTCTGAATGTTTGCATGGGCATATGGATGTAAGCAAAAGCCCAGTGCAGTCGAATTCATAAGTAAACATGCCAAATGGGTACGTGAGTGAGCGAACACATCATCATTCTTGCAGGATTATATTCAGTTATGTTATTCATCTACAAGAACACATTTATTATGTTTTGCTAAAATATTTAAATTTAAACAGACCTCAATTATTTTAGCACCAAATGTGTGTTTTCGCAGTTTGTAGATTATTTGTGCTGAATACAACTTACATCACATTAGCATTTTTATATATTTCACAATATACTCTTCGTCCAAATGTCTCAGATGAACAACATTCTAATAAATTTACACCCATCCCATCACAGACATTCATAATAAAGCTTGAAGACCGTGATTATATTAATATATTTAGAATAGGGCATAATATTTCTTTACACAACGAACTTCTACCTGCGGTCATGAGCATTAAGTGTCGGTGCGGCAGTATTTGTATTTTACAGCGACAGCATTTTTCGGTACAGTATAATTAAAGGAGACATAATACATACTTACCCATATATATATATTTATACATTATATATATATATATATATTTATACATTATATATATATATATATATATATATATAATGTATAAATAAATAAATATATATATATATAATGTATAAATATATATATATGGGTAAGTATGTATTATGTCTCCTTTAATTATACTGTACCGAAATATATATATATATATATGTATATCGTTGGGACATGTTGCTTTAGGAGATACACTTTTTGAATGACCCAAATATTATACTTTGAATAAAACTATATCAATATATATATATATATATATATATAGGCTCTACATGATATACTATAGTTAAACTTAGCAACAACAAACATTTTGGAAATGTTATTACAAAGATAAAAATAACAAAAATCCCCAGTCTTCCCTAATGCGCTAGCTCGATTAAAGTTAAATTAGTTAGTTATTACCTGTTCGTAAAATTAGTGTACGTATAGCCCCTTGCTAACATATAAATTGCCCTGTCGTCATGTACTTCCGGACATGCGCATTAACGGCCGGTGCAGCAGTATTTTTAGCAGCAGGATTTTTCGCTACAGCGTAACAAGTTTTGTTGACGCTCTTTCGAAGGCATACAAGGTTACATGCCACATTTTTTTTTAAATCAGGGGGAATCAGCAGCGGTTCAGCACGCTTCCCGTGACGCGCGGTCTTGTCGCGCTGTCTTGGATTTTGACATCGGAAGACGGGAGGGGATGCTATTGGAGATTTTTAGCTGGAAATTCAGCGGTGCAGCACGGATGGGGGTATGCTATAGCAGATTTTCAGTGAAAATCCTGGAGATTTGCTTGTATTCCAGGAGATCGGGATATACTCCCAAATCCTGGAGACTCCCGGAAATGCCGGTAGAGTTGGCAGGTATATACGAGATAAGATCGTAAGTCTCAAAACTATCCGGATATTATCCGGAAGTATCGCAACATGGTTGAAATGGCCAATGTTCACGACATTGTATTATGACAAGTTTGCAACTCATCATCATGACCAACAATATCATTGTGACGACACAAGAGACCAGGAGATTGAGATGAGATAAGATAAAAGCTTTCAAGTTTTGAATGGTTATGAAAGTATTGATATAAATAATATATATATATATATATATATATGGACTAGAAGTAACATTACTGATGAAATGGTGTAGATTAGATATCAGAAACTTTTCAATGCACAGAGGGCTATAAATGAATGGAACATATTATCTGCTGATTGCGAGGATGCTAGTAGCGTGAATATGTTTCAAACAAAATCGACACATAACTCAGACGGGCGAGATAAACAGATAAAAAGGGTCGTACTCTCGATAAGCCAATGGCTTTCTTGCCAATCTGCCATCTAGAGTTAATTATGTGGGTGGCTATCGTGTTAAATCTAAATTTTGTTAAATCATGGCAAAGCACGACAATTTTGCCAGTAACCTGTCTCCAAAATGATGTTATTTTGGTTTGATAGACGACATAGTTTGGTGTGTCTCCTTTGGGAAGAAAACCAATGGAAAAACGTGACCAAAGGTCTATTTCTTTATTCCTAATTCTGGAAGACAAACATGATAGCAATGTTGATAACAAGGGTCTGGTAATCGTCTGACATGTGTTGTGCTGAAAATAAGCTGGCATGATTGTTTGCCATGAGAAAGAACGCAGTACATACGTAATAGTGGTTTGCAATTTAAATAGTTCCTTAATAGATGAATTAATACATTATTGGAGTCATTCCCCTGGGGAAGTAACAGTTGTAGTCAACGATTACCCGACAGTCTCAGCCTCGTATTTCGAACTCGTCAAATCTCATCTTCAAAGGAATGTGTTTAAAGCCGCAATCGTTGATTGATCTAATATGTTATCACAAGAAATTAAATTGTTAATGGAAACGATTTATTATTGGCCAACTGTAAAAGAGATGATATTTGCATCGGTTTGCTGTTTCACGGGCGTGCGACCATCCGATAAGCAGCAGTCAATTCTGAAACAGAAAGTAGACGACAGTGATGTTACGAGCGAGTGAGCACACTAGTTACCCATCAGGACAGCTGCCAATATACTGTGGTCGAATTGTTGCTGCCCGTATTGGACTAGTGACACACGAGCAAGGTTGTAGTTGCAGACAATGAGACACACACACAAACGGGACGATGGATTTCGTCAACAAACTTTAGAAGACAGCCGATGATGAAATCGACCCGACCAGAACTTTGTACACAAAACAGGCACTGTTTGTTGACCAGATCCAGGATGAGTATATATAGTGTTCACGGTATAGTTTGAGCGCAGTTTTAGAGGTCGTCATTGTCGTTATCTATATCTCCTTCTGCATTGTCGTCTACCAGCAAAGATGCGTTTGTCCACATCGAGTGCCTTCTTTCTTGGGTTGCTGATGGTGTGTATTTTTGTTTCTACTATATTTAATAGTTGTTATTAATTATTACTGTCATCAGTTATATATTTCAGTGGTCGGACGATACATGTCCGATAACTGACATGGACCATAGTGACGCTGTTTAGTTGAATAAATAGTCATATTTAAAACGGATAAATGGTTTATTTCCAAATCTAAGCGTTCGCAAATAATATAAACATTAGTTGGTCATGTGTAGGCTTTTAGGCTAAGTATAATTGATATACTGTCGCCGATGCCTATCCATACGTCAATCAAATTTACTGGTGGATACGTCACATGAACTGTCCTCGTGTAAGGTGAAGCAGCTTGTGCAGTGGTACTCAAAATTGTTGACATCTCTATCATCGTACCCCGCAGAATACATAAGATGTGCTTTCCCAACACAAGAAACGTGAACTTTGTCACGACATCGTGAGCACTGTAGCCCACTCTTGTCAGAACCCGTTGCCCCGATACTTGCTTGACACACGGTTCACGGATTTTTCTTGGCACTTTTTCTGTTGTGTTCAATATCATTTGCTGACTTCCGCTTGTGTTTGTTTATATTTGTCTGCACTCTTTGCTTTTTTTCTTCGTCTTTCTCTTTTTGCCTGTCATTCCTCTCTTGCATTCTCTTCATTTTGAGTTCTTCATTTAATTTTCGCTTCTTCTCACGCTCTTCCGTTTTGGCTTGTTTCTCTTTCTCATCTTTCTTTTTTGCGTCTTCCTTTTCCTTGTACATTTGCCGCCATTTCTCGGATGTCACTGCGCACGGGTATTGTTCTGCCGTTCCTTCTTTCTGCGGCCTGACACCAAGTCATTGTCGGTAAGTGAGTAAAACGTGTGCGTCGATAACGCTTGCCTGGCACCTAGGTGTGCGGTTGATGTAGAGGTGGACGGCGGTATCACACTGAGTTCTCCTCGCTCGTAATTTTCGTTTCCAGTGTTCCTCTATCTACGGGACGCTGTTCGTTTTCTCTTCGTCCGCTGTTGCCTTCAACGCTGTATCTTCTTTTTTCGGGCTCTTGTCCTGCGTTTTCCCTTTCGTCATTTCGTCTGGTACCCTCTTCTCGTGTAACTATTCTTTCTTCGGGCTCTTGTTCTCAGTTTTATCTCTCGTGTCTTCGTTCGTTGCCCTCTTCTCGTGTAACTCGTCATTTCGTCTGGTACCCTCTTCTCGTGTAACTCTTCTTTCTTCGGACTCATGTCTGTCTTGCATTCTTTGTAGCATTGGTGATGGCGACATTGACTAACGCCCAAAAACGTGGAAACAAATCCGCTTTCTCCGTACTGCTCAATTCGCCGTTAGTGTGTTATCTAGATCGATAATTTCCTGATTAAGCGTGATTGCGATCTCAGAGTGACGACGCATGAAATTTCGGTATCATGATTCGCCTGGTTTATTGTCGTTGAAGGGTGTCTTCCGCTGGTCGCCTTCGATGATCTGTTTTATTGAATCTAATCTAATCCCTTCTTCGCCAAGTGCACCAGCCAACGCACCAGGTCGTCCACCTCCTGAAAGCAAAAACAAGTAATGGTTAATTTATTGAAATAAAACTAAATACATCTACGTCAACTTGAGCAATTCTCTAAAGGTCGTTACATAAATGTGACACATGTGATGAATTTTAAATAAAAAAATTAATCTTCTTAATCATAACAAATTTAAACACAAAACTCAAATTCAATTCCTAGACTATGCAGATATCGTGTTTAGAAGATAGTCAGGTCAGTAATAATCACACACTAGGCATTTGCAATGCACCCTATCATTTATTTAGACGAAATTTATGACACCATTGATGTTCTCACTAAATCACTTTATCATGGTAAGAATGTAATACAGTGCTATTTGTTACCTTTATGTTTGATCAACATATAATACTAATGTGTTTAACATTAATTGAAATCGATAAGTAATGACAGTTTCGCTCTTTGAAATGTGTCATGACTGAATTCTGAAATCAGCACCTCTTAACTTTGTTCCATCCCTGTTATTATAATAAGCTGGATTGGTGTTTAGGCCTCTATATATTTATAAGTGAAGCTATATTGAGCAAGAATATGCACCTGCGAAGATAGGACTGTGTCCGGGCCACATTTGCGCTGCTCGGGCGACTTGCCGAGCAACTTGTTGCTTAGTGTCGAGCCATGGCGGCCGCCATTTCCTCCTTTGCATAGTTGTATTTTGAAATGCATCTGTAGACATAATGCAAGCTTAGAATACTTCGTAGTTTATGTATTAATCGGGAGAATAACACAACCAGCTTATTTTATATTTTAAATTGCAGCCCTAAAACACTACATATGGGACATGAGCAGCTTGAACGGAGCTGTCCAACAACTGGTTGGTTATCGGACAGCCCCATCCGCCGCGTCCGGTTTCTGGTAACGTTATATCAAAAAGCTCCACAAACGACACACCACTTGCGTCACTTATTACGCTTTACGTTGCGTGAATACGCAGTGCAAAACGTGCACCTCATGCAATTTTAGTTATCGGACACCTTGTCCGGAAACTAAATTCTAACTTAATACCTGTGCCACAAACATACGATATATGGAATGGTCACTGACACAGAAAACTGCATCCAGTATGTTCTCTATGTATTCATAATGTCATTCTATATTTTCATGGTAACGTTAATCAAACACTAATAAGAAATATTGCAGCCGGACACTTGCACCACTACTTACCGATTTCAAACTGTACGTCGCGATTTGTCAAGTGCGTCCGGCGTCGTCCACGTGTTGTCACCCAGGCAGCAATATTATCCGCCAAGTGGCGTAACCAACATATATAATTAAAGAAGATATGCTAAGCCTGACACTAGTTGGCGCAAAGGTAAAAAAAGTAAAGGTAAATTCTTATATAGCGCAGCATTCAGTCCTCAGGACTGCTCAAAGCGCTTTACACTTTACTCCCTGGCAGACCTGTTCACTCGAACACCATCTCGACTTCTCTGGGAAGCATCCAGCCACGCTGCAATTAATGCGCGAAGATTGTTCGTACACAAATATCCACCGCTGTCTATAGCCAGGTACTCATTCATATAGCTGAGTGAACTGGAGCAACGTATAGTGAACGAACTTGCCCAAGGTTCGACACCGACGCACAGGATTCGAACCCGGGTTCTCTCGGTTGAGTGTCCATAGCTCTAGCCACTGCACCACGGCGCCACTCATACTTATATCGTTTTATTGTCCTATTCCAAACATTTTAAGATAAAGTGTCCAATAGACAGTACTGTCCGACAATAGGCACATTTACCCTATGTATGTTCGTGTGTGTTTATGTGTGTTTATGTGTATGTGTTTGTATGTGTATGTTCGTGTGTGTTTATGCGTGTTTATGTGTATGTGTTTGTGTGTATGTGTATGCGTACGGCTAGTGTACGGGTGCCCAATTGGACATACATCGTTCCATACACAACAATATGTGACTAGTTAGATATTATAATGACAAGTTAAGGCCAACATGGTTTCAAGTCATGTAGCTATTATAAAACTGTACAGCGCATTATACGCATTAATCATTAATCTAAACAGAAACGAAGTAAAACATATACCAAATTCACAAACATGTCCAAATGGCTACCGTTCCATCCGTAACAACAATCATCCTTACTGGAAACATATAAAGTTTCTGTGACGGCCAATTAATGCTGAATACGATGACACATAATTCAGTTGTATTATGTGTTCGACAGATTACCCTATGCGTGGGTAGGCACAGAGAAGCTTCATCTCTGTCACAGCGCCGCAGCTCCGAGGCTGAAGCAGGCAGCTATGCTAACCGAGCTAGTAGAAGCGTCGAGACTGAAAGTGGCAGTTATGATGACAGACCACGCAGAAGCGTCGAGACTGAAAGTGGCAGTTATGATGACAGGCCACGCAGAAGCATCGAGACTGAACGTGGCAGTTATGATGATCAGTGGCAGTGATGCTGACCGGGCTCACACCAGGCTCAACTGAACGTTGCAGTGAAATCGTTTGTAACCACAATCCGTTGTTATTAACAGAACATTGTAACTTGACTCCGGTGTTATCAGCCGCATATTCTTACCAGAACCAGTTGTTATCAGCGGAACATAATAAGATGTTATCATCAGATGGGCACTGTGATGTAACCGCAATTGTACTGGAAGCCTTGTTTTTAGCTCAACGTTGACGAATAAATAAGAAAACAAGTATCGACGCTCGTTTTATAATATTGAATGTTGAATTTTAGTATATGATTTAGGTGCGGCTTATCCTCAACGGGGGAGTCTCTACAGGTCAGTATATGGACAAAATTACCAAATAATATGTAATATTCACGAACACAAGTGGCTGAATAAATGCAATCTAGTGTGGTATTTGTCTCGCCACCGAAACAATGTCTTCAAAAGCGTTTATTCAAAACAAGTTGACCATTTTATTTGTTCTAATAAACGACATTAAATACACATTGACTATTTTGCGTGTAACTAGAATATTTCGGGGAGATAAGCACGACTACAGTAATCACGACGGAAATGTGGTAAAGTCGAACTTCGTATTACGGTCACATCGGTAATACAGCCAACTCACAACGATGGTTACCTTAGGAGGGTCTCTAATTGTATCCGCAACAGCCACGTATAGGAGAAGTATCCTGTTAATACGGTACTTCGCTATTCATGTGACTTTGGCCTAAGCCTAAAAGTGAGGTTACACTGTATGTCAATGCTAATTATATGTTGATGATATGAAGAGGTGTACAACATAAAACTAACATCCACATGCTTGAAACCTATGGACAACGGTCGATCTTGGACCGATTATAAAACAGTTGTTCCCTTCTTGAGCAGCCACCCCTACAAAGGTAGTTTGGCCGTATAACAGAGTTTGCCACTAAAAAGGCAGACACCTAGTCAGACCACATGCATTCCACACTGAACACCATACACAAGTATTTTAATTGGCATGGCATGGAAGTGGGGACCCGCTCTTGGCCTATGTTAATACACTGCCTGATCTCGTACTGAAAACGCGAAACAACGTGTTTGCCACAGAGCGACTTACACGGCCCGGATAAGATTAACGGCTTTGGGGAGTAAGCGTCAGTAGCCACCAACTGACGAGTTACACGATAGAGGTCGCAACTAACATTGCGGTTTTTTTTACCGGCGATGATGACGTCATTTATTGGGGGGCGCGATAGTGTAGTGGTTAGCACATCCGCCTGACATGCCGGCGACCCGAGTTCAATACCCGGACCGGGCAGATATGGTATATTTGGTGTAAAAACCTGGCTCTCAACATTGGGGACTGTGTATCCCTCGTGACTCGGAGATCACGTTAATGTCGGTCCCGTCTCAATTTGGGACGTAAAAGAACCACTGAGGACGACAAGCACCCTGGCAGTGACCACCCTCAGTGCCAACATAGAAAGGTCGGCTTGGCGATAATGTTCTGAAAAAGGTTGACTAGTTGAATGAGACCTCATAAGATCATAACATTGTAACCACAATAATACAGACTAGTCAGTTAATAGAACGTTGCCGAGTGCCGGAAACAACTAGAACTAGAAACTTTGCTGAGTGGATGTGGGGTGGGGACCGCCATTTGATTGTAAGCGTTAGCTGTAGATCGACGTGGCAATGACGTGGGAAGAAAGTGAGTGTAGTAGCGCTGACTATCGGCGGCGGTCGAGTAAGAGTTGACTGTAAGGAATGGTCCGAGCCGTTGGTTTGATGGATGGAGGCGAGTCTAGAATGAGGTGTTTTAATAAGGTGCGATAAATAAAAAGTTTACCAATTCCACGAATCGGTATTTACTCGACCTGGTGTATACGGAAGGTGGGGTAAATATAGGGCGATGTTATAATGGAACCCATATGTGCTTTTGATAGCCATGGGAAGAGTTAAGTCGGTCGTTTGCGGTAGGGAGTGAAATATAGCGAAATCGGCTATTAAATCGTTATTTAGAAGAGCATTGACGTTCGGCTTGTTTTAAAATTAATATAGGGTATGTTTTTTATTGTGAGAGATCTATAATTATAAAGTCGGGACGTTCTGTGGAAATTACCCCGCTAACTTTAAAATCGATGCCTGCGGCGCGCACCAGCCGACGCAGGCATGTTATCCCTTGTGACGGCGGACGGTGGCTTGTACTTATCGGATTTTTGTTGTTATGGTATTTAAGATAAGGCGTGAAAAATACCAAAATTCGTTGGGGCACTTGTGTAGAATCAGTCAGTGCCAGAGGGTGGCTTAAGTTAATATTATCGTTGGGCGCAGATGGCATCCCTTCCACAGACAATCAATGGTCCTGAGTTCCCGGATACTAGCAGGGACAACCTATCTGCCAAAACAGTAAAAGCTCCCTTTCTAGAAGCTTTTAGGCAGTGCCTTGCCAGCAGGTGGCATTTCCCCAGACAATGTTTAAGAGATGCGACCCCTGTTTTTACACATGACTTTATAAACATTTCCAACCAGCACTATAGTACTGTGTGTACACTCTGCGTGTGCACACACCACAGCGACATCCATGGAATCACCATTAATCATGATTAATGACAGCAATGGATCATCGAATGCACAGTTGTGCATGACAAAACAATAGCAATGGTAAGCTTATAGGGTGTCTAGTTTTTGATTTAAATTAAATGATTTCAGCCACTCATGAATATATGCTAGTGTATGGAAAATTTGAAAAGTATTTTAACTGATGAATCTCGTCAACAGTAAGTGATGAATTGCTAAAATGGAAGAAACTTTTAAAAGGCTACGTTTTTAATATGTTGGTTTTTTATTACTTTTGGACTATATGTCAAGAAAAAACTGGACTTTGAAAGATGATAATATAAGTATACCTTATATTCTTCTCTTTCAACGTACAGTTTTCGACATCGCTATAAATTTGAAATACGACATCGACTCAACGTCGAAACATGACGTTTATGCAACTCTGAAACCTGACACATTGGGCCAAAGTGGAAATCTGACGTCGAAACGACGTCAAAACATGACGTAAATTCAACTTTTAGATACAACTAGTTTCCAACATCGCTACAACGTCTGACAAGACGTTGAAACAACGTTTTTCCCACGTCATTTTGCCTACTGGGTATGCATTTCTGTCAAAATCTCAACATTGATGGGACACGACTTAGACGGCAACTATTGGATCGTATGTAAAATAGACCTGTGCGAATTAATAGCAGTTTCGCTGTGGCGGGTCACATATTCAAAGAGTAAATGTAAAGAAACACGGCCAATATATTTAAATAATTATAATTAAACAAACAATTATTTAGTATGCAGAGTATCACTTCGCGTACTTGAGGAATGCGTTGGCGTTGTGTACAGAAAGTCGGACAGTCAATTAATTAAGAGAGTCCGGTTTCAAAACCTCTAGCAGCAGTTTCGAAGCTCGGGCAAGATCGTTCACGCCACGTTGATCTTATGCTGAATAATACCTGTCTATTTTCAGGATAAGTACAAGATCCCACGCAGGGGATAAATGTGTAGCCTGTAAATAACAAGATTTAACAAGATTGCCATCCAGAGAATTAACTCTAGATGGCAGGTGGACAAGGAAGCCCTTTGGCTTATCGAGAGTCCAACCCTTTACCTACATATATCCAGCCCTTCTGAGGTATGTGTCGATTTTATTTTTAGACATATTCACACTACTAGCACCCACACAATCATCAGATAATCTGTTCCATTCATTCACAGTCCTTTGTAAAAATGTGAACTTTCTTACGTCTATTCTACACTGCTCCTTTACTAATGTAACTTCATGTCCTCTAGTCTTTCTATCTTTCTTAACTGAAAAAAAAACATATTTCTATCAATATTTTCATAACCATTCAATATTTTAAACACTTCTATCTGATCTTCTCTCAATCTCCTGGTCTCTAGTGTTGTTAAGCATCATTATTTAAGGCGTTTTTCATAACTAAGATCCCTCAGTTTTGGTATCAATTTAGTCGCTCTCCTCTGTACTCTTTTTAGCATATCTATGTCCTTCTTGCGGTATGGCCTCCACGCTTGTATACAATATTCTAAATGAGGCCTAACTATTGTTTTGTACAGCGGTATTATTAGTTCTTTTTTCTTTATATGCTATATTTCGCCTAATCAATCCAAGGATTTGATATCTTTTTGAAGCTGCTCTGAAACCTTCATGTCAGCACTAATTGTCAGCCCTAAGTCTTTTTCTTTTACAGTAGTACTTAGTACAGTTCCCCCCATTGTATATTCTACATATTCGTTCCCATGTCCTGTGTGAAGGCATTTACATTTCCCAAAATTGAACAACATTTGCCACTTTTCAGACCATTTGATCAACCTGTCAAGATCATCTAGTAAATGCTGCCTATCTCCATCACTTTTAATCCTTCTAAACACTTTTGTATCATCTGCAAATTTCAACATCTTGCTAGCTATATCACCGTCCAAATCGTTTATATATATTAAGAATAATATAGGTCCCAGTACTGATCCCTGTGAAACCCCACTCAAAACTGATTTCCAGTTTGAAGCCTCCCCATCAACAACTACCCGTTGTCTTCTGTCAATCAGCCATTTTTCTGTCCAGTTAATTATACCATTTCCTATGCCATGGGCCTTTAGTTTAAGCAGTATTCTTTTATGTGGCACTTTGTCGAAAGCTTTTTGAAAATCTAAGTAGATGATATCTACTGGTGATCCATCATCTACCCACTTATTGATATCTTCCAAAAAACATAACATATTTGTTAAGCATGACCTCGCTTTTAGAAACCCATGTTGAGATGGGTTTATCAAGTTATGTTTAACAAGAAAATCCTCCATGTGATCTTTAATTAGTCTTTCGAATAATTTACAAATCACCGATGTTAAACTAACTGGTCTATAATTATTTGACTTGTTTCTCGAACCTTTTTTAAATAACGGTATAATGTTTGCTTCTTTCCATTCTAAAGGAACCACTCCCTCTTCTAATGACAAGTTGAAAACTGTTGCAAGCGGTATGCTAATTTGTTCTACAATTTCCAATAGTAGTTTGGGTGGAATACCATCCACTCCAGGTGATTTATTATCCTTCATAGCCCAAATTTTCTTAGCTACCATTTCTGTGGTTACAATTAACTGTCTTAAATAGTCTGATTCCGCCCCTTGAACATAGCCTCTGGTACTGGCAGTGAACCAGTGTTTTCTCTGGTAAACACTGAACTAAAATACTCATTCAGATCTTCTGCCATTAAGAATCCTTCTGATATTATATTTCCAGCACTATCTTCTAGAGGACCGACTTTATCCTAAACTTTCTGTTTGCTTCGAACATACGCATAAAAACTCCTGCTGTCATGTTTTATATTACAAGCTAATTTATGTTCATAGCTTCTCTTTGAATTTCTAATTTCAGCTGTAGCTTGGTTTAGTGCTTCTTTATAAATGTTGTAGTCTTCGTCATTTCCAGTACGTCTATATGATTTCCACATGATTTGTTTATACTTAATTTTTCTAATGGCTTCTTTCGATAAGTGTTTCTTTTTGGACCGTTTCCCGTGTTTTTTTAAGGGAACAAATTTGACGATGATGCATTCAATTTCACTCTTTAAAATATTCCAGCATTCTGTTGCTGTCTTATTCTTCAGTGTGTTATTCCAGTCTATATTTGCTAAATATTTCCTTATGTCCTTTCCTTTGTGGAAATTTCTCCTGTACTGCTTTTTATTATTCCTTTCTGATTTTACTTTGATGGTAAAATGTATCTGGTTGTGATCACTATTCCCCAGTGGCTCACATATCCTGACATTGTCAACTAATTCATTCTGTGAGGACAAAACTATGTCTAACACATTCTCTCCCCTGGTTGGTTCTAGCACATGTTGAGAAAGGAAACTATCTTGTACTAAAACTAAAAACTTGTGGTCCTCACTACCCATACTCTGTAGAGATTTCCATTTTATATGCCCATGGTTAAAATCCCCCATAATAACACAGTCCCGTTTGCTCACTTCCCTTATAGCGTTTCGTATTTTTTCATTCTCTTCTATGCTTATGTTTGGACTTCAATAAACTAATCCAACCGTTAACGTTGAGTTTCCTGTAATTATGTTACACCAAACAGCTTCTTCGCAATCTGCTTCTCTGTCTAATTTTATTTCATAAGCCTGGATAGATTCTTTAATATATAAAATAACTCCACCTCCCCTTCTTCCTATTCTATCTTTCCTAAACATTACATATTCTGTCAGTCCCAATTCGGCATCTGATATATCGGTGGTTGCCCATGATTCGGTTATACCTATTATGTGAGGGTCAATATCTTCTACCATAATGTTTAGTTCATTTCTTTTGTTTACTATACTCCTTGCATTTAAACAAACACATTTATATCCAGCTTCAGAACAGTTTTCCAGACTGTTCTTTGCGGAATTAGTTTTGCTGTCTTTATCTATGCCTCCAGTTTCAGGCTTCTCTGCAAGTCCCCCCTGCGAATTTAGTTTAAATAGATGCAACCTGTCCCACTGTCAACAGATCGCAGCAGATTCTCTGAGGATACTGCTGCCCCCTTTCCACTTAGATGGAGGCCATCTCTCATGTACATATCTTCTCTCCCAACAAAGTACCCCCATAAATCTATGAATCCCACACCCTCTTCTTTACACATCTGCTCAACTTGTGCGTTGATCGCCATCCTCTTACAGTTTCTGTATGTTGCCCCCCTTCCTACCATTACTGGCAAAATTCCTGAGAGAACAACCTGTTCCACTCTTCTCTTCTTTAGCTTCCTCACTAGATGTCTGTACTTCTGAACTATCCTAGTTGTTCCCTCCTTGTCTGCATTGTTTGTCCCTACGTGTACTAGTATAGACCCTCCCTTGCCATGCCCCAATACCTTCTCTACCCTTTCGGTCACATGCTCTATCCTAGCCCCCGGTAGACATACAACAACGTCCTACCCCTCGCATACAGTGTTGTCTGTTTTTCTCAGAATTGAATCGCCCATAAACACTCTCTCTTTTCTCCTTGCCCCTCAATCACTGCCTCAGAGTATCTCCTCCGGTTTGCATATGTCTGGTTGTTGTCTTTTCCTCTTGCCGTCTTCTCTCCTGTCACATTCTCTTCCATTCCCGTCTTTCTTGTCGCGTTTTCTCTTGTCCCCTTTCCTCCTGTCATTTTCTCGTTTAGCACATTTACTCTCACTTCCTTTCGTCTCTGCATCTTTCCTCCCATCACATTTTCTTCTCTCCTCTCCCGTCGTTTTTCCCCGGCTACCTGCTTCACTACGGTCACTTTCTCCCCTGTCACCTTCACGCCTGTCATGTTTTCTGTTTTTTTGCTGAACACTCTGTCTTCTTCCATCAGTCTTCTGTCTCACAGTCTTACCAACTGCCTCTGTGGTATCTACCTCTTCACCACCTGTATCGCTGGCGCGTCTCTCCTCGTTCTCTACAGTCTGACTACCTGTTGATCTATCCCCACTGACCCGTTTTCTTTTCCTCTGCCGAACACTTTTCCTCCGTCCCTCTGTCTTCTCAATTTGTTGTTCCTTCACACCGGTCACCTCCCTCCTCTCAGTCTCCTTTCTTCAGTCTCCGTGTTACAACTCTGATCCTTCTGTGTTGTAGAATTCTCAACTCTCTCCGCGTCATCCCTCTCTCTGCTCCATCTATTTCTATGTTGAGTCTCACCTCCATCTCCTTCACTATATCCGTCAACTTACATACCTCCTTCATCAGACATTCCACCCTCAAACACCCCATACACCGAAAGGTGAATCCGTCGTCTTTGGTCTGTGCCCATGATTTTGGACAGCCAGGCAACGCAAAATCCACCCAGCTCTGGCAGGCGTTGCAAACTAAGTGTCGTTTTGCCCTGAGTTGCCGCTTGCAAGGTGCCATATCAGAATTTACTTATGTTCAAAATAGTTTTTATATAGTCTTTGAAAAGACATTTCTGTGTACAATTTACACCAGATTGTTTAGGTTATAGTTAGTTATATTTGTTAACACACAGTGACACACCGTGCCTTACCTAGTTACGATGTTGATGACAATGTATTCAAGTTAGGCTTAGATACAAGGTAGTCTTTACAAAGACTGTTTCCTGTGTACTAATATACACTTTAGAAGGTTGTTAATTCAGGTTTTAATTACTCATCTAACTACATCGATTATCTCAAATAACGCTATTCTATTGTCGTTCACGGTACGCTAACTTCGCCAGTGACCTACTTTGTAAACAACGTTCCGATTACATTAACGTCCCCAATTATCGCTCGCAAATCGCCTACTTTTAATCTACCCTAGATTACTCCCTCTAGCTAACTTTTAACAAAAAATATTGCTTAATATATATCTATAATTACGTTATGTATGCTATACACTCAATAATATCACTTATCTTGATCAAATATCCTTATATTTTCGCAAGTTTGCTGCACCAAATTCAAACCAATTCACCACCGGAAGTTCCCCTCTCAATATATACTAGAACCACAAAGGAAGCAAGTGTTTTCAATTGTTTGTGTCATCTTGATTCGCTTGTTGGTCTGCGCCTATGTGGCTGCACCATCGACAGGACTCGTCCAGCATGTGACTGGTCCTACGCACCGTTTCAGCCACACGCTGGATGTTGTTATCTCCCGGAAAGACGACACCATCCTCACATATCCCGCTGCTGTCCTACCTAACACGTTTTCGGATCACCACACAATAACATTTTCTATTGAAGGACACGCGCCACCCCTACCAACCAACAAGTGGCGAGGGCGTGACTACTGGCGTCACAGGAAAACGCTGGTGCCTATACATAGCATCAAGCTACTGGCACTGATATGGTCGAACGGTCCAACATAACGACGACATTCTTCTGGCCAGTAAACTGATCTGGACGGACTAGAGCTCTCTTAACTACAATCCCGCTACATCCAGTCTTTCCAATTACATCCAATGGTATCTCATTTAGGTGACCTTTCATCACCGGTAACTTAGGGTAGGTGTGATTACACACGGATCCTACCACTGTGAATTTACACCCACACTTCATAGTCGCTTCATCGCTACAAAGGTGGTTACTTTTCCCCAATCCAATACAGCAGATTCCAGCCTCGTGCATGGACTCAATGACTTCCCTGGCGGTGTTTTCCTATGGGACAGTTTATAGCCTTGTGACCCGGCTGTGAACACAAGAAGCATTTCATAGGCTCACGGGGAGACGGGACGGGTCTCCTATATCCGGAGTCTCTATCGGGGCGAAACAACGACTTTCCCTTTTCCTTCACGGCAAGTTTATGAGGGGAATTATCCTGTCTATAATTCCTCTTAGGGGTGATCTTTTTAATTCCCGCGGCCGAACGAGACGTAGCATATACGTCTGCAAGTTCTTTCACGGTATCCATGTTCGATGGTCTCGGCAATACCCGCTAAGTTAATCCACTGGCTGAAATGTTGATTCAATCTGCCTAGATTCTCAGCTATCCCTTGTTTGCTCTTATAGAACTTTCGCCTGTAGTCCTCAGCAGTAAGCAGACATTTAGCTAATAGGGCCTGCTTAAGTTTGGGATAATTATGCATGTCCTCCAAATGGAGACGGGAATACACTTCCAGTGCTCGACCCGTTAGAAGACTGCTTAGTCCTAAGGCATAATCCCCTTTACTTCATCCCGCGTTTTCTTCGTAACGTTCAAAACGAGTCAAATAGGTATCTATACTATATTCTGCTTCCCTAAACTCGGGGAGTTTGGGCATATTAATTCCTAATCGGGAATTATCTAGGCTTTGTGTTTATTTAGCCACCCCCTCAGCCTTAGCTTTCTCAGCTTCTAGATGTAATGTTGCCATCTCTTTCTAATGCAACATTTCTTCTAGCCTCATCTTACTATCCAGCTACTCCTTAGCACGCTGGCGCTCACGCTCAACTGCTCTCTCTTCACGTTCAATAACGGCTTTCTCCTTAGCCTGCTGTTGCTGATGCGCTCTCCCCTCACTCTCAACAGCGGCTTTCTCATTAGCCTGCGCTTGCTGTTGCTCAATCTCTTCATTAGCACACTGGCGCTCAAGCGCTCTCTTCTCAAGCTGTTGCTCCTGTTCATGACGAACAAAGCAGGGAACTACAATCAGTGGATTCCTACTACTAGCTATCTACGTAATATCCATGGAAACTACAATCAGTGTATTCCTACTACTAGCTATCTACGTAACATCCATGGAAACTACAATCAGTGTATTCCTACTACTAGCTATCTACGTAATATCCATGGAAACTACAATCAGTGTATTCCTACTACTAGCTATCTACGTAATATCCATGGAAACTACAATCAGTGTATTCCTACTACTAGCTATCCACGTAATATCCATGGAAACACTCTAGAGGGACATATCTATCCACTTCTAATATATATAAAAACTTGTCAATGCCGGACCACAATACTAGGATAATTAAGGACCTCGTAGTTATACATCTATCCTACTATGGTGGCTGCAATGAAATATCCACTGCATAAGGCCGACGGGGACCTTCTCTAACCACGCCTAAACTGGGTCAACACGGGACCGAATACTAGGATCTAACAAGACCTCCTAATGATGCATCTATCCTACCAGGTTGGCTGCAAGGAAATCTCCAATACATGAGGCCGACGGGGGACCACTTCAAACCAAGGTACCTCGGCTAGGGACCGTACACTAGTCGACTACTGGACTGACTCTGGGACCGCTAGCGCATACCTTAACTGTATGTTTTACAGACGATAACTAATAGCTGCAATAATGATCGTCATCGTATTCAGTCTATCTTACTGTCAATCGTCGTAACAAATGAATCTCTTACTTCATTTTATCCATTAAGTAATGATTCATTTACCAAGTTAATAACTTCTCAATAGATTAAATGCGACTAAATACGGTTTTATTCTCCTTAACATTATAGAGTTCGAGGGGGACCTCTCATAACAAGTTTATCATTGCCTTGTCCCTGAACTAATATTATACGGTATACTGACTGCCATACTCATGTTCGGCCGACCTTGTGCACCAAAAGTCACCGCCTCACTCAATACCCCAGTTGTCACACATTTTAGCTCATGGAAATTGGCGGCGCAAAATAGTGACGGACTCGTGACAAGAATACCCATTTAATAAATATATATGTATACAACAATGTACCAAACAGATCCTACAAAAAACTCAGTTGGCCAATTTTGAATGATTACTACATGTACAAGCATCACGAGTACCTCATACAGAACCATATATATATATATATATATACATGTGTAATATGAAGTAATTAATACAATAATACTGCCCACCCACGAAGATTCGTGTAGTCTGGATTAACTGATCATCGGGATATTGACATTGCACCCGATCGTAGGCGTAAGCCGGGTGGTACAACACTTACCCCCGGCACTTCCGAAGTAAATCAATTGCAAGGCGGAAATGCCAACGATGTAAATGCAGCGGTATGACGGTAGAGTATGGGTAGGACGACGAACGTCAACACGATGGGTTAACGAATACGGTGGCGCAACGATACGAAATAGACGTAGGTAGGCTACACAACGCATATGACGGCGTGACGATACACGTTGGCGTCAGAGGGCGTCACATGATGGGTTAACGAATATGGCGGCGCAATCGATACGTAGTAGACATCGGTTGGCATCATGCAACGAACGAGACGTATACGGTGGCGTGACGGTACACGCAGGCGACAGGGCTTAGCACACTGTTAGTTTTCCCATTGGCGACCATGTTAACGTTTTGTGTGATTATAAGAAAACGTGACCTACAAAATTTCTTAAACTTCTCACCTGCTGTTATTATCATATCGTTGACATGCTGGTTGAGTTTAGTCAAAATCTAATATTTCTAGCTCTCGTAAAATGCCTGTATGTGTGACACCCGTCAATATTTACGAATGGATGCAGGCAGTAATCCGGCTAAAGGGTCAACTAGCCAAATTGCTGCCAAATACCATTCCGCTTAGTAAAATCAGCTACCAATGCACCATTTTACTGTCAACAGCTTCTACAATCACACCCGGAAATCTGACTACTCAAATGCACTTATGTCAGAGCAGGTGAAGTTTAAAAAAAAATCATTTCTAAAAAATAAATTGCACTTTTTCGTCTGTAACCAAGCAAGAAGTTCAACAGTGTCCTGATCCCGTCAGTGGGCTTCGCAACGATGGGCGGGGGAATAAGGCGGCGCAACGGTATGTAGTAGGCATCGGTAGGTGTCACACAACGAACGAAGACGTATACGACGGCGTGTTGATACGCAGTGGAGGAGGTACGTGACGATGATCACATATCGTGACAACTCACCCCGTAGTCTTCACGTTAAATTGGAGACGATCCGAAAGCTGCTATATCAGCCTCAACAACACACCTTGTTGTTGAATGAGCAATGAAGAACTATTGCGTATTTCTATCTTGTGGTGCCATGTCGATGGGCATTGGCAATTTTTTTAAGCAATCCGAACCAACATAGTACAAGGTTGTCTACATTTAAACTATTGACAAAGTTACAATTTCAAGACACGGGCGACAAAACTCGTCGATATAGTTCCCGTGTCTTGGAGACAAGATCATATGCCCTAACAGCAATGCTACAACAGTCGTCTGTCTTTAAAATGGCCGTAGTACTCTTATATACTCTAATGGCGACCAAGCGCCGGAAGTCTAACTGGCCAATAGCAAAACTTAATACAAACTAGACCATCCCAGAAACTGCGCTCCCGAATCTCTAGAAACTTCGTCAGACTCTATTCAGAATCGTTCGGTTTAAAATAAACATAGTTGCATAATGGACATCGAATCGTCAGCTCTTGAAAATCCTCAATTTACCTCCATCACCCCTAAATTTAATACCACCAGAATCCCTGAATCATAACGGTAACAATGGTAGTAATAATATATCCCTGAATCATAACGGTAACAATGGTAGTAATAATATATCCCTGAATCATAACGGTAACAATAGTAGTAATAACATATCCCTGAATCATAACGGTAACAATGGTAGTAATAACATATCCCTGAAACATAACGGTAACAATGGTAGCAATAACATATCCCTGATTCATAACTGTAACAATGGTAGTAATAATATATCCCTGAATCATAACGGTAACAATGGTAGTAATAACATATCCCTGAATCATAACGGTAACAATGGTAGTAATAACATATCCCTGAATCAAAACGGTAACAATGGTATTAATAACATATCCCTGAATCAATACGGGAACAATGGTAGTAATAATATATCCCTGAATCATAACGGTAACAATGGTAGTAATAACATATCCCTGAATCATAACGGTAACAATGGTGGTAATAACATATCCCTGAATCATAACGGTAACAATGGTGGTAATAACATATCCCTGAATCAATACGGGAACAATGGTAGTAATAATATATCCCTGAATCATAACGGTAACAATGGTAGTAATAACATATCTCTGAATCAATACGGGAACAATGGTAGTAATAATATATCCCTGAATCATAACGGTAACAATGGTAGTAATAACATATCCCTGAATCAAAACGGTAACAATGGTAGTAATAATATATCCCTGAATCATAACGGTAACAATAGTAGTAATAACATATCCCTGAATCAATACGGGAACAATGGTAGTAATAATATATCCCTGAATCATAACGGTAACAATGGTAGTAATAATATATCCCTGAATCATAACGGTAACAATGGTAGGAATAACATATCCCTGAATCATAACGGTAACAATGGTAGTAATAATATATCCCTGAATCATAACGGTAACAATGGTAGTAACATATCCTTGAATCATAACGGTAACAATGGTGGTAATAACATATCCCTGAATCATAACGGTAACAATAGTAGTAATAACATATCCCTGAATCAATACGGGAACAATGGTAGTAATAATATATCCCTGAATCATAACGGTAACAATGGTAGTAATAACATATCCCTGAATCATAACGGTAACAATGGTAGTAATAACATATCCCTGAATCATAACGGTAACAATGGTAGTAATAACATATCCCTGAATCATAACGGTAACAATGGTGGTAATAACATATCCCTGAATCATAACGGTAACAATGGTAGTAATAACATATCCCTGAATCATAACGGTAACAATGGTGGTATTAACATATCGTAACGTTCACCACTTAATACGTTATTTGAGTAAAACAAATGTTCTATTCAGGCACGAGGTGTGAAATATTGTCTCGCACTTTATCGGCGCAAATAGACAAACTTCCTAATCCATGCTACTAACTTCTTCAAAAATTCAATGATAGTGACTTACAATAACACCACCTTAACAGTTAGGTGAAATCCTTTTTATATCTACTTTCCTAGTCGTAGAATTAATATAATAACTAATCAAAAGATATTTATTTACCAGCCAACTAAAATGTAATGATCTACACTATGGTCGCAAGATGGTCCTATTGTAATATTTTAATCTTCAAGCATCGAGTGATGGCAGCACTGTACAATGGGGTTCCTGTCTAGTTTAACCCATTAGTTTTGAGCCAGACTAATTCTACACAACCCACTTCGTGACACGTTGAACTTGCTGCTCGTTCACGAGACGACAACGAAACAAGAAACATGTGCATTACATTTGTCCTTTGGCATTGCGCCGTAGTTTTTTTCCAAATACATCCTCATGATCGACAACTGCTTCTGGCTGGAATGGGCTTTTATTCATCCCTGTAGCAAAGTATCTGATTCGGAGTCATAAGCACTTGCACGAAAAGTGGCAAATTTGTCATGTAAACAAACCGCCCGAGACTCGAGAATTCGAGCCTGGCTGAACATTGACGATACTGTGCTTGACTATACGGTAATTTCCTTACTCAACGTCCTAACCGACGGGGTCGAAATTAATTTTATAATGTGTATGTTAATTTCACCGTAACAAAATGAAACAAGTATGGAAACGAACTAGCATATCACAGTGAATACATGATAGGTTTGATTTTTCGTGGATTTACTCTAAACCGTGAGGATAAGGAACATTAACGTAAGGAAGTACTTTTAACCAGTCAAACATTTGATACGGATTTTATTATAAGGATGTATACAGATGTTTAAAGTTAAAAATAGGGACTCTAACCTCAACAATATGGCGCGTCTGACTTGTGTTTGTTGATGCGGTGCAGCGGGCGTCAACATTGCCTTGAACAAGACGGCGGTACAAGTCACTACTGCCTTCTAACGCGGCCCCGAGTTGGCGGTTGATGGCAACCGGGATTACGATTGGTCACACGGCTCCTGCACGCAAACTTGGGAAGACACCAACGCCTGGTGGGTGGTCGATCTAGCAGCTGAACACCTAATCGTGCAAATACAAATCACAATTCGACTAGGCTGCTGTCGTAAGTATTACTATCATCATCCGTTGGGCTGCCTCGATCATTATGATCGATTACTCGGCCGCACTTTGATTGGTTGCAGGGTGGTAGGAAAATCGTTCAGGAAAGAAAAAAGAAAATGTCGAGAAAAAAATCAGAACTATGGAGGATATCTACACTAAAATAAAAAGAAAAAAAATAAATAAAATAATAAATAAAATAAAAAGCCATAACCCTACCTACTCTATCTAATTGTGAAGGATCTATGTTTGTGGCAACTTTGACTTTGAGCTGTTTCATGCAGCTCGTTGCAATCTCGGGTGGTGTTTGGTAAGAAATAGTACTGTATATACTGCGTTCTACACAGAATCTTGCACAGCTGCCGACAATGACCTCTTTTTTGCCTAGGTGGGGCAGGAGGGTATTATTGCATACCGTACAAGTTTACACCTGTTCGTGGCCATTCAATTTATGTTTCTGCATTACATGCATCAGTTAATAATTTCTTGATAAATCGAGCATAACTAAACAGTGGCGCTACCTGGAGAAATGCTGACTATTCAATTCGTTTACCGAAGAACGTACATAACTCTGCATAACTACTTTTGTCGTTGTTCAATGCGTCGCCTGATTGGTAGACCAGAGTCCATTCGTCCAAGCAAGCGAATGAACGTAGAAAGGGTCGAGTGGATCTCGGCTCCTGGGAGGATATGCACTTACAATGCTCCAGCATTAGTGTATTAATACGTAGACGGGATCAACTGTAAATTATGCACGCATGAATTCCTATGGCCCGACCAATGTACCTACGAGTTGATATTTCAAATGCACAGATCGTAGGCCAGATGGTAAACACCTGGCAGATGTCGTTGTCACCAATGCATGGAGCAGAGAATTATTCAAGCGTTTGCACGATACTGTGCAAGAGCGATCATTGCTGACAGCTATTCTTCCCTTAGTGTCCAGCCATTGTTTCTGCTACTTCGTTGCCCTGTTGAACCAGGTGGCGCCACTTCACCTGGTGGCGGTGAATGGAAACAATTTACTCAGTTTACAAAACAGTTTCTTGGCCGGATTTCCCTCTCGTGTCATCGTTACCGTCTATGTTCTGATGTGTTCATTCGCGGTTACAGTGCCTGTCTTGTGAATGACATACAGTAACCAACTCCCCATCCTTGTGAGGAGAACACAATCCACTGACGTGACCCTCTCTCTCTCCGTGCGTGTAGCTTAACGTTGGCCCAGTGCTGAAATAATTATAATGTTTTCAGTCATCGCTAATACACAATAACTGTTTGGCTTCGTTACTCGAAACATTGGTTGAAAAACACGATGCACACGCGCTTTAATTATTCATAACATAGCTCGATAGATTACATTCTACCACATGTAGACGAGGACTGTGACAATAGATGCCGGGACTGTCCCTCTTGCAAACACGCAGCAAAGCGTAGGTCTGCCTAGAACAGCGTTCCGCAATCTGTTTTAGGTGCGGGCTAAATTGTGTACGGTGACCTCTCTGCGGGCCAAAGCTTTTAATTAAGTAAGCCAGAGAGAGAGAGAGAGAGAGAGAGAGAGAGAGAGAGAGAATGGGGGGCACTCAGAGATCGCTGATCGACCAAACAACCTTCGAACGTTAACAAATGTGTTCTTGGTGTGATTCGTCGTTGGAAATTCCGTTATCGCTCAATCAAATGCAGCGATTTGTTTAAATTCTTTGTATGCTTGTGGTCTGTCCGGGTGGATCCAGTCCATGGATGGATTTGGCAATGCTTCTGCCATCTTTGTATCTCGCGGAACAACGCACAAGTGTCAAGGTTATTTTACACTACTACAGTCGACACTCTGTACAACGGGGCTCAGTTGTTACAGTCAGCTTATAGAATGCCCGGGTCTACTACTATTTCCCTTTGTCGCATCTGGCTATTCCGTTTGTAGACTCGGTATTCTAATTTGGGCACGTATTGCAACGTTCTTCCTCTGTGTTGATTTCCTAGACAATTTATACATCGACCTACTCAGTTCAGCTAATGTATCACTGTCTAATAGAAATCAGATACTCACAGAGGACGATTCTAATTACTCAATCATCGCAGAAAAATTTCCATTGTTCGTTTCAAGAACTTTAATACAGAAGTTAGCACGATACAGATCAGTACAGTGCAACAAACTGGCCTGGCTTCCGTGGATACCAGGGCATGCAGAATTACATGGCTAAGTTGCAAGTCAACTCGCGCACGTCTCTGCAAGTTCTCTCCCAATCGCGCACTACTCTTTCCTTAAATATACGCTATTTCCCCTCTCTTCCTAGTGACTGGCCATTCCCGTTGGTCAGTGCATCTTCTGCATTTCTTAATATGGCGCGCTACAGTCGGGCTCGCTACCTGGCTACCTTATCTGCTAGCTGACTCATCTCCCAACTATTGTCCTGCCTAGCTATCTTTGGAGATGACCTGAACTAAACCGAGGGGAACTTCCTGTATCTCACATCTAATTATAAGACCCGAAGCTACTAGACTAAAGCAGTTCTAAGATATACTTATTAAACATGACTTCTTATATAATACTTAATATATTTCATGGACAAGTAGTTACTAGGAATTTATGCAAAGCTTAACTCCGTACAAGCTGATTTCGACCAAGTCTGTTACCCTGACAATGTTTACATTCCGGGCCGTCCGCTAGATGGACTAAGCGACGCCATAGGCATGGGTACTTTGATCAATCTTGTCCGGCTGCTCCCGTGGGGTTTCCGATGACGCGGTGCGATCGAAGCGCCGCTCTTGTCAGAGAAACGCGAAGCTCATTGGTCAGAACGTCGTACCGTAGTGACCCTATTACAACCAACAATACGCGCTCCCAATTGGTCAGTAACGCGTTCCGGGCAACATAAAAGTGGGTCCCGCGAGACCCACTTTGAGTCAGTCGCGCGTACGTGTAACTACGCCTGACCCATTTTGGGAGTCCGAAACTAGATTACACCTAGGAACCCGTTGCGCCTCTAGTGGGACATTACTAAACCGCGTTTACTTGGATCATTAATCATGGCGACTGTTCACGGGGTAGGGGGTCCATTAGAAACATTTTTTATTCCCTAAACAACAAAACCTGAAATGCTTTAATGTGGCCATAGAATAAATTTGCATTATTTCCTGCAAATATAACTTAAATGTACAATGTTTCCTGAAATTAGTTTTATTCTTCTACAAACATCGCATCTATATTATAACAATTAAGGTACATTAGTAAATTGACGACAACAATTTATAAAATATCATAATTAAATTTTCGTATAACACTGTGTTTCAGGTTACAACACTTCTCACAAGCAGGATTCAATAATACATCTATTCGCAACAGACGAAACAACACTATAAATTGCACTCTTTCCGAAGCCACCTACAATATTCAACCGAAGCGATCAACGTTTGTTTCGAGGTCAGACACTTGTTATCAGTAGTACATTTTGTTGCATTATGTATTAAGACTTGTCTCATTAACCATGGCATATGCAACTTTGGATTATCATATTGAAGACCCTTTTTCAAAAATTCCCATAACCAATTAAAATTACAAAATAAAAGAGATATCTCATTCAAACACCAGCCATTATACTTTTTATATTCCACACAAACCGTAAATTAAACATATGTTTGTCTAAAAACTTTGAAAAATCGAGTTTCCTAAACACCTATACGTGTTTACATGGATGTAAATAATGTTGTCTAGTACTGTATCGTATTGTATAACAATAACATTTTGTAGGAAGCAACCAGTTCATCAAGGGAAAAAAGATTGTCCCTAGCGCCGGAGACACCACTCCTGGAGGCACGGGATCGCATTATAGCTCTTTTCCCTTGCCTTCGGAACAAAGAATACACATTTACGAAGATGTCTTCAAATGGCACTTCACTGTTATAACACCAGAAACACGGACGGCGCGTGGCATGAAAAATTGAACAATTCTAGCAGGCGACCATAGAAATAGAATCCGAAGATGAGTCAAAACACAAAGACCACATCTATACAAATACAATTTGATGCTTAAATAAATAACAAAAACCTCATTTACGTTAGTTCACAGTGACACATACAGTAGTCGGACAATAGCGCATACAAGCAATGACAATGCAAATTGCAATACCACGTACAATAATACTGCAACCATACTTATTACCACCTTAATTGCAAGCAGGCTCAGTTTAAGATACATTTTCCATGTTATAAATATACAACAAAATCAGTTTTCTTTGCATGTAATTCCAACTGTCGGTGTGTTACCATAGGTGACGAATATGTCATGTTCTGCACCGACCACTGCTACTGCATTTCCTGCACCGATTCCCCCTTCCAAGACTGATTACTGCTACCACCCTTCCTGCACCGACCACCCTTCCAACACTGACCACTGCTACCACCCTTCCTGCACTGACCACACTTCCTGCACCGAACACCGATACCACCCTTCCTGCACTGACCACCCTTCCAACACTGACCACTGCATGCACTGACCACCCTTCATGCACCGAACACCACAACCACCCTTCCTGCACCGAACACTGATACCACCCTTCCTGCGGCGACTCGGGGAGGTGCTATTGCAATACATCAATGATCTTGGTGTACAACAATTACAATTTGTTGCCCCTCCCCCCCCAGATCCTTTGTACACGGGTTATGTCTAGTAAGCCTGAGTTTGGTGGCCACAGTGTATACTATCGATTAGCCTTTGTTAACTAATGCTGATGACAGTGACTGCAGCTGAACGTTGGCACAGTGTTGAAATAGTCATGATGTGTCCCGTCATCTGTAATACACAACAGCTGTGTATGTTCCGTTGCACACACACATACACACACACAGTTGGTTGTCAAACACGAAGCCAACCAACTGTAGCACGCATGATACGCGTTTCTCGCAAGAGAGTCTCAACACAGGTATTTATAGTGTAATTTCTACCACTTGGAGACGGGGACAGTTGCAAGAGATTCCGAAAGTGTCCTCTTGCAAACACTCAACAAATATTACATCCATTGCTGTTTGAGTCGATCAACAAGGACGGTTGAAGGCATAAGGCATTGCCGTTAGAGTTGATCAGTTGTGACCAAGGAAGATTGAAGGCATAATGCAGCGACGCACGATCAAGATATTTATGTTGCTAGCGCTGGTTTGCAGAACTTCGGGTGAGTAAATCTGCATTTCAATTATACAGTTATTGATTATAGTGATGTATACAGAATTTAAAGTTAAAAATACGGACTCTAACCTAAACAGTGTGGCGCGTCTGACTTGTGTTTATTGATGCGGTGCAGCGGGCGTCAACATTGCCTTGAACAAGACGGCGGTGCAAGTCATTACTGCCTACAGAAAAGGCCCCGAGTTGGCGGTTGATGGCAACCGGGATCAGAATTGGTTTCACGGCTCCTGCACGCAAACTTGGGAAGACACCAACGCCTGGTGGGCGGTCGATCTAGCAGCCGAACACGCAGTCGTGCAAGTACAAATCACAAATCGACTAGACTGCTGTCGTAAGTATCATTATCACCATCCGTTGGGCTGCCTCGATCATGACGATCGATTACTCGGCCGCAGGGCGGTAGGAAAATCGTTCTAGAAAGAAAAGAATAAAATGTCGAGAAAAAATCAGAACTATAATAGTTCTGATTTTTTCTCGTAACCGATTGATTTGTTTTTATTTTAGTGCACATGTCCTTAATAATTAAGGACATCTACACTAAAATAAAAATAAAATAAATAATTATAATAATAATTTAATATAATAAATAATAAAAAGCCATACCCCTACCTACTTTGTCTAACTGTGAAGGATCTATGTTTGTGGCAACTTTGACTTATAGGTGTCAAAAATACCGGCTGCCACAGTTGTCTCAGGCAGCTCATTCCAATCTCGGGTGGTGTTTGGTAGGAAATATTACTGTCTCTACTGCGTTCTACAATGAATCTGGCACAGCTGCCGACAATTACCTATTCTTTGTCTAGAAAGGGCAGATGGATATTATTGTATATGGTACAAGTTTACAATTTTATTCATGGCCATTCAATTTATGTTGCTGCATTACATGCATCAGTTAATAATTTCTTAATAAATCGAGCACAACCAAACAGTGGCGCTACCTGGAGAAAGGCTGATTACTCAATTATTTTACCGAAGAACGTACATAACTCTGCATAACTACTTTTGTCGTTTTTCAGTGCGTCGTCGGATATGCACAAAAATGCTCCAGCATTAGTGTATTCAAATTATGCACGCATGAATTCCTCGAATCCGACCAATGTACCTACGAGTTGTTATGTCAAATGCACAGGTCGTAGGCCAGTTGGTAAACACCTGGCAGATGTTGTTGTCACCAATGCACGTAACGTTAAATTATTCAAGCGTTTGCACGTCACTGTGTAAGAGCCCTCATATCTGACAGGACGGCATTCTACCTTTACTGTGCAGCCATTTGTTTATACTCCTTTGTCGCCCTATTGAACCAGGTGGCGCCACTTCACCAGGTGGCGGTGAATGGAAACAATTTACTCAATTCACAGAACAATTACTTTCCCGGGTTCCCGTCTCGTGTCACCGTTACCGTCTATGTCCTGATGAGTTCAATCGCGGTTACAGTGCCTATCTTGTGAACAACATGCACTAACCAACTCCCCATCCTTGTGAGCACAATACAAGCCACTGACGTGACCCTCTCTCTCCGTGTGTGTAAATCACGTCATCAACAAACGCCAACCATTGGGACCATTACTTGAACGTCATTGCCCTTATTTGGTGTCCGGTCGTCAAGGTGATCCGCCATATTGGCATTACACAACAGAATGCTGTGCTTGGGACCCAAACGATGCAGCGGTATATTGATGGGTAATATTGCCTCTAAAGCCTCACAGTAACTTACAAGTTCTTCAGGTGACCGGCCAAAGATGTGCAGCTGAAAAAATAGTGGACTGTTTCAATCGTTTGATTTCAGTAGACTTTGACGCGCCTTCTTGCGGTTGTTGTTTTTGGCCCGCCAAGGGTCGTTACTAGAATGCCAAATGTCATGCCCCAATAGTACTTGATGGCGATATGTTTCTTAATCAGAAAGGCTTAGTTAACTTATTATTGTTATGTCTTTTATTAAACTATATTTGACTGCTCACAACAAATATGATGCCATAATGTGTTTAGAGATCATGTGGAATATAACGGTCGAAAGTTGATTTGAGACAATAATTTTTTTTAGATTCAACTGTTATCCAGCACGTCTCTGCACACTATGTTTTCGGAAAAAAAGTGTTCCCTCTTGGAAATATTCGAATTTTAGTTAGATTCCATAACAAAACACCAGAAAATACATTTCTAGGTGAAAGATAACAATTAATGTTACTAACTAATATGACATAACAACAAAAATAATGATTCAGTAATATCTAATAACTAATATGACATAACAAAAAAAATAATGATTCAGTAATATGTTTTAGCTGAACGTCTTCATGACTTCACGATCGGCGTTACAAACACATTGCCCACTACAACAACTGGTCCTGAAAAATTACAGCATCAAGTTTGTTTCCACTACAACGGCGCATTCCCAGCCATCACTATGATGTTGAATTGCACCGCAATCGCCAGAGGGAGATACCTGTTCATCCGGATCCCCGGAGACGGCGTAACCAAAGAAATCCTTACGTTATGCGAAGTTGAAGTGTTTTGTAAGTTTATACGTAGGATTTTAATAAGTGATAACGTTTGGTTACTTTGTTCAGGGCTAGTGAGAAACATAGTTTAAAAACTTTAGAAAGGATGATGAAGATATGTTAAGATGTCTGCGTAGCTTTTATGGCAGGTCTAGTAGCATTTTCCGTAAATTTCACCACTGTTCCACCGGTGTTAAACTAAATCTGTTTCATGCATATTGTTGGACAATGTATCGTTCCAAAATGTTAACAATGGACACTTATTTAAAACATAACGTTGCCTACAACAACATACATAGTCGGATCCTAGCATACAACCGATGGGTCAGCGCGAGTAGCATGTTTGTTAGTAATGCTATCTATACTTTTGACGCCCTATTATGTAAGAATGTTTACGGTTTTAGAAAACGGATTCTCAATATTAACAATTAACATTGATCTGATAAAATGTATATACAATTGTACAGACATTGTTAATGAGCCAATGTGGTCTAGCTGGGCTGAATCTCTGTATCTCTCTCTCAATTTCATATCCATCTAATTAAAAATTCACCGTAACCCATTTAAAAATAGCATTTATACGAAACTGACATAAGTATTCTAAATGGCACGAGTGACGTTTTCAAAATAGTTACGACAACCGAATTCTTGTTGAAGTATTATCTGAAACGTTCACGATCTATTATTCTGATGTGTTTTGTTGTTACCGTCCATTCAGCGGCCGTCGCCATAGCAACAGGCTTTAGAGACTTCGGAGACTGCGCTGTCTTCACCGACCACAAACGAGCCACTTGCGACGTCGTGACGTCAGCGACGAATCCGCTCGATTTCGTCCTCAGAATGAGTCTGCTGCAGTCACAGAACAAGTTCAACGTCGGCGTCACTCTGCGAGACGGCGACTGTGGGGACAACAACCAGGTGACACATCTGTAATTTTTCACTCAGTAGATCAACAAAATGTTTTTATTATTTTCAGTTGAAAACCAAAACCTTGTTTCTGCCAATGTAAGAAATGTTATTTAAAACTATGTCAACTAAAACTAAAGCGTAATACATTTTGTTTTTTCTAAAGACGGATAACGTGTTTTCGTTACTATTAATTTTAAATAGAAATGTCAAGAATCAAAAGGCACCATTAGGTGTATATATATATATATATATATAGTATGTAAATAATATAAATATATACATCACTTTCCTCAACACAATACTCAATTGTTTCACATAATATGCAATATTAAGATAAAACGATGTAAAAAGACAAAACATTATATCTGCGTGCCATGCGTTAATTATTCTACCTCCCGAAATGCGCGACCGGTAATTTTGAAGAAGCATGATCTTTCGAATAACACTTCAAATGGCGAGTAATCTGTCTGTCACGTATGATATAACAAATAAACTATGTGGAAGCATGTATGACACCACAAGTAAACTATGTGGTAGCGTGTATGATATAACAAGTAAACTATGTGGTAGCATTATGATATAACTATAATTAAACTATGTGGTAGCATGTATGATATAACATGTACACTATGTGGTAGCTTGTATAATATATCAAGTAAATTATGTCGTAGCGTGTATGGTATAACAAGTAAACCATGTGGTAGCATGTATGATATGACAAGTAAACTATGTGGTAGCATTATGATATAACTATAATTAAACTATGTGTTAGCATGTATGATATATCAAGTAAACTACGTGGTAGCGTGTATGATTTAACAAGTAAGCTATACGGTAGCATTATGATATAACTATAATTCAACTATGTGGTAGCATGTTTGATATATCAAGTAAACTATGTGGTAGCATCTATGAGACAACAATTAAACTATGTGGGAGTATGTATGATATAACAAGTAAAATATGTGGTAGCATGTATGATATAACAAGTAAACGATGTGGTAGCATGTATGATATAACAAGTAAACTATGTGGTAAAATTATGATATAACTAATTAAACTATGTGGTAGCATGTATGATATATCAAGTAAATTATGTGGTAACATGTATGATATAACAAGTAAACTGTGTGGTAGCGTGTATGATATATCAAGTACACTATGTGGTAGCATGTATCATATAAGAAGTAAACTATGTGGTAGCATGTATGATATAAGAAGTAACCTATCTGGTAGCATGTATGATAATATATCAAATAAACTATGTGGTAGTATGTATGATATAACAAGTAAAATATGTGGTAGCATGTATGATATAACAAGTAAACGATGTGGTAGTATGTATGATATAACAAGTAAACTACGTGGTAGCATGTATGATATAACAAGTAAACTATGTGGTAGCATGTATGTTATAACAAGTAATCGATGTGGTAGCATGTATGATATAACAAGTAAACTACGTGGTAGCATGTATGATATAACAAGTAAACTATGTGGTAGCGTGTATGATATAACAAGTAAACTATGTGGTAAAATTATGATATAACTAATTAAACTATGTGGTAGCATATATGATTTATCAAGTAAACTATGTGGTAGCATGTATGATATAACAAGTAAACTGTGTGGTAGCGTGTATGATATATAAAGTACACTATGTGGTAGCACGTATGATATAAGAAGTAAACTATGTGGTAGCATGTATGATATAAGAAGTAACCTATCTGGTAGCATGTATGATATATCAAATAAACTATGTGGTAGCATGTAGGATATAACAAGTAAACTATGTGGTAGCATGTATGATAATATATCAAATAAACTATGTGGTAGCATGTATGATATAACAAGTAAAATATGTGGTAGCATGTATGATATAACAAGTAAACGATGTGGTAGCATGTATGATATAACAAGTAAACTACGTGGTAGCATGTATGATATAACAAGTAAACTATGTGGTAGCATGTATGATATAACAAGTAAACTATGTGGTAGCATGTATGATATAACAAGTAAACTATGTGGTACCATGTAGGATATAACAAGTAACTACGTGGTAGCATGTAGGATATAACAAGTAAACTATGTGGTAGTATGTATGATATAACAAGTAAACGATGTGGTAGCATGTAGGATATAACAAGTAAACGATGTGGTAGTATGTATAATATAACAAATAAAATATGTGGTACCATGTATGATATAACAAGTAAACGATGTGGTACTATGTATGATATAACAAGTAAACTACGTGGTAGCATGTATGATATAACAAGTAAACGATGTGGTAGTATGTATGATATAACAAGTAAACTATGTGGTAGCATGTAGGATATAACAAGTAAACTATGTGGTAGCATGTATGATATAACAAGTAAACTATGTGGTAGCATGTAGGATATAACAAGTAAACTACGTGGTAGCATGTAGGATATAACAAGTAAACTATGTGGTAGCATGTATGATATAACAAGTAAACTATGTGGTAGTATGTATGATATAACAAGTAAAATATGTGGTAGCATGTATGATATAACAAGTAAACGATGTGGTAGCATGTAGGATATAACAAGTAAACGATGTGGTAGTATGTATGATATAACAAGTAAAATATGTGGTAGCATGTATAATATAACAAGTAAACGATGTGGTAGCGTGTATGATATAACAAGTAAAATATGTGGTAGCATGTATGATATAACGAGTAAACTATGTGGTAGCATGTATGATATAACATATAAACTATTTGGTAGCATGTATGATATTCCGAATAAACTGCGTTGTAGCATGTATGATATATCAAGTAAACTGCGTTGTAGCATGTATGATATATCAAGTAAACTATGTTGTAGCGTGTATGATATAACAAGTAAACTATGTGGTAGCATTATGATATAACTATAATTAAACTACGTGTTAGCATGTATAATATATCAAGTAAATTATGTGGTAGCGTGTATGATTTAACAAGTAAGGTATGCGGTAGCATTATGATATAACTATATTTAAACTATGTGGTAGCATGTTTGATATATCAAGTAAACTATGTGGTAGCATCTATGAGACAACAATTAAACTATGTGGGAGTATGTATGATATAACAAGTAAAATATGTGGTAGCATGTATGATATAACAAAGTATGATATAACAAGTAAACTACGTGGTAGCGTGTATGATATAACAAGTAAACTATGTGGTAGCGTGTATGATATAACAAGTAAACAATGTGGTAAAATTATGATATAACTAATTAAACTATGTGGTAGCATGTATGATATATCAAGTAAACTATGTGGTAGCATGTATGATGTAACAAGTAAACGATGTGGTAGCGTGTATGATATAACAAGTAAAATATGTGGTAGCACGTATGATATAACATGTAAACTATGTGGTAGCATGTATGATATAACGAGTAAACTGCGTTGTAGCATGTATGATATATCAAGTAAACTGCGTTGTAGCATGTATGATATATCAAGTAAACTATATGGTAGCATGTATGATATAACAAATACACTATGTGGTAGCATTATGACATAACTATAATTAAACTACATGGTAGCATGTTTGATATATCAAGTAAACTATGTGGTAGCATGTATGATATAACAAGTAAACTATGTGGTAAAATTATGATATAACTAATTAAATTATGTGGTAGCATGTATGATATGTCAAGTAAACTGTGTGGTAGCGTGTATGATATATCAAGTACACTATGTGGTAGCATGTATGATATAAGAAGTAAACTATGTGGTAGCGTGTATAATATAACAAGTAAACGATGTTGTAGCATGTATGATATAAGAAGTAACCTATCTAGTAGTATGTATGATATATCAAATAAACTATGTGGTAGCATGTAGGATATAACAAGTAAACTATGTGGTAGCTTGTATGATATATCAAGTAAACTATGTGGTAGCATGTATGATATAACAAGTAAACTATGTGGTAGCATGTATGGTATAGCAAGTAAACTATGTGGTAGCATGCATGATATAACAAGTAAACTACGTGGTAGCATGTATGATATAACAAGTAAACTATGTGGTATCATGTATGATATAACTAGTAAACTGTGTGGAAGCATGTATGATATAACAAGTAAACTACTATGGTAGCATGTATCATATAACAAATAAACTATGTGGAAGCATGTATGATATAACAAGTAAACTATCAGGAAGCATGTATGATATAACAAGTAAACTATTATGGTAGGATGTATTATATAACAAGTAAACTATGATGGTACCATGTATGATATAACAAACAAACTATTATGGTAGCATGTATGATATAACAAGTAAACGATGTGGTAGCATGTATGTTATAACAAGTAACCGATGTGGTAGCATGTATGATATAACAAGTAAACGACGTGGTAGCGTGTATGATATAATAAGTAAAATATGTGGTAGCATGTATAATATAACAAGAAACCGATGTGGTAGCATGTATGATATAAAAAGTAAACTACGTGGTAGCATGTATGATATAACAAGTAAACTATGTGGTAGCATGTATAATATATCAAGTAAACTATGTGGTAGCATGTATGATGTAACAAGTAAACTGTGTGGTAGCGTGTATGATATAACAAGTAAACTACGTGGTAGCGTGTATGATATAACAAGTAAACGATGTGGTAGCGTGTATGATATAACAAGTAAAATATGTGGTAGCACGTATGATATAACATGTAAACTATGTGGTAGCATGTATGATATAACGAGTAAGCTGCGTTGTAGCATGTATGATATATCAAGTAAACTGCGTTGTAGCATGTATGATATATCAAGTAAACTATATGGTAGCATGTATGATATAACAAATACACTATGTGGTAGCATTATGACATAACTATAATTCAACTACATGGTAGCATGTTTGATATATCAAGTAAACTATGTGGTAGCGTGTATGATATAACAAGTAAACTATGTGTTAAAATTATGATATAACTAATTAAACTATGTGGTAGCATGTATGATATGTCAAGTAAACTGTGTGGTAGCGTGTATGATATATCAAGTACACTATGTGGTAGCATGTATGATATAAGAAGTAAACTATGTGGTAGCGTGTATGACATAACAAGTAAACGATGTTGTAGCATGTATGATATAAGAAGTAACCTATCTAGTAGTATATATGATATATCAAATAAACTATGTGGTAGCATGTATGATATATCAAGTAAACTATGTGGTAGCATGTATGATATAACAAGTAAACTATGTGGTAGCATGTATGATATAACAAGTAAACTATGTGGTAGCATGTATGATATAACAAGTAAACTACGTGGTAGCATGTATGATATAACAAGTAAACTATGTGGTATCATGTATGATATAACAAGTAAACTGTGTGGAAGCATGTATGATATAACAAGTAAACTATTATGGTAGCATGTATGATATAACAAATAAACTATGTGGAAGCATGTATGATATAACAAGTAAACTATGAGGAAGCATGTATGATATAACAAGTAAACTATTATGGTAGCATGTATGATATAACAAGTAGACTATGATGGTACCATGTATGATATAACAAGTAAACTATTACGGTAGCATGTATGATATAACAAGTAAACGATGTGGTAGCATGTATGTTATAACAAGTAACCGATGTGGTAGCATGTATGATATATAGTAAGTAAACGACGTGGTAGCGTGTATGATATAACAAGTAAAATATTTGGTAGCATGTATGATATAACAAGTAACCGATGTGGTAGCATGTATGATATAACAAGTAAACTACGTGGTAGCATGTATGATATAACAAGTAAACTATGTGGTAGCGTGTATGATATAACAAGTAAACAATGTGGTAAAATTATGATATAACTAATTAAACTATGAGGTAGCATGTATGATATATCAAGTAAACTATGTGGTAGCATGTATGATATAACAAGTAAACTGTGTGGTAGCGTGTATGATATATCAAGTACACTATGTGGTAGCATGTATGATATAACAAGTAAACTATTATGGTAGCATGTATGATATAACAAATAAACTATATGGAAGCATGTATGATATAACAAGTAAACTATGAGGAAGAATGTATGATATAACAAGTAAATTATTATGGTAGAATGTATGATATAACAAGTAAACTATGATGGTACCATGTATGATATAACAAGTAAACTATTATGGTAGCAGGTATGATATAACAAGTAAACGATGTGGTAGCATGTATGATATAACAAGTAAACGACGTGGTAGCGTGTATGATATAACAAGTAAACGACGTGGTAGCGTGTATGATATAACAAGTAAAATATGTGGTAGCATGTATGATATAAAAAGTAAACTACGTGGTAGCATGTATGATATAACAAGTAAACTATGTGGTAGCATGTATGATATATCAAGTAAACTATGTGGTAGCATGTATGATGTAACAAGTAAACTGTGTGGTAGCGTGTATGATATAACAAGTAAACTACGTGTTAGCATGTATGATATAAGAAGTAACCTATCTAGTAGTATGTATGATATATCAAATAAACTATGTGGTAGCATGTAGGATATAACAAGTAAACTATGTGGTAGCTTGTATGATATATCAAGTAAACTATGTGGTAGCATGTATGATATAACAAGTAAACTATGTGGTAGCATGTATGATATAACAAGTAAACTATGTGGTAGCATGTAAGGTATAACAAGTAAACTATGTGGTAGCATGTATGATATAACAAGTAAACTACGTGGTAGCATGTATGATATAACAAGTAAACTATGTGGTATCATGTATGATATAACAAGTAAACTGTGTGGAAGCATGTATGATATAACAAGTAAACTATTATGGTAGCATGTATGATATAACAAATAAACTATGTGGAAGCATGTATGATATAACAAGTAAACTATGAGGAAGCATGTATGATATAACAAGTAAACTATTATGGTAGCATGTATGATATAACAAGTAAACTATCATGGTATCATGTATGATATAACAAGTAAACTATTATGGTAGCATGTATGATATAACAAGTAAACGATGTTGTAGCATGTATGTTATAACAAGTAACCGATGTGGTAGCATGTATGATATATAGCAAGTAAACGACGTGGTAGCGTGTATGATATAACAAGAAAAATATTTGGTAGCATGTATGATATAACAAGTAACCGATGTGGTAGCATGTATGATATAACAAGTAAACTACGTGGTAGCATGTATGATATAACAAGTAAACTATGTGGTAGCGTGTATGATATAACAAGTAAACAATGTGGTAAAATTATGATATAACTAATTAAACTATGTGGTAGCATGTATGATATATCAAGTAAACTATGTGGTAGCATGTATGATATAACAAATAAACTGTGTGGTAGCGTGTATGATATATCAAGTACACTATGTGGTAGCATGTATGATATAAGAAGTAAACTATGTGGTAGCATGTATGATATAAGAAGTAACCTATCTGGTAGCATGTATGATATATCAAATAAACTATGTGGTAGCATGTAGGATATAACAAGTAAACTATGTGGTAGCATTTATGATATAACAAGTAAACTACGTAGAAGCATGTATGATATAACAAGTAAAATATGTGGTAGCATGTATGTTATAACAAGTAAACGATGTGGTAGCATGTATGATATAACAAGAAAACTACGTGGTAGCGTGTATGATATAACAAGTAAACGATGTGGTAGCGTGTATGATATAACAAGTAAAATATGTGGCAGCACGTATCATATAACAGGTAAACTATGTGGTAGCGTATATGATATAACGAGTAAACTGCGTTGTAACATGTATGATATATCAAGTAAACTGCGTTGTAGCATGTATGATATATCATATAAATTATCTGGTAGCATGTATGATATAACAAATACACTATGTGGTAACATTATGACATAACTATAATTAAACTACATGGTAGCATGTTTGATATATCAAGTAAACTATGCGGTAGCGTGTATGATATAACAAGTAAACTATGTGGTAAAATTATGATATAACTAATTAAACTATGTGGTAGCATGTATGATATGTCAAGTAAACTGTGTGGTAGCGTGTATGATATATCAAGTACACTATGTGGTAGCATGTATGATATAAGAAGTAAACTATGTGGTAGCGTGTATGATATAACAAGTAAACGATGTGGTAGCATGTATGATATAAGAAGTAACCTATCTAGTAGTATGTACGATATATCAAATAAATTATGTGGTAGCATGTAGGATATAACAAGTAAACTATGTGGTAGCTTGTATGATATATCAAGTAAACTATGTGGTAGCATGTATGATATAACAAGTAAACTATGTGGTAGCATGTATGGTATAACAAGTAAACTATGTGGTAGCATGTATGATATAACAAGTAAACTACGTGGTAGCATGTATGATATAACAAGTAAACTATTTGGTATCATGTATGATATAACAAGTAAACTATGAGGAAGCATGTATGATATAACAAGTAAACTATTATGGTAGCATGTATGATATAACAAGTAAACTATGATGGTACCATGTATGATATAACAAGTAAACTATTATGGTAGCATGTATAATATAACAAGTAAACGATGTGGTAGCATGTATGATATAACAAATAAACGACGTGGTAGCCTGTATGATATAACAAGTAAAATATGTGGTAGCATGTATGATATAACAAGTAACCGATGTGGTAGCATGTATGATATAACAAGTAAACTACGTGGTAGCATGTATGATATAACAAGAAAATTATGTGGTAGCGTGTATGATATAACAAATAAACAATGTGGTAAAATTATGATATAACAATTTAAACTATGTGGTGGCATGTATGATATATCAAGTAAACTATGTGGTAGCATGTATGATATAACAAATAAACTGTGTGGTAGCGTGTATGATATATTAAGTACACTATGTGGTAGCATGTATGATATAAGAAGTAAACTATGTGGTAGCATGTATGATATAAGAAGTAACCTATCTGGTAGCATGTATGATATATCAAATAAACTATGTGGTAGCATGTAGGACATAACAAGTAAACTATGTGGTAGCATGTATGATATAACAAGTAAACTACGTAGAAGCATGTATGATATAAGAAGTAAAATATGTGGTAGCATGTATGATATAACAAGTAAACGATGTGGTAGCATGTATGATATAACAAGTAAACTACATGGTAGCGTGTATGATATAACAAGTAAACGATGTGGTAGCGTGTATGATATAACAAATAAAATATGTGGTAGCTGATATAACATGTAAACTATGTGGTAGCATGTATGATATAACGAGTAAACTGCGTTGTAGCATGTATGATATATCAAGTAAACTGCGTTGTAGCATGTATGATATATCAAGTATACTATCTGGTAGCATGTATGATATAACAAATACACTATGTGGTAGCATTATGACATAACTATAATTAAACTACATGGTAGCATGTTTGATATATCAAGTAAACTATGTGGTAGCGTGTATGATATAACAAGTAAACTATGTGGTAAAATTATGATATAACTAATTAAACTATGTGGTAGCATGTATGATATGTCAAGTAAACTGTGTGGTAGCGTGTATGATATATCAAGTACACTATGTGGTAGCATGTATGATATAAGAAGTAAACTATGTGGTAGCGTGTATGATATAACAAGTAAACGATGTGGTAGCATGTATGATATAAGAAGTAACCTATCTAGTAGTATGTATGATATATCAAATAAATTATGTGGTAGCATGTAGGATATAACAAGTAAACTATGTGGTAGCTTGTATGATATATCAAGTAAACTATTTGGTAGCATGTATGATATAACAAGTAAACTATGTGGTAGCATGTATGGTATAACAAGTAAACTATGTGGTAGCATGTATGATATAACAAGTAAACTACGTGGTAGCATGTATGATATAACAAGTAAACTATGTGGTATCATGTATGATATAACAAGTAAACTATTATGGTAGCATGTATGATATAACAAATAAACTATGTGGAAGCATGTATGATATAACAAGTAAACTATGAGGAAGCATGTATGATATAACAAGTAAACTATTATGGTAGCATGTATGATATAACAAGTAAACTATGATGGTACCATGTATGATATAACAAGTAAACTATTATGGTAGCATGTATGATATAACAAGTAAACGATGTGGTAGCATGTATGTTATAACAAGTAACCGATGTGGTAGCATGTATGATATAACAAGTAAACGACGTGGTAGCGTGTATGATATAACAAGTAAAATATGTGGTAGCATGTATGATATAACAAGTAACCGATGTGGTAGCATGTATAATATAACAAGTAAACTACGTGGTAGCATGTATGATATAATAAGTAAACTATGTGGTAGCGTGTATGATATAACAAGATGTCTGGAGGTGTGCCATGGTCAGACTGCACGATTTCTTCGCACTCCTCGATTTGGGGGTGAGAATGTAAGAGAAATGCTCTGAAAGGTCCCGTGTTTTTGCTGAAGTTAACAAGGTCGACTAGTGGACTCTCAGGAACGCGGTGGGTGTTAAATTGTGATATTTTCTTGAGTTTGCACGCCGGTAAAATATATCGGATCGTGTAACAACCATATTGTCGCCCACGACACGCTCAAATCCGCCAACGTTTGCTGCTTAGCCTGTGATTAGACCCAACTATTGCGTAACAGACAACCACCAGCAAAAATGAGCAAGAAGAGACCGACCTCCACCACCGTTGAACTTGTAGAACAAATCAAGCTAGCGCTAAGTGACGATGACGTAATCGCGGCCCTTGCTACCCGGATTGCTACAATAGTTGCTGACAAAATAAATAGAAGGCTCGAAAATCTTGAAAAGGAGTTGACAGACAAGGATGCACGAATTGAACAACTTGAGCAAGCTGTTGATAATCTGGAGCAGTACAGCCGTCGGTCCTCGGTGCGCATTACAGGAATAGTTGAAAACAAAGACGGTGAACAAATTGATAAGATTATCACTGACTTGTTTAACGATATGGACGTGCCATTAAAAATGGACCATATCAACAGGGCCCATAGGATTGGGCCAAGAAAATCCGCCACAAACAAAAACCACTCGCGCCAAATAATAGTCCAGTTCAAAGACTATAAATCGAAGAATGACTTCATTAAAGCTCGAAAACGGCTACGCACTAAACGATCAAATGTCTACATATCGGAAGATCTCACCCAGAAGAGAGCAAGACTACTGTTCTTGTGCCGGACATTAAAGAAACAGCACAAGATTCTCGACTGTTGGTCGTATGATGGAAGGATTGTCATAAAGGACCTAAAGGGAACAATCAAAACCGTCAGTCGAGATGATGAACTAAATGCACTGTAATTGCGTTGGACATTGGCCCAAGTCACGGTGGATATTTTGTATCTCTAGTCGGCCTATTATGGTGCTTGTTCACATAGGGACTGTACCATTCATGGACTCATTCATGGACACCTTCGTATTCTACATATGGTTCGTGTCTTATTTAATTACTCATATATACTTTATTACTATATGTTATCGATACATATCATGTATTCTAACTAACCTACTACAACTTAACAGATGTCACATAACGTTGTTTTTTATAAAACAGTCTGTAAATGTTATATGCAGCTATAGAAGCATTATTGTGTACCGTGTGAATATGTATGTATATATTGCATTTCATTGCCATGAGCCAATTACGTAATACTACCTTAGGTGATGTACAAGATTATGAAACTGGCAATGCTGCAATGCGGAATATAGATCCCGATTGTAATTTACTCACAACAGATAGCTTTGTAAATACTAAATATTATCTTGAGGATGATATAAATGAAGATATAACAAGAAATAATATCTCTGATGAAGAGTTTTCACTTATGCATTTAAATATCCGTAGCTTGCCAAAGAACATTAGCAAATTGGGTGATTTCTTGTCACTGATCGATAACAGGTTCTCGGTCATCGGTCTAAGCGAAACTTGGTTACATAATGACAATCTTGATCTGTATGAATTGCCAGAGTACAAAAGTATACATTTGACTAGGCCCTCCAAGAAGGGAGGTGGTGTATCCTTATATGTTCGTAAGTCCCTTGAGTGTACTGAATTACCAGAAATGAGTGTCATAACTGAATATCTGGAATGCGTTTTTATTGAAATCAAGACTCGGTCTAAGACATGCAATAACAAAACAACTGTAGGTGTTGTCTATCGACCACCTAATACAAACATTACTGCTTTCACAGAACATGTTATCAATATTATACAAACTCTCAAGGTTGATAATAAACAGTGTTACATAATGGGTGACTTTAACATTAATCTACTTAATTATGGTAGTCACACGGAAACTCAAGATTACATAGATGCAATGTTCCAACAGGCATTTATACCCCTTATCAGCAAGCCTACTAGAATAACAGCAACAACTGCCACTGTCATCGATAATATATACAGCAATGATTTAATTGGTGCAAATTATCAATTGCATGGAATAATATATACAGATATTTCTGACCACCTACCAATATTTTTGCTCACTAAACATACTGATAGCACAAAGGTAGAAATGACAATAGCGACTAGAATATATAATGCGCAGACTACTGCTACATTCAAAGAGAGTATAGATAAAATATGCTGGGATGACGTTTATGCATGCAGAGATCCACAAGAATGTTATTCTGTATTCATTAATGAGATATTAGTTGCATACAATAATTCATTTCCGTTAGCTAACACAACTATTAGGAAAAGAAAACATAAACCGTGGATTACTATGGGACTCCGACACTCCATTAGAACTAAAAACAAATTGTATATGTATTACTTGAAAAAACCGACTGTCTTCAATGAAACTAATTATAAAAGATATAGAAATAAAATAAATGTCTTATTACTGTAGCAGAAAGAGAATACTATCGACATGAGCTTCAACAGCACAAGGGTAATTTAAAAAAAAAATGGATAGTCTTAAAGAGTATTATAGGAAGGAAGGAAGCATTTTTATCTAATGACAAATTACTAATTGACGGTAAATTAACAAAAAATAAAAAATGCATAGCTGATACATTTAATGAATATTTTACAAGTATAGGTCCAGAACTGGCTGATAAAATACCAGTCATATCAGAGAGACCTGATGACTACCTCCAAGGAGTCTATAAAAATTCAATGTATTTGTCGCCAACCACACCAGATGAGATAAAGGGAATTATTAAGAATTTTAAAAACTCTAGTCCTGGATGATATTGTCAAACAGACCTTTTCCAACCTACTTGATCCTTTAAGTTACATTGTAGATTTATCATTTGATCAAGGATATGTTCCTGATCAACTAAAAATAGCTGATATAGTTCCTGTTTTTAAAAATGGCGATACATCATTAATTAATAATTACAGGCCTATTTCTGTCTTGCCTGTATTTTCAAAGGTTTTTTAAAGATTAATGTACAATAGATTAATGAATTACATAATGAAACATAACATCTTGTCTAATTCCCAATTTGGATTTAGGAAAGGATATTCTACTGATATGGCTATTTCACTGCTAATTGACAAAATTAGTAAGGCAATTGATACCAAAGAGCACGTAATTGGGTTATTTCTGGATTTAGCCAAAGCCTTTGATACCGTTAATCATAATATATTATTGAGAAAATTAACACATTATGGAATCAGAGGAAATATACTCCAATGGATTCGTAACTTTTTAAGTAACAGACAACAACGAGTAAAATTCTATGGAACAAAATCTTCCCTTAAAAACATAACATGTGGTGTTCCGCAGGGTTCAATTCTGGGACCTTTACTCTTTCTTATCTATATAAATGATTTATCTACTTTATCTGACACAACGTTTACCATTATGTTTGCTGATGACACGAGCATCTTTATACAAGGCAACAATATAGATGAAATGGAAAATGTTTTGAACTCTGAAATAAAAAAACTATCTTTATGGCTTAACATTAATAAACTTTCTTTGAATATACAGAAAACTCACACAGTGACCTTTAGTAATACGATCAGTATAAGAGAGAGGTGTAATAACATTTGCATAGACGGCATACAAATTAACACTGTACATGAGATAAAGTTTTTGGGTTTGCTTATAAATAATACATTGAATTGGAGCACACACATTAAATATATATCAAATAAAATTTCTAAGAATATTGGTATTATAAAAAAGGTGACAAACAAATTAGATAACAAATCATTGTTAAACCTGTATTACATGTTTATATACCCATATATTACTTATTGTAATGTCGTCTGGGGAAGGGCCCCGAATATATACCTTGCTAAAATTAATTTACTCCAAAAACGAGTTTTGCGTGTAATAAGTCATGTAGGATTTATTGAACATACGCAGCCTTTATTTACATCTTATAAAATAATGAATATTTATGACGTAAATAAATATTTATGCTGTATTCTAATGTACAAGCATAATAGGGGTATGTTGCCAGATATATATCATGATGTATTTGTCCTGCAAATATCTACACATAAATATAATACAAGACAGGAAGTAACATATAAAATACCATACTGCAAGACTAATTGTAGACAACTGTCTTTGGCTTATGTTGGTCCTAAAATCTGGAATACATTTATTACAAATAACTATTTACAATATTGTACATCTATTCATATGTTCAAACAAAGGACCAAGCGTCTAATTCTAGCAAACATATGCTAAATGCTGCTTTAATGTAATTTTGTCATGTTAAGATGTACCCGGTGTTCAGTGTTAGGTACTCGTGTAATGTTGTCATGTTAAGATGTACCTGGTGTTCAGTGTTACGGTACTCGCATAATGATGTCATGTTAAGATGTACCTGATGTTCAGACTTACGGTACTCGTATAATGCATTATTAAATAAATTGTTAGTTTATTATGAAGATGTGTGTGGTTTTTTTTTTTTTTACACGAATCATAGATTTCATTGCATATATGACATGAATAAGGAACACAAGCAATGTGTTGCTTCGTTCCATTTGATACGTAATGTATACATGTTTCATATTACTGCTACATCTGTGATATACTTAACATTATGTATCAATAAAGATTATTATTATTATTATTATTATTAAGTAAACAATGTGGTAAAATTATAATATAACTAATTAAACTATGTGGTAGCATGTATGATATATCAAGTAAACTATGTGGTAGCATGTATGATATAACAAGTAAACTGTGTGGTAGCGTGTATGATATATCAAGTACACTATGTGGTAGCGTGTATGATATAAGAAGTAAACTATGTGGTAGCATGTATGATATAAGAAGTAACCTATCTGGTAGCATGTATGATATATCAAATAAACTATGTGGTAGCATGTAGGATATAACAAATAAACTACGTGGTAGCGTGTATGATATAACAAGTAAACGATGTGGTAGCGTGTATGATATAACAAGTAAAATATGTGGTAGCACGTATCATATAACATGTAAACTATGTGGTAGCATGTATGATATAACGAGTAAACTGCGTTGTAACATGTATGATATATCAAGTAAACTGCGTTGTAGCATGTATGATATATCATGTAAACTATCTGGTAGCATGTATGATATAACAAATACACTATGTGGTAGCATTATGACATAACTTATATTAAACTACATGGTAGCATGTTTGATATATGAAGTAAACTATGTCGTAGCGTGTATGATATAACAAGTAAATTATGTGGTAAAATTATGATATAACTAATTAAACTATGTGGTAGCATGTATGATATGTCAAGTAAACTGTGTGGTAGCGTGTATGATATATCAAGTACACTATGTGGTAGCATGTATGATATAAGAAATAAACTATGTGGTAGCGTGTATGATATAACAAGTAAACGATGTGGTAGCATGTATGATATAAGAAGTAACCTATCTAGTAGTATGTATGATATATCAAATAAACTATGTGGTAGCATGTAGGATATAACAAGTAAACTATGTGGTAGCTTGTATGATATATCAAGTAAACTATGTGGTAGCATGTACTATATAACAAGTAAACTATGTGGTAGCATGTATGGTATAACAAGTAAACTATGTGGAAGCATGTATGATATAACAAGTAAACTACGTGGTAGCATGTATGATATAACAAGTAAACTAGGTGGTATCATGTATGATATAACAAGTAAACTGTGTGGAAGCATGTATGATATAACAAATAAAATATTATGGTAGCATGTATGATATAACAAGTAAACTATTATGGTAGCATGTATGATATAATAAGTAAACGATGTGGTAGCATGTATGATATAACAAGTAAACGACGTGGTAGCGTGTATGATATAACAAGTAAAATATGTGGTAGCATGTATGATATAACAAGTAACCGATGTGGTAGCATGTATGATATAACAAGTAAACTACGTGGTAGCATATATGATATAACAAGAAAATTATGTGGTAGCGTGTATGATATAACAAGTAAACAATGTGGTAAAATTATGATATAACTAATTAAAGTATGTGGTAGCATGTATGATATATCAAGTAAACTATGTGGTAGCATGTATGATATAACAAGTAAACTGTGTGGTAGCGTGTATGATATATCAAGTACACTATGTGGTAGCATGTTTGATATAAGAAGTAACCTATCTGGTAGCATGTATGATATATCAAATAAACTATGTGGTAGCATGTAGGACATAACAAGTAAACTATGTGGTAGCATGTATGATATAACAAGTAAACTACGTAGAAGCATGTATGATATAACAAGTAAAATATGTGGTAGCATGTATGATATAACAAGTAAACGATGTGGTAGCATGTATGATATAACAAGTAAACTACGTGGTAGCGTGTATGATATAACAAGTAAACGATGTGGTAGCGTGTATGATATAACAAGTAAAATATGTGGTAGCTGATATAACATGTAAACTATGTGGTAGCATGTATGATATAACAAGTAAACTATGTGGTAAAATTATGATATAACTAACTAAACTATGTGGTACCATGTATGATATGTCAAGTAAACTGTGTGGTAGCGTGTATGATATATCAAGTACACTATGTGGTAGCATGTATGATATAAGAAGTAAACTATGTGGTAGCGTGTATGATATAACAAGTAAACGATGTGGTAGCATGTATGATATAAGAAGTAACCTATATAGTAGTATGTATGATATATCAAATAAATTATGTGGTAGCATGTAGGATATAACAAGTAAACTATGTGGTAGCATGTATGATATATCAAGTAAATTATTTGGTAGCATGTATGATATAACAAGTAAACTATGTGGTAGCATGTATGGTATAACAAGTAAACTATGTGGTAGCATGTATGATATAACAAGTAAACTACGTGGTAGCATGTATGATATAACAAGTAAACTATGTGGTATCATGTATGACATAACAAGTAAACTGTGTGGAAGCATGTATGATATAACAAGTAAACTATTATGGTAGCATGTATGATATAACAAATAAACTATGTGGAAGCATGTATGATATAACAAGTAAACTATGAGGAAGCATGTATGATATAACAAGTAAACTATTATGGTAGCATGTATGATATAACAAGTAAACTATGTTGGTACCATGTATGATATAACAAGTAAACTATTATGGTAGCATGTATGATATAACAAGTAAACTATGATGGTACCATGTATGATATAACAAGTAAACTATTACGGTAGCATGTATGATATAACAAGTAAACGATGTGGTAGCATGTATGTTATAACAAGTAACCGATGTGGTAGCATGTATGATATAACAAGTAAACGACGTGGTAGCGTGTATGATATAACAAGTAAAATATGTGGTAGCATGTATGATATAACAAGTAACCGATGTGGTAGCATGTATGATATAACAAGTAAACTACGTGGTAGCATATATGATATAACAAGTAAACTATGTGGTAGCGTGTATGATGTAACAAGTAAACAATGTGGTAAAATTATGATATAACTAATTAAAATATGTGGTAGCATGTATGATATATCAAGTAAACTATGTGGTAGCATGTATGATATAACAAGTAAACTGTGTGGTAGCGTGTATGATATATCAAGTACACTATGTGGTAGCGTGTATGATATAAGAAGTAAACTATGTGGCAGCATGTATGATATAAGAAGTAACCTATCTGGTAGCATGTATGATATATCAAATAAACTATGTGGTAGCATGTAGGATATAACAAGTAAACTACGTGGTAGCGTGTATGATATAACAAGTAAACGATGTGGTAGCGTGTATGATATAACAAGTAAAATATGTGGTAGCACGTATCATATAACATGTAAACTATGTGGTAGCATGTATGATATAACGAGTAAACTGCGTTGTAACATGTATGATATATCAAGTAAACTGCGTTGTAGCATGTACGATATATCATGTAAACTATCTGGTAGCATGTATGATATAACAAATACACTATGTGGTAGCATTATGACATAACTATAATTAAACTACATGGTAGCATGTTTGATATATCAAGTAAACTATGTCGTAGCGTGTATGATATAACAAGTAAATTATGTGGTAAAATTATGATATAACTAATTAAACTATGTGGTAGCATGTATGATATGTCAAGTAAACTGTGTGGTAGCGTGTATGATATATCAAGTACACTATGTGGTAGCATGTATGATATAAGAAGTAAACTAAGTGGTAGCGTGTATGATATAACAAGTAAACGATGTGGTAGCATGTATGATATAAGAAGTAACCTATCTAGTAGTATGTATGATATATCAAATAAACTATGTGGTAGCATGTAGGATATAACAAGTAAACTATGTGGTAGCTTGTATGATATATCAAGTAAACTATGTGGTAGCATGTATGATATAACAAGTAAACTATGTGGTAGCATGTATGGTATAACAAGTAAACTATGTGGTAGCATGTATGATATAACAAGTAAACTACGTGGTAGCGTGTATGATATAACAAGTAAACTAAATGGTATCATGTATGATATAACAAGTAAACTGTGTGGAAGCATGTATGATATAACAAGTAAACTATTATGGTAGCATGTATGATATAACAAATAAACTATGATGGTACCATATATGATATAACAAGTAAACTATTATGGTAGCATGTATGATATAACAAGTAAACGATGTGGTAGCATGTATGATATAACAAGTAAACGACGTGGTAGCGTGTATGATATAACTAGTAAAATATGTGGTAGCATGTATGATATAACAAGTAACCGATGTGGTAGCATGTATGATATAACAAGTAAACTACGTGGTAGCATATATGATATAACAAGAAAATTATGTGGTAGCGTGTATGACATAACAAGTAAACAATGTGGTAAAATTATGATATAACTAATTAAACTATGTGGTAGCATGTATGATATATCAAGTAAACTATGTGGTAGCATGTATGATATAACAAGTAAACTGTGTGGTAGCGTGTATGATATATCAAGTACACTATGTGGTAGCATGTATGATATAAGAAGTAACCTATCTGGTAGCATGTATGATATATCAAATAAACTATGTGGTAGCATGTAAGACATAACAAGTAAACTATGTGGTAGCATGTATGATATAACAAGTAAACTACGTAGAAGCATGTATGATATAACAAGTAAAATATGTGGTAGCATGTATGATATAACAAGTAAACGATGTGGTAGCATGTATGATATAACAAGTAAACTACGTGGTAGCGTGTATGATATAACAAGTAAACGATGTGGTAGCGTGTATGATATAACAAGTAAAATATGTGGTAGCTGATATAACATGTAAACTATGTGGTAGCATGTATGATATAACGAGTAAACTGTGTGGTAGCGTGTATGATATATCAAGTACACTATGTGGTAGCATGTATGGTATAAGAAGTAAACTATGTGGTAGCGTGTATGATATAACAAGTAAACGATGTGGTAGCATGTATAATATAAGAAGTAACCTATCTAGTAGTATGTATGATATATCAAATAAATTACGTGGTAGCATGTAGGATATAACAAGTAAACTATGTGGTAGCTTGTATGATATATCAAGTAAATTATTTGGTAGCATGTATGATATAACAAGTAAACTATGTGGTAGCATGTATGGTATAACAAGTAAATTATGTGGTAGCATGTATGATATAACTAGTAAACTACGTGGTAGCATGTATGACATAACAAGTAAACTGTGTGGAAGCATGTATGATATAACAAGTAAACTATTATGGTAGCATGTATGATATAACAAATAAACTATGTGGAAGCATGTATGATATAACAAGTAAACTACGAGGAAGCATGTATGATATAACAAGTAAACTATTATGGTATCATGTATGATATAACAAGTAAACTATGATGGTACCATGTATGATATAAGAAGTAACCTATCTGGTAGCATGTATGATATATCAAATAAACTATGTGGTAGCATGTAGGATATAACAAGTAAACTACGTGGTAGCGTGTATGATATAACAAGTAAACGATGTGGTAGCGTGTATGATATAACAAGTAAAATATGTGGTAGCACGTATCATATAACATGTAAACTATGTGGTAGCATGTATGATATAACGAGTAAACTGCGTTGTAACATGTATGATATATCAAGTAAACTGCGTTGTAGCATGTATGATATATCATGTAATCTATCTGGTAGCATGTATGATATAACAAATACACTATGTGGTAGCATTATGACATAACTTATATTAAACTACATGGTAGCATGTTTGATATATGAAGTAAACTATGTCGTAGCGTGTATGATATAACAAGTAAATTATGTGGTAAAATTATGATATAACTAATTAAACTATGTGGTAGCATGTATGATATGTCAAGTAAACTGTGTGGTAGCGTGTATGATATATCAAGTACACTATGTGGTAGCATGTATGATATAAGAAATAAACTATGTGGTAGCGTGTATGATATAACAAGTAAACGATGTGGTAGCATGTATGATATAAGAAGTAACCTATCTAGTAGTATGTATGATATATCAAATAAACTATGTGGTAGCATGTAGGATATAACAAGTAAACTATGTGGTAGCTTGTATGATATATCAAGTAAACTATGTGGTAGCATGTACTATATAACAAGTAAACTATGTGGTAGCATGTATGGTATAACAAGTAAACTATGTGGAAGCATGTATGATATAACAAGTAAACTACGTGGTAGCATGTATGATATAACAAGTAAACTAGGTGGTATCATGTATGATATAACAAGTAAACTGTGTGGAAGCATGTATGATATAACAAATAAAATATTATGGTAGCATGTATGATATAACAAATAAACTATGATGGTACCATGTATGATATAACAAGTAAACTATTATGGTAGCATGTATGATATAACAAGTAAACGATGTGGTAGCATGTATGATATAACAAGTAAACGACGTGGTAGCGTGTATGATATAACAAGTAAAATATGTGGTAGCATGTATGATATAACAAGTAACCGATGTGGTAGCATGTATGATATAACAAGTAAACTACGTGGTAGCATATATGATATAACAAGAAAATTATGTGGTAGCGTGTATGATATAACAAGTAAACAATGTGGTAAAATTATGATATAACTAATTAAAGTATGTGGTAGCATGTATGATATATCAAGTAAACTATGTGGTAGCATGTATGATATAACAAGTAAACTGTGTGGTAGCGTGTATGATATATCAAGTACACTATGTGGTAGCATGTTTGATATAAGAAGTAACCTATCTGGTAGCATGTATGATATATCAAATAAACTATGTGGTAGCATGTAGGACATAACAAGTAAACTATGTGGTAGCATGTATGATATAACAAGTAAACTACGTAGAAGCATGTATGATATAACAAGTAAAATATGTGGTAGCATGTATGATATAACAAGTAAACGATGTGGTAGCATGTATGATATAACAAGTAAACTACGTGGTAGCGTGTATGATATAACAAGTAAACGATGTGGTAGCGTGTATGATATAACAAGTAAAATATGTGGTAGCTGATATAACATGTAAACTATGTGGTAGCATGTATGATATAACAAGTAAACTATGTGGTAAAATTATGATATAACTAACTAAACTATGTGGTACCATGTATGATATGTCAAGTAAACTGTGTGGTAGCGTGTATGATATATCAAGTACACTATGTGGTAGCATGTATGATATAAGAAATAAACTATGTGGTAGCGTGTATGATATAACAAGTAAACGATGTGGTAGCATGTATGATATAAGAAGTAACCTATATAGTAGTATGTATGATATATCAAATAAATTATGTGGTAGCATGTAGGATATAACAAGTAAACTATGTGGTAGCATGTATGATATATCAAGTAAATTATTTGGTAGCATGTATGATATAACAAGTAAACTATGTGGTAGCATGTATGGTATAACAAGTAAACTATGTGGTAGCATGTATGATATAACAAGTAAACTACGTGGTAGCATGTATGATATAACAAGTAAACTATGTGGTATCATGTATGACATAACAAGTAAACTGTGTGGAAGCATGTATGATATAACAAGTAAACTATTATGGTAGCATGTATGATATAACAAATAAACTATGTGGAAGCATGTATGATATAACAAGTAAACTATGAGGAAGCATGTATGATATAACAAGTAAACTATTATGGTAGCATGTATGATATAACAAGTAAACTATGTTGGTACCATGTATGATATAACAAGTAAACTATTATGGTAGCATGTATGATATAACAAGTAAACTATGATGGTACCATGTATGATATAACAAGTAAACTATTACGGTAGCATGTATGATATAACAAGTAAACGATGTGGTAGCATGTATGTTATAACAAGTAACCGATGTGGTAGCATGTATGATATAACAAGTAAACGACGTGGTAGCGTGTATGATATAACAAGTAAAATATGTGGTAGCATGTATGATATAACAAGTAACCGATGTGGTAGCATGTATGATATAACAAGTAAACTACGTGGTAGCATGTATGATATAACAAGTAAACTATGTGGTAGCGTGTATGATATAACAAGTAAACAATGTGGTAAAATTATGATATAACTAATTAAAATATGTGGTAGCATGTATGATATATCAAGTAAACTATGTGGTAGCATGTATGATATAACAAGTAAACTGTGTGGTAGCGTGTATGATATATCAAGTACACTATGTGGTAGCGTGTATGATATAAGAAGTAAACTATGTGGTAGCATGTATGATATAAGAAGTAACCTATCTGGTAGCATGTATGATATATCAAATAAACTATGTGGTAGCATGTAGGATATAACAAGTAAACTACGTGGTAGCGTGTATGATATAACAAGTAAACGATGTGGTAGCGTGTATGATATAACAAGTAAAATATGTGGTAGCACGTATCATATAACATGTAAACTATGTGGTAGCATGTATGATATAACGAGTAAACTGCGTTGTAACATGTATGATATATCAAGTAAACTGCGTTGTAGCATGTACGATATATCATGTAAACTATCTGGTAGCATGTATGATATAACAAATACACTATGTGGTAGCATTATGACATAACTATAATTAAACTACATGGTAGCATGTTTGATATATCAAGTAAACTATGTCGTAGCGTGTATGATATAACAAGTAAATTATGTGGTAAAATTATGATATAACTAATTAAACTATGTGGTAGCATGTATGATATGTCAAGTAAACTGTGTGGTAGCGTGTATGATATATCAAGTACACTATGTGGTAGCATGTATGATATAAGAAGTAAACTATGTGGTAGCGTGTATGATATAACAAGTAAACGATGTGGTAGCATGTATGATATAAGAAGTAACCTATGTAGTAGTATGTATGATATATCAAATAAACTATGTGGTAGCTTGTATGATATATCAAGTAAACTATGTGGTAGCATGTATGATATAACAAGTAAACTATGTGGTAGCATGTATGGTATAACAAGTAAACTATGTGGTAGCATGTATGATATAACAAGTAAACTACGTGGTAGCGTGTATGATATAACAAGTAAACTAAATGGTATCATGTATGATATAACAAGTAAACTGTGTGGAAGCATGTATGATATAACAAGTAAACTATTATGGTAGCATGTATGATATAACAAATAAACTATGATGGTACCATATATGATATAACAAGTAAACTATTATGGTAGCATGTATGATATAACAAGTAAACGATGTGGTAGCATGTATGATATAACAAGTAAACGACGTGGTAGCGTGTATGATATATCAAGTACACTATGTGGTAGCATGTTTGATATAAGAAGTAACCTATCTGGTAGCATGTATGATATATCAAATAAACTATGTGCTAGCATGTAGGACATAACAAGTAAACTATGTGGTAGCATGTATGATATAACAAGTAAACTACGTAGAAGCATGTATGATATAACAAGTAAAATATGTGGTAGCATGTATGATATAACAAGTAAACGATGTGGTAGCATGTATGATATAACAAGTAAACTACGTGGTAGCGTGTATGATATAACAAGTAAACGATGTGGTAGCGTGTATGATATAACAAGTAAAATATGTGGTAGCTGATATAACATGTAAACTATGTGGTAGCATGTATGATATAACAAGTAAACTATGTGGTAAAATTATGATATAACTAACTAAACTATGTGGTACCATGTATGATATGTCAAGTAAACTGTGTGGTAGCGTGTATGATATATCAAGTACACTATGTGGTAGCATGTATGATATAAGAAATAAACTATGTGGTAGCGTGTATGATATAACAAGTAAACGATGTGGTAGCATGTATGATATAAGAAGTAACCTATATAGTAGTATGTATGATATATCAAATAAATTATGTGGTAGCATGTAGGATATAACAAGTAAACTATGTGGTAGCATGTATGATATATCAAGTAAATTATTTGGTAGCATGTATGATATAACAAGTAAACTATGTGGTAGCATGTATGGTATAACAAGTAAACTATGTGGTAGCATGTATGATATAACAAGTAAACTACGTGGTAGCATGTATGATATAACAAGTAAACTATGTGGTATCATGTATGACATAACAAGTAAACTGTGTGGAAGCATGTATGATATAACAAGTAAACTATTATGGTAGCATGTATGATATAACAAATAAACTATGTGGAAGCATGTATGATATAACAAGTAAACTATGAGGAAGCATGTATGATATAACAAGTAAACTATTATGGTAGCATGTATGATATAACAAGTAAACTATGTTGGTACCATGTATGATATAACAAGTAAACTATTATGGTAGCATGTATGATATAACAAGTAAACTATGATGGTACCATGTATGATATAACAAGTAAACTATTACGGTAGCATGTATGATATAACAAGTAAACGATGTGGTAGCATGTATGTTATAACAAGTAACCGATGTGGTAGCATGTATGATATAACAAGTAAACGACGTGGTAGCGTGTATGATATAACAAGTAAAATATGTGGTAGCATGTATGATATAACAAGTAACCGATGTGGTAGCATGTATGATATAACAAGTAAACTACGTGGTAGCATGTATGATATAACAAGTAAACTATGTGGTAGCGTGTATGATATAACAAGTAAACAATGTGGTAAAATTATGATATAACTAATTAAAATATGTGGTAGCATGTATGATATATCAAGTAAACTATGTGGTAGCATGTATGATATAACAAGTAAACTGTGTGGTAGCGTGTATGATATATCAAGTACACTATGTGGTAGCGTGTATGATATAAGAAGTAAACTATGTGGTAGCATGTATGATATAAGAAGTAACCTATCTGGTAGCATGTATGATATATCAAATAAACTATGTGGTAGCATGTAGGATATAACAAGTAAACTACGTGGTAGCGTGTATGATATAACAAGTAAACGATGTGGTAGCGTGTATGATATAACAAGTAAAATATGTGGTAGCACGTATCATATAACATGTAAACTATGTGGTAGCATGTATGATATAACGAGTAAACTGCGTTGTAACATGTATGATATATCAAGTAAACTGCGTTGTAGCATGTACGATATATCATGTAAACTATCTGGTAGCATGTATGATATAACAAATACACTATGTGGTAGCATTATGACATAACTATAATTAAACTACATGGTAGCATGTTTGATATATCAAGTAAACTATGTCGTAGCGTGTATGATATAACAAGTAAATTATGTGGTAAAATTATGATATAACTAATTAAACTATGTGGTAGCATGTATGATATGTCAAGTAAACTGTGTGGTAGCGTGTATGATATATCAAGTACACTATGTGGTAGCATGTATGATATAAGAAGTAAACTATGTGGTAGCGTGTATGATATAACAAGTAAACGATGTGGTAGCATGTATGATATAAGAAGTAACCTATGTAGTAGTATGTATGATATATCAAATAAACTATGTGGTAGCTTGTATGATATATCAAGTAAACTATGTGGTAGCATGTATGATATAACAAGTAAACTATGTGGTAGCATGTATGGTATAACAAGTAAACTATGTGGTAGCATGTATGATATAACAAGTAAACTACGTGGTAGCGTGTATGATATAACAAGTAAACTAAATGGTATCATGTATGATATAACAAGTAAACTGTGTGGAAGCATGTATGATATAACAAGTAAACTATTATGGTAGCATGTATGATATAACAAATAAACTATGATGGTACCATATATGATATAACAAGTAAACTATTATGGTAGCATGTATGATATAACAAGTAAACGATGTGGTAGCATGTATGATATAACAAGTAAACGACGTGGTAGCGTGTATGATATAACTAGTAAAATATGTGGTAGCATGTATGATATAACAAGTAACCGATGTGGTAGCATGTATGATATAACAAGTAAACTACGTGGTAGCATATATGATATAACAAGAAAATTATGTGGTAGCGTGTATGATATAACAAGTAAACAATGTGGTAAAATTATGATATAACTAATTAAACTATGTGGTAGCATGTATGATATATCAAGTAAACTATGTGGTAGCATGTATGATATAACAAGTAAACTGTGTGGTAGCGTGTATGATATATCAAGTACACTATGTGGTAGCATGTATGATATAAGAAGTAACCTATCTGGTAGCATGTATGATATATCAAATAAACTATGTGGTAGCATGTAAGACATAACAAGTAAAATATGTGGTAGCATGTATGATATAACAAGTAAACTACGTAGAAGCATGTATGATATAACAAGTAAAATATGTGGTAGCATGTATGATATAACAAGTAAACGATGTGGTAGCATGTATGATATAACAAGTAAACTACGTGGTAGCGTGTATGATATAACAAGTAAACGATGTGGTAGCGTGTATGATATAACAAGTAAAATATGTGGTAGCTGATATAACATGTAAACTATGTGGTAGCATGTATGATATAACGAGTAAACTGTGTGGTAGCGTGTATGATATATCAAGTACACTATGTGGTAGCATGTATGGTATAAGAAGTAAACTATGTGGTAGCGTGTATGATATAACAAGTAAACGATGTGGTAGCATGTATAATATAAGAAGTAACCTATCTAGTAGTATGTATGATATATCAAATAAATTACGTGGTAGCATGTAGGATATAACAAGTAAACTATGTGGTAGCTTGTATGATATATCAAGTAAATTATTTGGTAGCATGTATGATATAACAAGTAAACTATGTGGTAGCATGTATGGTATAACAAGTAAATTATGTGGTAGCATGTATGATATAACTAGTAAACTACGTGGTAGCATGTATGAGATAACAAGTAAATTGTGTGGAAGCATGTATGATATAACAAGTAAACTATTATGGTAGCATGTATGATATAACAAATAAACTATGTGGAAGCATGTATGATATAACAAGTAAACTACGAGGAAGCATGTATGATATAACAAGTAAACTATTATGGTAGCATGTATGATATAACAAGTAAACTATGATGGTACCATGTATGATATAACAAGTAAACTATTATGGTAGCATGTATGATATAACAAGTAAACGATGTGGTAGCATGTATGTTATAACAAGTAATCGATGTGGTAGCATGTATGATATAACAAGTAAACGACGTGGTAGCGTGTATGATATAACAAGTAAAATATGTGGTAGCATGCATGATATAACAAGTAACCGATGTGGTAGCATTTATGATATAACAAGTAAACTACGTGGTAGCATGTATGATATAACAAGTAAACTATGAGGTAGCATGTATGATATAACAAGAAAACAATGTGGTAAAATTACGATATAACTAATTAAACTATGTGGTAGCATGTATGATATATCAAGTAAACTATGTGGTAGCATGTATGATATAACAAGTAAACTGTGTGGTAGCGTGTATGATATATCAAGTACACTATGTGGTAGCATGTATGATATAAGAAGTAAACTATGTGGTAGCATGTATGATATAAGAAGTATCCTATCTGGTAGCATATATGATATATCAAATAAACTATGTGGTACCATGTAGGATATAACAAGTAAACTACGTGGAAGCATGTATGATATAACAAGTAAACTATGTGGTAGTATGTATGATATAACAAGTAAAATATGTGGTAGCATGTATGATATAACAAGTAAACTATGTGGTAGCATGTATGATATAACAAGTAAACTACGTGGTAGTATGTAGGATATAACAAGTAAACTGTGTGGTAGCATGTATGATATAACAAGTAAACTACGTAGAAGCATGTATGATATAACAAGTAAAATATGTGGTAGCATGTATGATATAACAAGTAAACGATGTGTTAGCATGTATGATATAACAAGTAAACTACGTGGTAGCGTGAATGATATAACAAGTAAACGATGTGGTAGCGTGTATGATATAACAAGTAAAATATGTGGTAGCACGTATGATATAACATGTAAACTATGTGGTAGCATGTATGATATAACGAGTAAACTGCATTGTAGCATGTATGATATATCAAGTAAACTGCGTTGTAGCATGTATGATATATCATGTAAACTATCTGGTAGCATGTATGATATAACAAATAAACTATGTGGTAGCATTATGACATAACTATAATTAAACTACATGGTAGCATGTTTGATAATCAAGTAAACTATGTGGTAGCGTGTATGATATAACAAGTAAACTGTGTGGTAAAATTATGATATAACTAATTAAACTATGTGGTAGCATGTATGATATGTCAAGTAAACTGTGTAGTAGCGTGTATGATATATCAAGTACACTATGTGGTAGCATGTATGATATAAGAAGTAAACTATGTGGTAGCGTGTATGATATAACAAGTAAACGATGTGGTAGCATGTATGATATAACAAGTAAACTACGTGGTAGCGTGTATGATATAACAAGTAAACGATGTGGTAGCGTGTATGATATAACAAGTAAAATATGTGGTAGCTGATATAACATGTAAACTATGTCGTAGCATGTATGATATAACGAGTAAACTGCGTTGTAGCATGAATTATATATCAAGTAAACTGCGTTGTAGCATGTATGATATATCAAGTAAACTATCTGGTAGCATGTATGATATAACAAATACACTATGTGGTAGCATTATGACATAACTATAATTAAACTATATGGTAGCATGTTTGATATATCAAGTAAACTATGTTGTAGCGTGTATGATATAAAAAGTAAACTATGTTGTAGCATGTATGATATAACAAGTAAACTATGTGGTAGCGTGTATGATATAACAAATAAACTATGTGGTAAAATTATGATATAACTAATTAAACTATGTGGTAGCATGTATGATATGTCAATTAAACTGTGTGGTAGCGTGTATGATATGTCAAATAAACTATGTGGAAGCATGTATGATATAACAAGTAAACTATGTGGAAGCATGTATGATACAACAAGTAAACTATTATGGTAGCATGTATGATATAACAAGTAAACTATGATGGTACCATGTATGATATAACAAGTAAACTATTATGGTAGCATGTATGATATAACAAGTAAACTATGTGGTAGCATGTATAATATAGCAAGTAAACTATGTGGAAGCATGTATGATATAACAAGTATACTATTATGGTAGCATGTATGATATAACAAGTAAACTACGTGGAAGCATGTATGATATAACAAGTAAACTTTGTGGAAGCATGTATGATATAACAAGTAAACTATGTGGTAGCATGTATGATATAACAAGTAAACTATTATGGTAGCATGTATGACATAACAAGTAAACTATGTGGAAGCATGTATGACATAACAAGTAAACTATGTGGAAGCATGTATGATATAACAAGTAAACTACGTGGAAGCATGTATGATATAACAAGTAAACTATGTGGAAGCATGTATGATATAACAAGTAAACTATGTGGTAGCATGTATGATATAACAAGTAAACTATGTGGTAGCATGTATAATATAACAAGTAAATATGGCTAATGTTAAATATACTCTATTTTAAGAAAAAGCCTGAATGATAGCTAAACTAAAAATGCAACAGTTACTTAAATTGTAACACGCGTTCACGTACGCAGGCGCGCGCATTCACGCGGACATATTCTAGTGATAATTGGATGACACGGCCTAAATATAATAATATAATAATAATATATGCATATTTATGTAGCGCCCTTTTTAACTTAAACTGCTGAAAGGCGCTTTAAAATTTCATTGAAGCAATAAATACAAATACCTATTAAAAAAGCCTGAAAACATAAAAACTAGTATATATCTTTATAAAAAAACAATGAAAAATTTAAACTAGATGTGTAAGATAAATAAATAGGTAAATAAAGTATATCTAAATAAAGTAACTCTAAAATAAACACATACAGAACTATCTAAATATACAGGTGGTTTATACCAAATGTCATAAATAATTAAAACTGTACTAAAATGCTTTCCAAAACAGGTAAGTCTTCAATCGTTTTTTTAAGACATCCGTTGACGGAGCCTGGCGAATGGATAGGGGTATATGTTCCACAGCGTGGGTGCAGCCACAAAGAAGGCCCTGTCCCCCAGTTGCATCTATGACATGGGTACAACCAGCAGCAGCCTGCTCTCAGACCAAATATATTCATTAATAATTGTGTGCCTCATTCGGCCCTACGTCTTTGTTATTTCTGGATATACTGGGTCAGTGTAACAATGACGCATCAATCCGTACAAGTAGTGAATGATGTGTTGATACTCTCCAGATGCACGTCTACACGGAGCTGCAACCGCTGTACGATGGCTTCAACGGCTACTTCAACAGGTGCCACCTGGCGGCGCCTGCTTCCCCGGGAGACGGCGCCACTGTCTGCACCTTCCATTGTCTCTGCACCAACCGACCATACGACTTTGCGTTTGTGCGCGTCTTCGGACGATACGGACCTGTGAGGTCGCTTTGTGAAGTCGAACTGATGTAAAATTATTCTGTTGGACGAGTACATGTGGCAATTTCGCTTTGGTTCTTTGCTGATGTTACCAGAAATGGCCTATCCATTTGAGGAAATCAAGATAACCAGAAGTCTAGAAAAGTCAGCCTCCATATCTATGGCATTTGATTTATTTACCTGGAGGTGTTACCCAAAATCCTGATGTAAGGGTGTTTATCTTAAATACAAATTAACATGCAGTTAGAATCGGACGAATCGGTGACAGAGTAACAGATAATCGGACAAGCTAGACTGCAGGCTGTGTCCGGTTGTTTGAACTACTCCGCCAAAAGCCGTCATGGTCGATACTACCAGATGTAGATCCCAAAAGTACCATTTTAGACTTATTTCACATGTTTAATGATTTTAACAAATGTAAAGCTGTAAGCTACGTTGTGTTCCGTCGTATTCGCTTTTTTTTTAAACTTATCCCGTCCTCCATTGCACAACACATAAACGGCATCTTAATGAATACACTATTATTATATGAGGTGCGCTATCCGGAGATCATGACTCCGAGAAATAGACTGATATAGAAAAAAATTCTTTAACGTGTGTATCGGTTTGTTCACGTTCCTCTATGTTTGAAATAGTTATCCTCAGTGTGTTGGAAATACTGTTCTGAAGAGAACAATGTGTCACGACACTCAATACGCGACGTTTGGCACTATCTTGATTGCCTAGTTTGGCAGTATTGTTCTCTGTCATGTTACATTGTCTTTTGTCGGTCTATTTTAGATATATTTCTCATTCAGTTGCTGTAGACCGTATTTGATTTTCGTATATTTACACTAGTCCACAGCCGGAACTGTTTTGTTTACAAACACTTATGACCATTGAAGAACTTTCAGAATATTACGGTATTGTTTTGAATTTAGGTTGAAATTGCTCGCTGATATAAAAACTGCTGTTTGCATATGTAAAACGACACGAAAATGACTCTTCCGTCCCCAACTTCTCATAAACCTATATATATATATATATACATATATATATATATGTATATAAATATTCATACATGATACACCCACAAATATACACACACATATGTATATGTGTGTGTGTGTGTGTGTGTGTGTGTGTGTGTGTGTGTGTGTGTGTGTGTGTGTGTGTGTGTGTGTGTGTGTGTGTGTGTGTGTGTGTGTAGGTGTGTGTGTGTGTGTGTGTGTGTGTGTGTGTGTGTGTGTGTGTGTGTGTGTGTGTGTGTGTGTGTGTGTAGCTTTTTCGACTGCTATTTGCAAACTTCATCAGATGTCTACCGCCAGAAGGCGACATGGTAGTCATTCTGCGCAGACCCATCGCTCTAGAGTGCCCCCCCCCCTCCGACCACGACCTGGATGGCTCTTCTGGAGAATGTCGTACATATGTGCGAGTCGGTACCGACTCGCGTCTCGATTCATGCTGGCTTCGTTATGTTTTTATCCAAATCGCTTTTTTGTGCCTCTTTTTCTCCTGTCCGATTTCCTGTCTACAAATTTGGCCGCTTCACAGTCTATTACTATCTCGTTTTGGCGATGTTTTCTTTCTGTTATCTCTAATTATGTCTTGTTCCTGACATAAATGCACAAAGCTTTTATGGATCAAAGGACTGAAACAAAGCACGCAACGGAATGAAGAGATGACACTGGTGCGTGACTGATCATTCATAGCATGTATTTGTCGTATCCAAGTGTTTGTAGACCAACTCAGCAGTTGCGGTGGACAGCGGATTAAGACGACGCCTAATACAACGTTAAAGGACTTCATTGTTTAAGTATGTTGTCGATTACACTGTATAATATTGTTCATGCTAGAGCATCTTCATTCATGTGTAGAAGCGTCGATCGAACCACAGATGAAATACGCGCAACGCGTCCTGTTAAAATCAATTTGGAAACTACCCATGTTACTATCAAGAGAACTCACGTTCGGATCCTTTACTGCCGTGTGGAACCTTAGGCAAGTTCGTTCACTCTACGTTGCAGCATTCCAATCAGTTGTATGAATGAGTACCTGGCTATAGATAGCGGTGGATATTTGTGGACGGATAACATTCGAGCATTAATTGCAGGGCGGATGAGTGCTTCCAAGAGAAGTCGAGATGGTGTTCAATTGAACAGGTCTGCCAGGGAGTAAAGTGTAAAGCGTTTTGATCAGTCCCAAGGTCTGGATATTGCGCTATATCAGAATTTACCTTTACTATAAACCTGCAGGTGTGTGTCATTATTAAAGAAATCACCGTGTTCTTATTATAAGCTGTGTAGATCGGTGTAATCTGTGACGGTATTTTATTAATTTGGAGTAATTCGACAATGGTGAATGACACGTCTATTTCGTCGACGACGACGTCGATTCTACAGGACGTTGAAACGTCTAAAGAAAACAGCACGGTTGTCGTTTCTAACGATATGACCTCTAACCTATGGCGGTACGGCTGGCCGCCGCTATGCGTGACGGGACTCATCGGTAACACGCTCGTGCTGCTCGTCCTGAGGCGGGACGGATTCGTGCGGACCTCGGCCAACTTCTACTTGAGCGCCCTAGCCGTCGGAGACAGTCTGGTGCTGATGGTCGCGTCGGTCGCGGTGTATCCTGGTCTAGCTTGGGGCGCGTGGTTCGACAACACAAGTACATTGGCGTGTCGCACCATCTGGCCTGTACACAACACACTAGTAAACGCGTCCTTCTGGCTCATTGTCGCGTTCACTGTCGAGCGCTGCGTCGCCGTCTGCTTCCCGCTACTCAAGCTACGTCTGTGCACACCGCGCAACGCCGGCTTATGCTGTGTGTCATTGTTGGTACTCGCCTTCCTCAAGAATGTCGACTCCTTCTTCATATTCGACATGACCACCAACGGTTCGGGCAATGTCGTTTGCCACATCCCGTTGCGTCACAAGAACTATCTGCACAACTACCGAACATGGATCAGTCTCGTCGCCTTCAGCGCTCTCCCGACGGGTGTGGTGCTTGTGTGTAACTTGGCAATAATACGATCACTTCGGCGCAGTCTCGTGCGAACGGCAATGGGAGACACACTTACCCGCACAACATTCATGTGCCTGGGTGTGTCGATTGCGTTCATCGTCTGCGTCGTTCCCGCTAACGTATTCGTAGTTTTAAACGTCTACCGGCCAATGACGCCACAGATCCAGTACGGGGTGTTGAGGCCCCTGTTTCTCCTGCGATACGCCAATAACGCCATCAACTTCTTCCTCTACAATGTGACGGGTGCTCACTTTCGGCGCGAGTTGGTCGCGCTGTTTCAATGTTGCATCCAGCGCGCACATGCAGTGGCGGCTACAGTGCGTTCAATGCCGTCACGTCTATCGAGCAGGTTTCAGTTCCGCCGAGGCTTTGACGAAGATTTCGAAATGCACCAAATAGACGACTAGTTACAATTCTGTTATCGATAAAGGAAGAATATGGCATCATATCCCCCACCTCCCGTTTCCAACGCAGGAGAAAGGTGACAGCTCCCGAGGAAACGAGGGAGGCCGGAGCGGGAGTTTGTACACACCGTTTGTCTTTCTACTGTATACGTCTGGACTACACACACACACACACACACACACACACACACACACACACACACACACACACACACACACATGCACACACACTCTCAAACAAACAAACACACACACACACACACTCACAAACAAACAAACACACACACACACACACACACACGCACATCTTTAATTGCAAACATGTAAACAGTATCTTCTGGGAAAAAGAATACGTGAAAAGCCGGTTGCTTTCGACATATCTTCTGTGTTGGTTTCGTCAATTAATCTAATTACTGCCTCCAGAACCGACTAATGAGCGATGTCATACCAAGAAAAGACACTAATTGCTATAAAAATTGAATGCATGCTAGTATCACATAGGAAGATATAAATGACAATAAACAGTAAATAGTAAATAAGTGACATTTCATGCAGATGTTCTTCGTGGCAAATTTCTTCAGAAAGAGTAATAATGCTCGATATGCATGTATTATATAGTCTGAATGTCATATTAATATCAGATAAATAAATTGTAGCATATATTCAACATTTTTATTGTAATAAAATCGCATGTTCTATTCACTTATTTGTTTTAAGTGAAAATGTTTTGTGTGGTTCAAGAAACACAAAGATGTGTCAAGACTGGATTCCTTTGGGCCACATCGCTTCCGTTAGTTGGCATTGTGTTCGAAATTTAGCATACGTCAGTTAAGACGGTTACCCACTAAAGCAATATACTCAACCGTGTAATCAGTTGCTATCTTGGCAGATGCAAATAAAATTATAGATACAACTTTTCAACAATGCTAGAGAGACTTGTGCTACCTTATTGTATGCAAAATTGCCTTGTATATCTTGTGTTCTTCACCATTACTTGACTCGAGTCAGTTATTCTGTGTACTCTGATATTTCGTGTTAGAACAATCGACACAATCACCCTATGTGATTAGACTCCTACATCTTTCAAATACATACCAATACCCGAGGGTGATCAGACTATTCATCTCATCTACGCGTTGCTCCTGGAATAAAGTTTAATTTTCGCAATTCCTTTGTAGCTGCGTCCAAATTTGGGGACGAACTATCGTCTGAAACTATGGCTACCTTCCGGTAAAAATCACAATGGTGACTGGTCGGAGTATATTAGATAAAATATTAGTAATAGTAATAATCCAGTAGGGCTTATCTGATAAATATGCTACTTATCAGCAACGAATTAAATCGAAATTGCCACATGTACTTATCCAATCAGTTCACATCAGTTCGACTTCACAAAACGATCTCACAGGTCCGTATCGTCGGAAGGCGCGCACAAACGCGAAGTCGCACGGTCGTTTGGTGCTGAGACAACGGAACATGCAGACAGTGGCGCCGCCTACCGGGGCTGCAAGCGCCGCCAGGTGGCACCGAACTGTTGTGCTACTTAACGCGTCATAGTTACACTGAACCTGTAGATCGAGAAATACCAAAGACGACTAGCTGCCCACATAGGGCTTGACGAGGATTATAATTAATGAATAGATTTTGGATGTGTCATTAAATATTAACTTGGACTAATGTGCGCGCGTATGCATTCTGAACTAAACTACCATTTCAAACTTGTTCTAAGAAGGTACATGTTCAATATGAACAATATAAACGTGCTTGATCTTAATGTCTACCATAACATATTCATACCATGACATGTCACTTTGGCATTTGATATGTCACTGAATAAATTGCGGGTTTTTGTTTCTCAAATTTACCTGTCGCCGTGTCTGGCCAGCAGAATAATAAACGTACGACACGCATATATAACGATTTGTCTTTTGCGTCGTTCTATCTGAACATTGCATATTATGTGAAAAAATGTCTATATGATGGTGATGCAAATGATATACAGTAAACGGGGGGTGTGTTGATTCATTGGAAATTTGTATTTAAAAGATCTGAGAATGCAACTCCAACAACCAAAAGATGAGTAGTTACAAAAACGCTCTGCCCGTCTTCACACAAAGTGAATGTAATACGCTTAATTTATACGTGACCTATTTTAATCCAACATTACATGCATCGACACAAACAAGGTTATAGTTTTCGACTGAAAATCTAAACGTTTTGTGGATGTACTGAGTAAAAAATGGGCCAAGTGGCCCTGAAGTCCTTTGAACTAATACGTCTATATGTGACCCCGGCTGACCAAATGAGTGATAAGTCGGAAAAATTGTAACATTGTTTTCTTACATCCTTGTAAAAGTTTGGTAGGGTGCTTTACACGGTTTCAAACATTATGACTCCTACAAAAATTGGCAAAGTTATGGAGCATTGAACATGGTAGGGATCAAAAAGTGAAAATGAAGAAAACGCCTGTTGAAGTTTTACATTATATATGCAAATGGATTGCATGGAAATATTACATGCACAACATTCAAATGTGGCACACGGTATGTAATATGTATGTTGCAATCATACACTGGAAGTACAAATGTGCTGCTACAAAGATTTATCAAGTTATGCCAGAGTATGTCTTTATGTGTAAAACTAAGAGGACAGATTATTTGAGAGCAAAAGGTAGACTCACTGTTTGACACATTTTAAAACCTACAGGCAACTGTCCAGTTTAACAGGCTTAATGCTGTCTGTTGACACAAGCTATTGCCAGCAAGCAGAGAACCTTAGCTCCACAGCTGGGTGTAATACACAACCAGAGCCACCACTGATTCATGGTCAAGTAGATTAGCTCAATGCACAAATTAAGACAATACACAACACTGTGAGTGACAGTGTCCAGAGTGAGGCCTAAGCAGTGTCCTCATTCCTGAATAGAAAAATTAACCCTGCCAAGTGGGTGACATTCTGCATAAGTGTTCATTAATCCTTAGTGATTGTTCAGAACACCAGACTGACCACATACCTAAACAAAGCGGATGTAATAGGTGAAGAACAGGCCGTGTTCAAATAGGGGTATTGGTTGAATTGTATCTGTCTCGACGCAAAAGGCTTTATTGTGCCTTCATCGAGTATAAGAAAGAATTTGATTTAGTAGACTGGTCCTCCATGTGGTCTAAGATAATTTCATGCGGTATTAATGGTATTGTGTTGAAAGTTGTATACAACATGTACAAAAATGCTAAATAATGTATGATTCAGGGCAAGGCTGTGTCAGCCTTCTTCTCATGTGATGTAAAGGTATGGCAAGGAGAAAACTTGTGTCCTTTGTTATTTGCTGTTTACCTGAATAATTTTGAACACTGTTAGTCACAATTATGACGGACTTGACATGGCAGCTGGTGAAATTTAAAACAACCTTAGTGATGATGATGTAGGAAATGTAGGTTCTACTATATGCTGATGACACTAGAATGATTCAATCAAATACAGATTTCTTGTGTATAGCGGAACTATGTCAACTCTTCTAATGGTTGACATTTGGTTGTTTCAGGTGTCAACTATATTGTGAATCTGTAATTATTAGTCTATATTGATACAATTAATTTACATAGTACCATGTCTACACAAGGCATGGCAAGTGTAAACAGAACAGTATAATGCATTTGATATCAATAAAGTGTAGGATATTTCAATCTATAGTTGTCCAGAATATTAATTTTCTATGTTTGTCACCTACAGGTGACAGAATATTAATTGTCTATGTTTGTCACCTACAGGTTTCTACAGACAATACATCTTTAACCAATAGACACCACAGTCACAACATTTTATAATAATTAAATGAACATCAAAATAAACACAACTTGCAATTATAGAAAATCAATAGTTTTGAAGATACAGTTTAAAAGTGTTAGGCAACTGTTCAGTCTAACAGGAGACAAGACACCACAGTCACACCATTTTATAATAATTAAATGACCATCAAAATAAACACAACTTGCTAACAGTCTAACAGGGATCAAGTGTGTCTACTCTGCCTGGGTGCTGTGACCAATGAAAGATTAGTCAAGGTCTCAATGGACTAGGCTGTAGAGATTAGTCACAGCTGTTGACTTTGTGGGACAATACACAACATCTACTGTTGGGGGTGGTTTCAAGGGCCCTTCTCAAAACCACATCACTAGATAATGTAAAACTTTTGCACTTTAGGGGCCCCTTAGGTACCCTTAGAATGATTCAATCAAATACAGATTTCTTGTATATAGTGGCAGCACCCTAAGATACATCTATGCAAAATTAGAAAAAAAGTTGCTGAACAGTTTTTGAAAAAATAGGCAAAATGTTACATTTTCACCAGTTTTGGGTTCCTTGGAAGCCCTAGGGAGCCCTTAAAATTATTCAAACAAATACAGATGTCTCGTGCATAGTGGCAGTGCCTTAAGATATGTCTATGCAAAATTAGAGAAAAAGTTGCTGAACGGTTTCTGAGATACGGCAGCTAACGGCGGACGGCGGACGGCGGACGGCGGACGCAGAGTGATGGCAATAGACCCTTGGACCTTCGGCCAAAGGACTAAAAATTACAGATGAGTCACCTGGTTATTGTCCCCGTGTAGCAGAGTGTCGCCGACGTTGAACTTGTTCTGTGACTGCAACATACTTATTCTGTGGACGAAATCGAGTGGATTCGTCGCTGATGTCACGACGTCACAAGTGGCTCAATTGTGGTCGGTAAAGACTGCGCAGTCTCCGAAGTCTCTATAGTCTGTTGCTATGGCGACGGCCGCTGAATGGACGGTAACAACAAAACACACTCGAATAATAGATCGTGACCGTATCAGCCGATACTTCAACTTAAGTTCAGTTGTGGTAATGATTTTGAAAACGTCGTTTGGGCCATTTTAGAGGGAATTTTTAAATGGGTGAATAGGAAATTTACGTAAAATGAGCCCCCTACACAACTAAGACTCAACATTACCGTTGTAATGTATTTAAACGTTTCTTAGTAGTCTTGAGTTGTAAGTAACAAAACGTAATAACTGATCAAATACTATGTAAAGACCTACAAAACACACCCACTTCGCATAACGTAAGGCTTTCTTTTGTTACACCATTTCCGCGGATCTGGATGTATAGGTATAGCCCTCTGGCGATCGCGGTGCAATTCAACATCATGGCGAAGGAACGAAATGCACCGTTGTAGTGGAAGCAAGTTTGATGTTGACATTTGTCAGAACCGGTTGTTGTGGTTGGCCGTGTGTTTGTCTCGCCGATCGTGAAGTCACGAAGACGATCAGCTAAAACATATGACTGTATGATGTTGTTGTTATGTCGAATTAGTTTGTAAGATTCATAGGTGGATCCAAGGGGGCGTGAGGTACAAGATGATAATGATACACAACAATTATTATGTTTCTTTGATTACAAATGCATAATCTACATGTATACATGTATGTATAATTATATATTATACGTGTGTGTGTGTGTGTGTGTGTGTGTGTGTGTGTGTGTGTGTGTGTGTGTGTGTGTGTGTGTGTGTGTGTGTGTGTGTGTGTGTGTGTGTGTGTGTGTGTGTGTGTGTGTGTGTGTGTGTGTGTGTGGTTGTGTGTGTGGGTGTGTGTGTGTGTGTGTGTGTGTGTGTGTGTGTGTGTGTGTGTGTGTGTGTGTGTGTGTGTGTGTGTGTGTGTGTGTGTGTGTGTGTGTGTGTGTGTGTTTTAAGGAAGCACAATGATTTTGTTCTGTCTCTGTGGAATGTCATATTCTGTAATAAAGTATTTCATTCATTCATCTGCGCTAACCAGGACGCCAGTATGAAAAAATGTGCAGACCACAAAGAGCGTTTGGACGAACAATGGAAGAAGAAACGGAAGGGTGATGGTTGAGACGGTGCACATGGCACGAAGATGATAAAATAACTGGCTGATAAAATAACTGGCTATGCAAGCAAGAGGTCTCCTTATTCACGATATGCATGATGTCACCCTGGCGTACGTCATAGAAGAATTGACCATCATTTCGATGCTATATCACGTAGACATTTGTTGTGTCTTAATATGTGTGTATGCACCTGAAAATTCCAGTGGGACAACGGGTGGTAGTAGTGTACGACAAAGGGATACTGAGATCATTCAAGATGGCTGCCAAATCACTACTATTACAGTGAAAATAAAAGTTATCATCAATTCGACGTTACACCATATGCAACAACTGGCTATATAAGCAAGGGGATCTACTGATTCAGAATTTGCATGTTGCCATACTGACACCATTGAAACATTTGAAATGTTCAAGATGGCTGCCAATATGTAAAAATAACGACAGGAAAGTGTGTCGTCGACATTTCATCCTTTGATCACCAAATTATGTTGGATTTGGATCATGGGGTCCTTTCTCCAAGGCTGAGAAAAACAAAACATGTCACTATATGATTGGAAGTGAACACGTTTGATGTTTTACGCAAACGCCTATGATTTCGACTATGGGGTTGTAATTGCATTTCGTTTTCCAATTTTCTCATAGCTACCTAAACAAACGTCAATTGATCATTATTATTTGTGATCAATTTACGCCAGAAAGAGAGATTCCATGGAGCCACAACGACATAAATTGGGCTGATATCCTATTCTACTGGATATCTTCAAAGGAACTGTAACAAAAATCCGCGAAACAGAAGCAGAAGAGTTAATTTTTCAACAACTTGTAGCTGCTGCAAAAGCCGAGGCTAGTTGCATAACGGTGACTTGTGACGACATTGATGTGTATATCCGCCTCGCTCACCGCTTTCACTGTTCATTGCCGCGTGCTATTTTCAAGGAAGGTACGATTACAACTCGAGGTACAGCCTATATTGCGCTTCATCTACTTACAGCTCACATACTCTCGGCTTGCGACACAATTGGGGGAGTTGTCAAATCATAGTTCACAAAGCAGGCTCCACACTTCCGGAACCATGGCGACCTGAGAAACCCGTTTCAACGGATGTAGTCACTGAGGAAATTACACTATTTTTTTCAAGATATTACGGGTGCAATCACGATGAAAGCATGCCATCTGCCAACAGGGAAACATGGTTTGCTAAATTGCAAAACAAAATGCAAATGTAGCTCGAAGGTGAAGTCACTCCCTCCAACGTCAGAGGCATTTGAGCGAAACTTCAAACGTATTCACTTCTGTATGTATGTTTGTATTTGAAAAACAGTCTTGTAAAAATACCTCATGATCCAAATCCAACAGTCTTCGAATGATCGAAAGATGAAGTGTCGAAGACAGTATCCCTTGTCACTGTACCTGATGAAGACGTTGTCACTTCCCCGACGACCAGTTAACATGAAACATATTTCGAAATTGTTACAACTGTAACAACCGCTGGAAGGGTATGGTCTCTGATGAGTTGAATGGTGTTGCAGATAGTGACGATGACAACGTATGGGTCCGTGTATATACCGTCTTTTTCGTTCGCCAATTTCAAAACGAAAAGGGAAAAGACGGCATATACAGGGACCTGTATGTGACAGTAACGTGTTGTCACAACAAATGTATCGTTCTGCAACGCCAGAGGGAACAAGATTTGATAAGTTGCAACAAATCTTTGATTGGTTAATTTTTTATATATAATAGTAGTGATTTTGGCAGTCATCTTGGCTTATCTTTGTATCATTTTGTTGTATGCTACGATCGATAAACCTTAGAAATCATCGGGTGCAAAAACTACGTATAGACACAAAACGTATCTAGGTGGCATAGCAATTCCATTACGGTCATTTCTTTTAATTTCCACATATTGACGGCCATCTTGGATATTTCAGATTCACCAATGATGGGCGGCATCATGCTTACATTTGTATTCTGAATCAGTAGACCTCCCCCTTGCCAACCCAATTGGCCTATCCATCACGTGACCTGTTGCCTAGCAAAACCGCAGTCACGCTATAGACAAATGGATGCCGAGCACGTTGTGGGTTCTGAAATTCCGCCATATATTTTGTTGAAATTCTGGTCCCAAAAATGTTTCTTTATGACAAAAACATAAGGCAAAGTGACAACTGTGTGCGAGAATGTTTGATTCAATAGTAATTTAATTCATATACCGTTGCCAACATTGTTGGTAAAGGCAAAACTTCACAGAGGTCACGTGCACATTTGTTATTCTAATAATGTCATACATGGACTCTAATAATCCACTCCGTTGTTTATTTATTATTGTGTTCAATATATTCAATGTTTCTTTACTACTTTGTTTTTGGTCTTCTAACAGTTTCCTGTAGTATGTTTTTTTTGCATTTCTTAGAATTGTGGTTAACTTATTTTTAATTTTTTTGTAACAGTGTTCCGCTTCATTTGACCTACTTTTCAGAAATCTTCTATACAATTCGTTTTTCTTGTGGCAAGCATTTTTCAAGCCTATTGTGAACCAAGGTTTTTTAGAATTTACATGTTTTGTGTTTAATTTCCTAACCGCGCAGTGGTTGTCATATTTTTAAATAAATGCGCTAAGAAATATATCATAAGCCGTATTAACATTGGTTGTGCTAGTAACATTCTCCAACTTTTCGCAACTTAAATCTTCTACAAAAGAATTGATGTTGTCAGTTGTATGATTTCTGATATATTTGTGTGTTTCTTGATTCCTCTTAATCACTCCATATTCGCATAATGTAAATACTGGAAAATGGTCAGTTATGTCACTTATCAGAATACCATTTGTGGTTCGCTTATTTATGGCACTAATAAAAATGTTGTCAATAAGAGTTGCTGTGTCTCTAGTTATCCTCGGTGGTTTATCGATAAGAGGGTACAGGCCTAGTATGTACATAGTATCAATAAATTGTGTTCTGCCTAAGTGGCTATCTTGTGTTAGAATGTCAACATTTAAGTCCCCACATAAAAACAATGTCTTATTAGTTGGGTTATTTCCAAAGATATATTCAACATTTTCACAAAAGGTGTCAATGTTAGATCCTGGTTTACGATAGATGCAACTTACTCTTACATTCTTTTTGTTTTCTATTATTAATTCTATTGTTACGCATTCAAGGACATCATTTATTGATAAGGATTTACTTAAGACTTTAATACAGTTAATGTCTTTACGGACATATATGGCCATTCCGCCTCCTCTAGCATGTTCTCTACATATCTGGAAGGAATTGTACCTAGGTAGATTATAGTGTTGCAGTGTTGTTGGATCAACCCAAGTTTCTGACATAGCAATTACATCAAACATTATATAAAGAGTGTAAATATAACTTTCAATTTGTTTAAAGTTTGCCTTTAAGCTTCTTGCATTTACGTGTATTATATTAAGACAGTCTTTAGCATTGACAGAAGTACTTGTATGTGAATAATGTTTATAGGAGGATGAATCATTATTTTTAAAAATGTTATCAGGATCAATTTCTGTGCCAAGCTCATGTGCGTTTCTATCGTGATGTTGAGAGTGGTTTACATTGAGGTTAATGTCATTTCCTATCATATTAATACTAGTGATCAAACTGTCGTTATGTTATGAACTGATCGCACTGACGGGCGCATCAGTGGCAATGACGATCCAGATGCCCCAGTCCGACCTGCAGAGGTTAATTGACTGGAGCATAACTTGGCAGATGCATATTAATATTAATAAATGTTCAGTTATGCACATCACCAAAACGAGAACAAACATCAAACAGTCCCAGTATACTATCAACTGTGACAGTCTGGGGATTTTCCACCACCACCCATACCTAGGAGTGGAGTTCTTCGACAACCTCAGGTGGAACATCTATATATCTCACCTGACTGGTAAAGCAAATTGCGTATTTGATTTCATCAGAAGAAATGTATGTAAATTCTCTGAAAAACAAAGCACTTAGTAAATTTCAACTTGGTTCGCGCAAACATCGAATATGCGAGCGCCGCTTGGGACCCTTCAACAGCATCGTCATCATCATTGTGTCAGTGTAGTGTCTGGTGGTTGGGCAAAGGCCTCAGCACGTCGTTTCCAAATCGGCCTGTCTTGCGCTATCCTCTGCCAGATGGTGCCCTTCTAGTACTCGTCTAGTTCGTCTCTCCACCGTCTAGCCGGTCTTCCTCTAGATCGTTTCCCTTCGTAATGTCTCCAGTTTACGATACGATGTCCATCGGTTATCTCGTAGTCTGCTGATGTGCCCTGCCCATGTCAACTTCTGTCTTCTGATTTGTTCTATCACGTCTGTGACCTTTGACTTCTCTCTTACCCAGATGTTTGTTTTTCTCTCCTCATATGTGATGCTTAACGTACTTCTTTCCATCTTTGTTTGTGCGGCTGCTAGCTTGTTCTTTGCCTGGATGGTGAGTGCCCATGTTTCCGCGCCGTACGACATCGCTGGAAGTAAGCATCAGTTGTAGACTTGTCTCTTCAAGCAGGTTCCAAAGTTACCCTTGAAGATGTTGCGGTGTTTGGCGAATGCAGTCAAGTCGGCGGTGATTCTTCTTTGAATCTCCGTGTCTTGGTTTTTGTTCCTAAAACTGTATCGCTGTCCCAGGTAGACGTAGCATTCAACGTTCTCCATCTGCTTGATGTCAATATATATTGGTGTGTAATTTTCTAGCATCACTTTTGTCTTCGAAATGTTCATCTTCAGACCTTGTTTTTCACTTTCGTCAGTTAGCTCCTGCAACATTTTTAGTTCTTGCGGTGTAGTAGGGCATATGAGTATGTAGTCGGCGAAGCGAAGATGACTGAGGTATTCGCCCTCTATCCTCAAGCCTCTGGTTTCCCAGGTCAGTCTTTGGAATATGCTTTCGAGTGTTGCCGTAAACAGCTTGGGCGATATGGTGTCACCCTGTCGTACTCGTCTCTTGTTGTTGATCTTTTTGGGACCCTTACACTCACAATTATAAAAGAACTAGAGAAAGTACAGCGTCGAGCGGCGAGATTTGTAACGAGTAACAACAGTCGGGAAAGCAGTGTAGCATTAATGCTAAAATAAATATAAAGTGGAGCTTCTCAGAAAGATCAACCGCCTAGTATACTATTATTCTAAAAATCCCTACACGAAAGACAACTCTTCCTTTACGACACTATATTGTTCGCTCAATCAACAACACGCGTGGCCATAATGAGCGATTTATTCAGGTGCCGGACATGACATAGGTTTATGCCAACAGCTTTTTCAACAAACCTTTAAAGACCTGGAACGATCTATCCAAAACAGTTGTGTCTGCAGCCAGGGTGGACATTTTAAAAACTAGATTGGGCAGACACAGTTCCTGCAGTGCTATTGCACACATCCATATTTCCGAACTGACCTTAGAATTTTTGCCAATTAATAAATAGACATAGATTGTGTCATAAGCAAACCGCGGCGTACAGGAAATATCAATTGATGTGTCCATTACGTCGCGGTTAATGTTCATGGTGAGTGCATGTTTTCTCACCCAAAGAATGCATGTTTAGACATCCAATATTCTGCAGACCAGCGCTAGCAACATACAGGTCTTGTACGTGCGCCGCTGCATTGTGCATCAACCTTCTAGGCAGAAATACACTTTGCGGAGTGTTTGCAAGAGGGACAGTCCCGATATATATTGTTACAGTCCCCGTCTCCAGGTGGTAGAATGTAATCTATCGAGCTATCCTATATAAACAATTAAAGCGCGTGTGCTTCGCGTTTTTTCAAACTACGTTGTGTGTAACGAAGCCAAAACAGTTATTGTGTATTAGCGATGACTGTACACATCATATTTTTCTTTACATTGGACCAACGTTAAGCTTCGGTGACTGTCTTCAGTACTCGTTAACAAAGGATAATCGATAGTGTGCACTGTAATCACCAAACTGGCTTAACTAGTAGGCATGACTTGCAGCCGATATGATCACTACATGTATGTGTGTGTGCGTGCGTGTGTGTGTGCGCGCGCGCGCGTATGTGTGTGTGTGTTACACCCTTAGATGATTTTATTACATAAAAGCATGAACGGCATGAGTCAACATATGCAAAGAAGTGAACAACCAAAATTAAGATATATAGATCTAAATATGTTTTGTTTTACCGGGAGTAGCTGAAATTTTCTGTGGAGCCAAAAACAAACTATGCAATGCACCCTATTATTAGTAGATTGCCAGCCAATTGTTGGCAAAAATTATAATCTTTGGGACAATTCAGATTACAGTGGTAGAACCTTTCCAAAAGTAGACGTTAATTCCAAACCTGGCAGGTAGATAGTATTAATTTTAATTCATGCAAATTGTGTGTGTATATATATGTGTTTGTGTATATATATATATATATACACAATAGATTTTACGTAGGTGGCCATTATTCTGTAGAATGTAGAGCCTATAGATTTTCTTTAATTACCAGACCTCGTGTGGAACATAATTTTGTGAAAATTGTTATTCCTCGTTTTTCCGATAAACCCACTCAAACCTGATACCCCTCAATTTAGTGCCAATCTGGTGACGGATTATGAAATATTGATGCGTTCTGCACAATAGCCAGTATGCGAATCAGGGATGGGTTCAAGTACTCGAGTACTTGAGAACTTGTGTACCTAAGTACAGCAAGTACTGTATTTTGACTTTTCCAAGTACATTTTATGCTTTCGTTATGCATTTGGCTCTATCTGAAGGATTGAAAAAACTTGTTACAGTGAAAATTACTGTATATTTATTCTTATTTTGCACAAAGCTTCATAACGTGAAACATAATTGATGGTGCATAACTACATGTTGATTGGTTTATATGCATAAAGATGAGGAGAAGCACAGGCACTTACGGGCATGTCAGCCGAGATTTGAAGCCATGAGTCAATTACATGGGATAAACTAACACTAACTGATCTTTTGATCAGCTAAAGTGGCTTCAGATGTTCGGAAACCACCAGTTCACATATATTCAAGCAAACATATTGTCAGTTATATCTACAAGACTGCAGGGTACAGTCATGGCGAACAAATCAGCAGCATTGGATCACTTTTTTGTTCCTACAAATGTACAAGGCAACTATAAAGCCCAGTATAAAAAATGTGATATGAAGATTTCCTCTCGCTTTGGGATAACAACGAACTTGTTGAAGCATATGACGGTAATGTTATGTTAAATTATTGCAAAATTATTTACTATTATATCTGTTTTTATTACGCCAGTATGTTATATATTAAGAATATGTTCTATTATTGCCTATATATGTTATGAAGTACTCATACATGCCAGTATTTGAAGCGTTGAATAATGATGAATAAATGCATAATACTGCTGCTTTTGTGTTTTCATTGCATTGAATTTCACAATTATGAAACACAAAGGTAGCGTTCAATGTACTTGACTGTACTTGATTAAAATTTTCAGAGTATTTTTTACTTGTACGTGAGTTTTTCATAAAGTACTTGTACTTGCTTATATTTTTAGACAAGTTCTTGTATTGGACTTGGCTAGATTGAAAGTACTTTTACTTGTAATTAAGTACATTGTGCATGTACTTGACCTATCCCTGGTACGAATACGCTAGCGACTAGATAATATTTATTGCTACCTCGAGAAACATCTAATGCAGTAGTACATTCAGTATTCACTGGACCAACATGTCCCCTGTCAAAGTGCTCGAAAAAAATTCACACATAATATCAAAACGCCAGAACGCTTGGTATTGGCGCAAGTGCATACATACATACATATATACGTACGTACGTACGTACGTATATACGTGCACATACACACACATACATACATACATACAGGGCACATACATACATACATATGTACATACGCACATACGTGCATACGAACATACAAACATAGGTACGTACGTGCGTAAATACACATTCACACATACACATACACACGTACGTACGTACATGCATACGTGTGTGCGTGCATGCATGCATGCATACATAAATACATACATACACGCATGCATACATACATACATATATACATTCATACATGCATGCATATATCCATACATACATACATACACACATGCATACATCCATACATGCATAAGTAGTTTATGGGTCCATCTGTATCGTTAATTTAGGAGGTGTATGTGTGCCCATGGGGAAATTCTAAGATGGCGGTTGTCTCAGGTTGTGGGCACATGATCGGAGGTAGTGCCTCCTGGCAGAATGTATTGGAGGTAGTGTCTCCTGCCGGAAGGTGTCGGTGGGACACGTGTATGAGGGGTAATTAAGGGCATATAGTGGCAATTAAGGAGTAATAAAGAGTATTGAGGATTCACCTAGCGGGTGCATGCGTGCGTGCATGTGTAAGAGCGAGAGTGATCGAAGCCTCATACTAGAGGGTGCGTGTGTGTCAATGTATGTATGTATGCGCATGTATGAAAGACCGAACGAAACATGAGAGTATACGAGTGCACATATATTTTATTGACTAAAGATACAAGCGTATAATGATATGCATACCTATTAGCACATGGACGCGTGTGTGATACCATGTACGAAACACGCAATACCGTATTTTATTAACTGAAGACAAGTGGATGATGTGACATGACTTACGGGTTTTTTTACAACTTCGCCAGCGGTCGAGAGCTTAAGGGTCATTATGACCACGCCATTGGCTCGTATGGTACGACCTACCGGTGACTTAACACCGCAGCAGAGGTCGTGAGCTTACCGGTGTCTGACCACCGCGCCATAGGCTCGAACGATGATGACGATGATACCTGCTTGTTAATGAAACATGGTATTGTCTCGTACATACACGATACGTCAACCATGCCATCGGTCCTACGATGACCTAGTTGTCAATAGCGAAATAGTAGCGAAATTAAACATAGTGCCGAAACACACACCTTACCTCAATTGTTTAAGCCTATCAAATAAACGACAATCGTGTGCTACCAAATTAGTGACGAAAACCATTCACGAAATCCTTCATCGAAAATTGTTGTCATGTTAAGATGTACCTGATGTTCAGTCTTACGGTACTCGTATAATGCATTATTAAATAAATTGTTAGTTTATTATGAAGATGTTTATTATTTTTTTATTATTATTATTTATTTTTTTTACACGAATCATAGATTTCATTGCATATATGACATGAATAAGGAATACAAGCAATGTGTTGCTTAGTTCCATTTGATACGTAATGTATACATGTTACATATTACTGCTACTGCTACATCTGTGCTATATTTAACATTATGTATCAATAAAGATTATTATAAAAGCCGCGACAGCAAAGCATGAGGTAATCGACACAGTATTGTCCGCAAAAGTTAGTCAGAGGACTCTGAAGTCTCTTGGAAATATGAGTCCATTCTACACAATTACGAGTCCATTCAACAGTGTTTATCCACGATTCTACGGAACTCGACGTGCCGCGGTGGCAAGCAGTACGAGCAGAAGTATTCACCGTGTCCGTTGCCGTCCATCTACAGCGTTAACTAATGTTCGCCCGGTTTGATGCCGACGTGTGTGTTGCACGAAGGCGGCCGGGAAAGCGTCTGTCGTTATCTCGAGTAGTTTGTCTTTGGGTACGATAGCGCGAACGATGGCCTCTGTGTGCGGGTCCAGGACAAATAGGCGAGCAATCTGCAAGGTCTCTTTCAGAAGCCGTAGATGACGTTGCGCTCTCGAACTCGGCGTAGGCAACGACGTTCACAGTGGTCGTCAGCGCATCGCGGAAATGAATGTCGATCCGCAGGTTGCCATTTTGTACCAGATGGAAGCAGGCGTCGTCGCACGTGTCATGGGTGAGATCCAAGCCGAAGAAGGTGTAGCCGTTCCCTTCGTCGTGCCTCACCTTACCGGTCGAGGTAAACAGGTTGTGGTAGCACCTAACGAAGAGGTCGTGGTCGAAATTTGGTTGGAAAGGTTTGGAGGGCATCTGTCGTCCGTCCACGCACAAGGCGAGGAAGTTGGTGTGGTTGTTCTTGGCGTGGAACGGATTTTTGTTGTAGGTCCCGTTGTAGGCGTCGTTGTCGATGCAGCACAGCAAGAGATGTTTTGGAAGCGTGCTAAGGAAGATATTCTCGTGCATGTGCGTACGGGTTCCCGTGGGAATTGAGTCGACTTTGCAGGCGACGGAACGCATCGGATACTTGGCCGTGGTTTTTTCAAGGACTTTGGTGTGTGCCGTCTGCACGCTCGGATTCATCTTGACGAACAGTGTGGCGTTGACGATCTGTATCTTGTAGTCGGGGTTGGCTTCGCAGGCCATAAGCCCGAACGCATCCTTGCTGCGCACCAGACGTATCTTGACCTCTACAGCGTTGATGAGGAATTTATCCTGGAGGAATAGGTCCACCTGGAGGGGAATCATCATGTCGACCACGCAACTCCAGACCATCTTGTCTCGTCTAGTCACGAACCCCGCGTTCGCTGCATCTCCGGCGGCTATTTCGACGGTTTCCATGCGATTGTCCGTGTCCTTGTGCAACTTCTAACTCGCCAGTTGCGTCTCCTTGGCATCGTCCCCGTAACTCAGCAGCGTCTCTATATAGGCGCGGTACGGGTACATATTGGTTGACGGGGTCACTAGCGTTCCGTTCAGGTAGACGTCGACCTGACTGAACAGCGAATGGAGCCAGTTATTCACGAGACCGTTGGCACGGGTCACCTTCGCTTGAACGTGTAGCATCGTGCTGGCGAGATCCAGGTAATCGTCTCCCGATCCGGGTATGACGAATTCTATTGGGCCACCCGAGTCGAGCGAGGACATGGGTTAAATATTCATGAGCATGCCTTATACGGATCGTGAAGATGGGGCTAAGTGGAAACTTTACGCGCAGTTATTTTGTCGATATATTGTCAGGGTCATTAGTGACTAACAAAACATAATTTAATGACATAAAGGCATAGAGTTACATGAAATAATCATATTAACAGGATTATTTAATAATTACGTACAAAGAGATTAAAATTCTCAAAGAATCGCTTTACATTTATAGAGTGAGTGTAAGTTCAGTGTGAGTATAATGATTGTATAATGAGATGATCACTATTCAATCGCCAATAAAATTATCAAGGCAGCATAGATTGAATATGTAGCCTATTAAGAACGTTGCATTGATAAAATGAAAGTTTATGTTGTCGCATCGCAAAGTAAAATTCGGTTTCCGAAACTTCAAGATAAAGGCCATGTAAATACGATAGTGATTAGACTAGTCAGTAGCATATAATTTGAAAACAATAGGTCACCGTTTGTGCGTGCGTGTCTGTATAATCAAATTTTGGCCAACCCTAAATTGTCCACTATGAATAACTGTTACATAATCCCTGCAACACATGCGCACAAAGCACTGAAACTCTTGTATTGGTCCAAGAATGGGTTGTTTTTAGGCTAACCCATTTGAGCCAAGATACTCTCTATATAAACATTGTGCATATAAAACACGACTTCACATTTTCAAAACAAAATATCTAAGTATATGTGTACTAGTAATAAAAAATAATATTAACTGAACAGATAATGTTCTAGCACTGTCACGCATATTCGTATGCCAATATTTACTCTTCACACAATTTAAACTAGGGGGAAATTGTGAACTAATTAAATTTTTACATTTTGTGTTGCAGGTTGTGGTGTTCCAGAAAGCATGGCACGTTTACAGACTGAAATCAATGGTGGATATTTGGGATTACACTATACGAACTGCTGCAACTTCGTGTAGAAAGAGTGGATGTGATAAGTCGCCATTTCCTCCTGTGAACAATTGTTTCCTTGCTTCAGTGGCAGCTTGAAACATATTCATCATCCACTGCTGGTTGACAACAAGGTGTTCAACTCTTGTTTCGACAACTGTTCAAAGTTATATTATGATCATTGGAAGTCATTTGCTTTGGTACACTAGACGCTCATCTTACAAAACAAAAGAAATAATAAACATTGGTGCACATAAAATGTACTTATAAGATATTATGAACATCCGCAAATCATAGCATTTGCGGCATATTTAACATATTTTCAATATTGACAAAGTTTTAATGTTGAAATATATACACACAAGAACATATTTATATTTCTTATAATTTACACCACAAATTTGTATTGTACACTAAAACGATTGTGGATGTTTGATCTCAGAATGCAACTTTAAAACTGTACCCACACTTCATTTATTCCATTAGATATGTAAACTTCTTGCACATAAAGTGAATTTTGTTCAGAATATTTCCAAGTAAAGTGTGCAGTTAGTTTAATAGGAAGTGCATTTTTTTTATTAATCTGTAATAATTTTTAAATGTTGTTGGCCCATAAGGATGCCATAAAATTGCCTCAACCCTGGACCAATATATACTAGCCACAAAAAGAAACTGTGCATAGGAAGAAAGGCACCGACTTGTAACGCAATGAAGTGATTTTGCTCAATGTATATTAACATGAAACAAGGACATGTAGACTATACCATAACATGACTTTCATTGGAAAGTTACATAATGCAAGGTCAGGCAACACCATTGTGTGAAAACAAATGCTCATGTAGAGTCTTACGTAACATGCATGGTTACATAAGGCAGACGTTTGGAAAGCTGCTGGTACATCCAACTGGAAAAACACACAAAGCACAAGCCTGCCATTCCACAAAGGTTCCATACCCACCTTATTCTATTAATGAGGCGCCGATGCACTGCAGTGATCAACGCAGATGGAGGGCACACCCGTTATTAATCTTGTGACGTTCAAGTTTGCCGCTGAAACATTGACCTTAAAGACTAGGCATAAACGTGAAAGCCATAATGTTAGTGTCACGTGAAAATAATGGCACACATGTTACACTTACATAACACTTTTGTGTGGACAGTTTATACCACTTGTTTAACAATGTAATGACATTTGTATCATACACAGTTTCTTTTTGTGGCTAATATCTATTTTTATTCAGTGAATTGTCATATCAGACATTAAATGAGCAAATGTTTTGAGATTATATTAAATTGACGTGAACAATTTAAATCACTGAAATGTCATAAGGTTTAGGATGAAACTGATTTCTTCCCCGGTGGGTATCCACATGATATATAACTAATAAAAGGAATCCGCGTCCCGCATAAACTGGTTCCCAAATATTTCCCCAGAGGCGCTCCGCATACTTTCATTGCTGTGTATGAGTGGCGCCACTCGGTGGGCTGGAGACCAGTTAACGTCCCGTCTGAGCAACCGTGTTGCATCGTGTAGCGACTCAAGAGATATCGCATGCAACCATGTCGCAAGCAACATCATTTGGCCTTGACCTTTCTCAATGACGTCAATATCGCCTCATTGCTTGCAAGCTTAGTGTAAACCCGGCTTAGACACGTGCCTGTAGTGCTTATTGTGTAACCCGTCATGCGTGGTGGCAGTCTTGCTAAATTTTATTCAAATCATAATAAATATACTGCGTAATATATAACGGAGGAGATATAATCGTCTGTATCATATTGCAAGTGAAAACACCTGGAAGAGTTTGACCTTGTTTGTCGAATGCGAGGCATCAATACTTATAACTAATCTTCGGTTAATCAAATCGTGCAGTGTGATCTCCTATATATGAAAAGTGTTGTTTGTCCTGATTGCTTCATTGAAATCGCTAAATGCGAGCGGTGACTCATTTATTTATCTACTGTTATCCGCTTAATTAAATTTGGCAAGCTGTTGGCACGCGATGCTATGAATACAAGAGAAGTTGCAACTTAACGACTGCCTAATTTCTGCAATTGTCTGATATGAATTACAAAGTGTTTTGATTTAAACCATGGTACAGCAGAACATTTCTTAAATGTCTATATCTAACGCTTCACCTATAAGTCTCCTGAAATATAATGGCTTGGTAGACGTTTGCTAAGATATTCTTCAATTTTGCAATATAATACTTATAAAATTGTTGGAACTGCGTTGTTCGTCTACATCGTCTTGAATGCGCCAAGTACGACGTGATTCATTAAATTTTGTTTACACAACTGTGACGAAATGCGTTTTGAGAATTGTTGGCACGCTAATGCGATGGTAATTAAACTATAAGGAGCGTATACACAACACTGAGTGAACTTTAATTTACCCTGACTGTCTAGGTCCAAGATATCTGCGCGATGCGTGGCAGATTCAACACAAAACCGAGTGACTCATCACCTTGTCACATGTATATAAATAATCCTCTAACACCAGGATAATTACTTCAATAACACCACCACACCGATTGCGAACGTATAACTAGCAATAAACCGATTTATTGTGTGACTTCATACGTAAACAGGATATGAGAAAACCAGTGAGAGCAATGGAAGAATCGAACAAAGGAATGAAGATTGTTAGGTGAGACGAAAAAGCTATTCACAGGAGGGGTGATTGAGTGAAAAGTAGAACAGATACTACCCGAAAATATGTATACATGTATGCTAACGTGTCCCTGCTAGACGGTTTGCATCTCGGGCGCCAAACTTTCAGGGATTAATTTACAACACCCACAAAGAAACGTAACGTATTAGTTTTCGTAGGTTAAGGGTATATGTATCGATTTTATGGTTCGTACCAGACGTTAGACGAAACTTGCGTTGCGAAGCAAAGCTCACACTTACTTCATCATCGCAAATTTCACGTGCAACTACATCGGGATACCGTCCTCTGCATATGTGTGTGCATCTAAAACCACATAAAGAGTGGACATTTTTGCCAGAAGTGTTTAACTATAACCTAGCTGGCGTATGTATATAGTTGGTTCCAAGTGAATAAACCAGTTCATCGTTCAGCTGGGAAAGTTTGACATAACTTGCTTTGCGAAAACAAATGTTCAAATTTACGTCTTAGCTAAATTCTCAAATACTCCGGGAAACTCCAAATACTCCGGGTATGTATTGCCTTCCACAGGACGGACATATTAGCCCTCTATAGACTCACTGCGTGACAACTAATTGCACCCCTCCTTATAGCGGAACTCTTGCCTCGACGGGGAATGGGGGCGAACGCCGTTCGTCTGAGTACGTTGTTACAATACATACTATGTGGATCGCGGTACCACCGCTGTCACTCGTATACTTATTATGTAGCAATGCATGGATATATGAATATATCTTAAAATAACCTCATTTTGTACAATACAACTTATAAATACCACCATTTCTACTAGAGGTCATGGACTTAAGCTTAACACATGGTGTAAAAAAAAACGTTTTGCAATCGAGTTGTATCTATCTGGAATGGACTACCTGAACGCATAGTAAACTTAACTTCTAAAATGCAATTCAAGAAAGAGCTGCGTACAATAAACTTTGAATCTGAAACAAAGTTCTACAGACCCTTGTAGGGATCTACTTGATTTGGAATATTTGCACTTTGTTTATTAAATTGTATCATCCCATTGTAACTTTTCACCAAAACGGTATGTTATACATTATATAATAATGCATACATAAAACCGCGATATACTCTATTGTATTCATTGTAATATTGCGTATGTATATATGTATCTGCATATGTAATATTGTTGTTACATTAATTGGAGTTAATTATGCGCACACACGTTGTGCAAACTTGTGTATCCTACAAATGTTTAGTATGCTACTCTTCCTTGACGCTGTGCATCTCGGGAATCAAACTTTCAGAAGTGCCTCTGCGGCCCTTGGAAGGAACCGCTATACACCTGTCTGTATCCTTCTTCTTCAAGAAGCATGAAGCATGTGCAACGCAATTGTCGTGTGGCATATTTCCATCTTCACAGTATTGGGAGAATTTCAAATCTTCTAAATCGATAAACCACAGAGGTGATGGTGCATATCTACATGACATAAGATAAGATAGTTTATTTTGCCTTTACAGGGAATTTGTTATACACTTCATGGCAATTCGATACCAAACATTATATACACAATTTATAATTTATTTAATAGTGTCTCAGTCCGATTATCTCGAGAGTTAATTGCTGTTAATGGCTGCTATGGCCGTTGGCACAAAGGAACACTTCAGTCGGCTCGTCCTTGCCTTGTAAGCACGCAGTTGCCTCCCCGATGGCAGGAACTTGAAACACTTGGACAATGGGTGATCTATGTCTTTCATAACTGATGTTGCTTTAGCCAGGATAATTCCAGCGCAGATATCGCACACTGATGTCAGATTGTTGCCTACGATTTTATGGGCTCTTTTCACAATTCTTCCAAGGATTTTTCTGTCACTGGCTTTCGTGCATGTGCACCACATCGCGGCGCATAATTTCAGGATGCTTTCTACGGTTGACCTGTAGAAGTGTTCCTGTATAGTTCTGTCGATCTGGAAACTTCGCGGCATCCTAAGTTGGTACGGTCTCCGGTTGCATTGCTTAGCAAAGCTGTTCACGTGTTCGGACCAAGTGAGATAATCTTGCATGGTCACACCCAAATATCGGAACGACCGAATACTTTCAACTTCTTCCTCGTTGATCTTCACTGTTGTCTGGGGTGCAGCATTTCTCCTGAAATTAATCACCATCTCTTTGGTTTTCTTGGCGTTTAGTATCAAATGGTTGTCGTTGCACCAAGTAACTAACTGTTGGATTTCATTTATGTAGGCTGCTTCGTCTTAACTGGAGATCAAGCCTACGTAGGCAGTATTTTATCTGAACCGCTGGCTTTGCTCACTTTGATCTGCCGCATTTTCTGTATGCGCCCACTGTCACATACACCCTCCTATGCAAAGCAGCAATGCAAGTCCAGTGTAGATTGGAATAGGCCAACTTAATGACATTAAATTGATTGTTTCACATAGGTTATATCAACAGCACATATACATCAGTACATGTTCACAGCAAGCATGCCGGCCCCAATGGTACTGCTAACCAGTACCTACAAATCCTAGCTGTATAACCAACCACCACTAACTAGATCATTACACTATATTTACAATTGACACTGCACCGGTGGATGTCACTTCACGTCATCCTAAGCCTCACTCCCTCTCCTTGTGCCACTACACACCTACTTTATGAGTGATTGATTGAGTCATTTTGCACCTTTCTGTGAATACAAGCATTGGTTTTGTAGTCAAAACAATCTCCCATCCCGTAAAGTAGCGAGTGCCGTTGCTGTGCCCACAGTGTGCATTTAGGCGAACAAATACATGTGTCCTTTGTTCAAGGTCATCAAAGGTCAACAGAAAAAATGGCAACATCGGTTTTGTTTTGATAAAACATATGAGAATTCATTGATACAAGTTGCCATAGAGTAACAGTCCGGGGGTCCAACCTTGCTGCATTGCCCCCACACCACGCGTGTACAAAACTGTCACAATACGTGCTTTTTCACTCTAGATGAACTGTGTTTGCAGGCATTTTGAACCAGACTTTAATTTTATAATATTTTTTATTCTTTCTTAACTTGACGTTTTTCAGTATTATTAGTATCATTACTATTATTATTTTTCATAAATGATCTCATCTATTTAGTGTCGATAATGTATACATATTTTAATGTTTGTAATAATTTTGTTAGATACATTCCATGTTTTAATATTGTGATGCGCCTCTAAATGGCCATAATCACCAGATTTTTGCCGCAGAAAAATGCTGTCAAATTATTGTTTTCAAAATTCTTCCATATTAAATTATTACTCTTTCTACGAACAGTGGAATTTTGATGGTTCCAATAATGTAAAATTAGTAATGCTCCCCTACTTATCATTGAATGTAGCTTCGATCAATCGTAGACAACATGTACAGCGATACTCATATTGGATCACTTATATAATATGTGTAAAACGTCCACTACGAAAATGTCGTGAACCCTTCTCATGTATGATCTGTTTATGGGAGCGCCCTCTGAACAATTAATATCGAACCAAGAACTTGCTTGTTGCATGGTTTCTGACCTATCAGTGAATACGATCGTACACAGCCGCTCACAAAGTAACAGGTTATCCCGGCTGGACAATCTTACCATAATCGAGGAAACGCGTGTAAACGTATGCGAGAATGTTAACGTTGTCGTCAAAAACGGCTTGAACCCCGACGCCAAACTTTCAGGGATTTAAAAATCTACAACACCAGCCTCCAGGGGTTTGTCGTAATACATTAATTGTTTTCAAAATACTCCTTTATGTCAAGATTATCACTTTAGGCTACATCGGTTGTTCGGAACGTAAAACGTATTACGTGCACATAAAACGAAAACAATCGCAGGAACCACGCGCGCGTAGCAAATACTTCGGGAAAACGGAACCTGCGTCAAATAGAGGCTGACACAATAATGCTTATACCTCATGTTAATGACGTAGCACAGGGTGCGGCAACTTTTTTTGAAAAGAGAGCCAAAAAAGTGAGATGGGCTAGGTCAGTGGGCCACACATTTATTTATGAATATAGATTATCATTCGCCTAATCTTCATGGAGGCTGGTATATTATGTTACGTATATATAAACATTCTAGCTCCTAATCGTTGACATTGAACATACACATTTTGGCAGTGTATAAATTAATAATGATTTATTATTATCGATAATCAAGGTATAATTTTGATCATTAGAGTATTAAAAAGTACGCATTATTCCGTGCTGTTGGCATGCAACTGACATTTTGACTAGTGTGCCGCCCGAGTTCGTTGCTGCGCTATGCACGAAGTGCCCCACGTCTAGCTGCAGACTTGTTCCTCCGAGCGTCTGTGTGTCGGGCAATTGTCCTTCAGTCAGCTGCGTCCCCATCTTGCATTTCACTAAATTTATCTTCGAGCACTGCTTCTCCCACTCAAGCCTAATCCCAAAGAGGCAGCGTGTTTCACCAGTTTACAAAATTGTTCCATCGGCATGTGTCCAATGCTGCCACTAAGTGGTAGTCACTTAGTGGCAGCATATTGCATTAGTCCACAAGAGACATACATCAAAATAGACGCGAATAGTCTTGGAAATACAAGGAGGTTTCTTACCGTGTCCAGTCGGTATTGTAACGAGTTCATCAAGAACGTTAGATTGTGATGTTTGCGTCAATGGCCACGTACCACACTTCAGCACACACCTGTCATTGTTTCTGCGCTTGACATCTGTATTCGCGGGAATTTATAGTTACTTCATTCATACATGTTTAGTCTCCTGCATTCGCCGGGGGCCTCCTAGAAATCCATCAAATCCCCCGATCTCCTGGAAAGGAGAACCAATCTCCTGGATTTTCAGTGAAACCAAAATAATTTTTCTATCTTATTTTCTGAACTCGGCATGGCTTAATTGGGTTTTATTTCCGGCTGACTCGAGAATGTTTTTCTGGGTCAATAGAAAGTGTTCAATACCTGTCAATACCAGTGCCAGTGTCAGTGCGTTAATTGCAATCGGTCAGACAGCGAGCTAAATGAATCTCATGAATAGCGACGTTGGACCAAGGCCGCTCGGACAACAAAGCGAAAAGGGGTTAGTAGTACGTATGCGATTCTGGAGGGGTATCCTGCGGTGGAATGAGCGATACTAGGGAGGTTTCGAAAGCCGCCCCCCTGAGCAAAGTGAGTAGTCACGTGACCGTATGTAGTGCGCCTCATAGCAGAAAGAAGTGTACCTAAGCGTCCGTAGTGCCATCTAGCGACTCGGACTTTAAAACATACTCGGACTTTAAAACATGTGATGTATGTATGTATGTATGAAGAATTAGTACTAAGGGAATAACTGGTAAAAACCACAGTTTGAAAGTTGATTAGGTTTTTAATGACACCCCCTAACGAGGAGTGTAGAGAGGGTGTGATTATTAGTTGTGTATGAATGTACGTGTATGTGAGGGGAGTGTAGAGAGGATGTGTATGAATGTGCGTGTATGAAAGAACTAACGAAACACAAGAGTATACGAGTGCACACGTATTTTATTGACGAATGATACAAGCGTATAATATGAAACCGTGTTTTATTAAGCGAAGTACACGAACATCAAGACTTGTGGGTGAGTGAACACCACGACAGAGGTCGTGAGCTTAGGGGTCAATACGACCACGCCAGTGGCTCGCGGGATGACGATGATGGTACGACTTACGGGTGAGTGAACACCGCGTCAGAGGTCGTGAGCTTACGGGTGTGTGACCACCACGCCATAGGCTCGAATCGTTAATGACGATGATGATATCTGTTCGTTAATGAAACACGGTTATCGCAGTTGTTTAAGCCAATCAAATACGCGGCAATCGTTTGCTACCAGATCAGTGCCGAAACCTTTTACGAAATCCTTCATGACAAGTCCACGACATCGAAACATGAGATAAGCAACACAGTATTGTCCACAAATGTTAGACACGGGACTCTGCAGTCTCTTAGAATTATGAGTCCACGTTACACAATGTTTATTCAAGAAACGTCGAAACTCGACGTGCCGTGGCGGCAAGCCGTAAGAGCAGAAGTATTCGCCGCAACTGTTGGCGTCTACGTAGATCGCTATCCAATGTTCTCCGGGTTTACCCGTGTCGTGCGTGTTGCACACGAAGGCGACGGGGTAAGCGTCTATCTGGAGTTCGAGGAGTACGTCTTTGGGTACGATCCCGCGCATGACGACACGGGCGTGCGTATCGCGGGTGAGTAGACGGACGAGCTGCATGGTTTCCATCAGTTGTCGTAGATGACGCTACGATTCCTGTCGATCTCCAGCACCTTCTCGAACTCGGCGTAGGCGACGACGTTCACAGTGGTTGTCAGCGCGTCGCGGAAATGAATCTCGACGCGCACGTTGCCCTTTTGTACCAGATGGAAGCAGCAGTCGTCGCACGCATCGGGGGTGAGGTCCACGCCGAAGAAGGTGTAGCCGTGTCGGAAGTCGTAGCGAGTCAAGCCGTTCCCTTCGTCCTGCCACGCCTTACCCGTCGAGGTGAACAGGTTATGGTAGCATCTGACAAAGAGGTTGTTGTCGAAGTCGGGCTGGAAAGGTTTGGCGGGTATCTGTCGTCCGTCGACGTACACGGCGAAGAAGTTGATGTGGTTGTTTTAGCGTGAAAGGGATTTTTGTGGTAGCGTCCGTTGTAGGCGTCGTTATCGATGCAGCACAGCACGAGACGTTTCGGAATAGTACCAAGAAAGAGGTTCTCGTGCGTGTACGAACGGGTACCTGTGGGAATAGAGTAGACCTTGCATTCGACAGGTCGCAGCGGATACTTGGCGGTGGCCTTTTCGAGGGCTTTGATGTGTGCCATCTGCACACTCGGATTCAGGGTGACTTTCTTGACGAACAGTGTAGCGTTGACGATCTGTATCTTGTAGGCGGGGTTGGCTCCACCAGCAATGAGCGCGAACGCATCCTTGCTGCGTACGAAACGCATCTTGAGCTCGACGCCGTTGATGAGGAGTTTATCCTGAAGCAAGAGGTCGACGTGGACACGACCTATCATGTCGACCACACGACTCTGGGCGATCATGTGGCGTCTGGCGACGAACCCCGCGTTGGCTGTCGGATCGGCACCATCAACGACGACGGCGTCCATACGACCGGCCGTGTCCTTGTACCACATCTGACTCGTCAGTTGCGTCTCCTTGGCATCGTCACCGTAACTGAGCAGCGTCTCTATGTAGGCGCGGTACGGGTACGTGTTGGTCGAGGGAGTCACGAGCGTTCCGTTCAGGTAGAAATCGACCTGACCGAACAGCGAATGGAGCCAGTTATTCACGGGAGCGACGGGATCGGCGGGGTCGAGATCACTTCCGTCGGCACGCGTCACCTTCGCCTGAACGTGTAGTTTCGTGTCGGCGAGATCCAGGTAATCGTCTCCCGAACCGGGTACGACGAATTCGATCGGTCCACCCGAGTCGAGCGAGGACATCGGCTGGTGATGGACCGTGCGACTGTCGATGATGGTGGTCTGAGTCAGAGGTACGGTGAAGAGTTCGCTCTTGAGTCCCTCACACGATAGTTTATGAACGAACGTCATCGTCGAATATATCGGGTTCACGACGTACCTTCGGTCTCTGCTGTTTCCTCCGATGTCTCGCTGGTGTACTGACTCGTTTCGCAGGGGGTGTGTGTCTTATACGCTTACGCGGTCGCACGCCAGGGGTCAAGAGATCACTCATCATATCTCTACCGGCAGTGGTGACGCGACGTTTGGCGGCCGTTCTGATGTTCTGTCCCGACAGGACGTCGTCGGCTATGCGTGCGCCGGTCGACAGAGCTCTCTTTCCCAACGCCACGGCTCCTCTCTTGACGAGCGGCATGACGCTACGCAGTAGACTTCCGAATAGACTTCCCAGTCCGTGTCCCCGTTGGTGTCGGGCACCCACGAAATAAGGAATCGCACCTCCCGCTTGACGATCGTAGTAGTCGGTGTAATTCATGTCTCTCTTTCTCTAGAACAGTGCCGTCCGTTGCCGTTGGAAATGAAGTGTCACCGTCACCTTACCAACCTCGAATGGCACGCGATATCCGGTGTCGTCTCTTATATCTATCTCGATCGTACCAAACTCTTTGTAGAGCACGGGTACGTAGTGAGTCTTGTCGAAGGTCTTCGATACGATGTCGCCATGGCGACCACTCACCGGGACGATGCGCAGCAGCGGCACGAGACTGTCACCAACAACTCGCGGTTCCACGACATCCGTATAGATGTAGAGCGAGTCGAGCCCTCGTTCCATGGTGATCACGGTGTCGGCTTCCGTGATCAATACCTTGAACTCGGGTGCCGCGGGATCCTTCGGGCCGAGAACGGCGGTCAGTATAGCAGCACGGAAGACGGTATTCGGTGCCATGTGCACCGATACCTTATGCGTAATGATGTTGTAGCTCAGTTTCACTCGTCCCTCTCCCACCACGCGACGTAGAGAGGCGTTAATGGCGAGGATCAGTGACCACGGATCTTTATAGTATCCGGTTCCGATTCGGATAGTCTTCGTGTGCAGGGACCGTGGGTCCTGCTCTTCGTCTATCGGTAGTGTCACAGCGAACCCCGCGTCGTCGTCTACGATGTTGTACCAACTGTGCGGGTACTGTACCTCCACCAGTCCGCACTCCCATTGTCCCCGTAGTAGGATACGTTTCGGTAGCGTCGTGATGTAGTGGGTCAGCGTGTTGTCGGGGTGCGTGTGCATGGAAGCATTGCTGGGCAACGTGAGATAGAAATCACTCGGCTCCATGTTGTTGTTGTTGTTTCAACGTCGGACTGGGTAGCAGGTAACCCAACGAACTGCTTAACAGGGCCGTCCACAGAGTTGGATCATGGTGGCCGAACGTCAGGTTGTAGATGCTGACCAAGATGACCGTGTACAAGACGACGACCTGACACAGAAAGACGATCTCCTCTTTGGGACACGCGGTGCCGAATATGTGCCACGGAGTCCTCTCTTTCTTTAGTGGTGGTGGTGGTAGAGTGTCGACGTCGTCTTCTTCTTCTTCTTCTTCTTCGTCGCTAACGGTGATCCGTGATGTTGTCTCGTCTGCCATACGTGGACGACTGACATCGCGACGGACGCATAATTAGTCTTTATAACCCGACGAGACCCTTGGCATCGATCCAGCTGCTGAACTTCGAAGGGTATCCGACCCATTTCACCAACACCTCCCGTCGCCTGCCTACCTTGCGGCGCTGTACTATCGATTCCACGCGGTACAGTTTATCGACCGGAACCGTCACCTTCTGCATCTCCGGTTTGTAGAAGGTACCGTCCAGTATCTCTCCGAGATCGTCCGTTAGACGATAGACGGGTGGATCGGACGGATGCACTTCGCGTATCGTGAATAGTTCCTCTGTCCAACTCATCGTGTAGCCTTTATCGAACCGTCTCTTGACCTTGCTGATACGTATGCGATCGCCCACGTGGTACTTGGGTACACCCTTACCGTGATGACCACCGTACAGGCGCTGCCACACCTCTTCCTGATTAGTCGCATCCACCTGCGACGGAGGCATCCCGATGCTGCGGTGAGGCGTATCGTTGTACGTGCGGACCAGATCCGGAAGGATATCGATGTACCGCCACGCTTCTTTGTGTGTCAGGTATCGCCAAATCCGCGACATTAGTGTGCGATTGAAGCGTTCCACGATGCTCGCCTTGATCTCCGCGTTGTCCCGTACACCCGCGCTCGTGTCGTTCTAGCTCGAATACGCGGCTCCATAGTGCGTTGCCACACTTCCTACATCGATACGAATGACAGTACATGTTCACGTCTTGTATGTAGGAAAAGTGTGTCTCGTGAAGATTGATGTACATCGTTTCAGGATAGTGACACAAGGAACGGCGTACGAGTTCGGCAGTCGCCTTTCCACCTTCTTCCGGTTCGACGAGCGTGTAGACGCACACGTTGGTCTCAAAGGTGGTCTCGACGCGATAGAGATCGTCCATCGTCACCCCGTCAAAGTCTTTCATTGCCACTCCGTCACGGTCGTACTTCGCATAGAGGACCCGCACAGCGGGTTCCAGGTGGTATCGGTCGCATCCACGATGCAGAGCCAGACATCGGAAGAGACACAGATTGTCGGTGTACTTTGTCTTGTTGACGGAGTCTCTTTCCAATCCGATGACGGCTTTGTTTCGTTTGATGTACCTCGGCAGTGTGATGTCCACACATCCTATCGGATGATGTACGATGTGATTGACGAAGAAGGTAACATTCGTGACCACCTCACATACCCATTGACTGTCCGGACGCTGATTGATGACCCACTGCAGCACGTCTGTTTCTCGCATACGTTCCAGAAACGCATCAAAGTCTGCAGTGTTTGTGATCAGACACGGTTCGTCAAGGTAACGACCACAACAGTTACAGGACGAATGATAATACCTGTACCTGTTCGTGGTCTTGTTCCTTAACACAAAACCGTAACTAAGATTAATCTTAAACGCGTGGGTCTGTTTGCGGAACATGAGTTTCAGTGACGGTTCTAGGGCGCTCGTGTCCGGTGTCGACACTCTGTAATTGTACCTGGATTGCACGGGTCCTCTAGCCGTGTGGGTTCGGATGGTCGACCAGTGATCTCGGACGACGTCTCGTAGTTCCCTCGATAGAGTATCGGCGAAGGGGAGTCGGGGTGGCGGTTGTATCGGGTCGTCGTCGTCAGCGACACTCACACGTGGTCGCTCTGTGCGTCTCGCTCGTTTGCGTAGGGGTGGGTCGTTCGCTTCCATACATACCGACTTCGCGACACTCACACGTGGTCGCTCTGTGCGTCTCGCTCGTTTGCGAAGGGGTGGGTCGTTCGCTTCCATACATACCTACTTCATATGACGTAACAGGCTGTCACGTCTCGTGAACTCACATGCACATCTCTCACAACGATGCAGTGTATCGCTAGATGACGCCACTCGTGGCGGTGATTTACTGTAGGCATGATCGTTGTGTGTTGTTGATGATGATGAATGTGTTTGGTCTATATGACGTTGTATGTCGGCGTGTGTATCGAGCACGAGACCGCAGTGACGACACGTGTGCTGTTTCATCGTCTACCTACAACTGAAGGATGGGAGATCCTTGTACGTGTCTATATATATCCTACACTGTGTGACGTCATAAGAGGCGTGACTTGTATGAGTGTGCGTGTATGTATTCACCGATCGCAACGAGCTATGAAGGTGACAAGAACAACAGACACCGGAATCCTGGATTACATACCATCTTTATTCATGGAATATACAATAAAAGTGAAAGGTAAATAAAAGTGAGTACATGAAAGCAAAGCTAAGCACCTGCAGTAACAGACAAGCGGCGCCTATAACCCCAGCTATAGCGTAGGGGCGCATTTCCTCTTGTCGTCACTGCAGGCGCTTCTGGAGGCTATTCGATATGTAGGCGACGTGTTCGTCGCGCGTGACATTCCGTGCGATTTCGTCACAAATCGTGCGCACGGCCACGTCTAGGCTGCATCTCTGTGTCGCAAACAGTGTCCCCGCTAGGGACTCTATGTTTAGTTCCAGGTGCCTCACGCTATCGAATGGAGCCGAGTAGGCCCACGGGATCGTTGTGTCGGTGGCCGTCGTATGCAATGTCGAGTGTCGAGTTGTCCCTCCGGAGAGTCTCATACTCGGAGGCGGTCATGGTGACGTCATAGTCGTCATCCTTCTCACATGTCATGTCCAGTGTGAATGATGTTGATGCTGCTTCGGTGGAGGTTGAGGGTGACGTGGCTACACATGTTATCTCCAGTAGTGGAGATGAGTTGTGCTGCTGCTCGTGCTGCTGGATAAGTAGGGCCTGTCGCAGCGGCATGGGGATGTGGTGGCGGCGACGTTTTCGTGGCGCCCACTCTACCGGGTTCTGGGCATACGACTGCCGAATGAGCTCCAGTCCGCTAGAGGGAGCATCGGTGGCCTGTTAGCAACACAACAACAACAACATTAGCAGGGTGTTTTTTCGTCCACCATTGCTATACCACGTGTACGCAGGATGGCTTGTACACGTGATACGACGTCACGTGACCACTCCGGTGTGCTCGCCATAAACCTGTAATGGTGCACTGCATATCTCAAATTGTCTTGGATCAGGTCACTACGCACCAGGTAGATGACGTTTGACTCACCTTCGAACAGGCGCCACAGTTCGTTGCTTATGAAACGAACGATAGCATCGCGTGCTACTGCGCACAGCTCGGTGTACCAGATCTGCCTTTCGTCCCCCGTGTCGTCTTGTTGGTCCCAGGGCAGTGCCTCCTTCGGTGTGAGTGGTTCGTCTTCCTTCTCATCCGACACGGTTATACCGCGGGTATGTAGACTCGCTTTCACCCGTGCTACGACATCACGAGCAAACCACGGTGTGCGCGCTACGCATACCAGCTCGGATACTACCATATCAAAGCTATTATATATACGCATGCGATCCACTTTGTACACGTCTTCGTGAACGTTCGCATAGCGACGACTCAGTGCGTCGGCCGCCTGGCGAGAGCAAGCAGCGGTTATAGTGGCCATAAATAGACCGTCATCTATCATTTGGTCTGCACGCTTCTGAATGCCATTCACCTTCTCTACTGCCTCCTGTAATTCACTACGCCTCCGATCCTCGTCATGGTCAATATCAGCGGCCCAATCAGAATCAATATCACCATCATTAGCAATATCATCATCATCATCCTGATCACTAGACCAAGAACACGACCCCACATAGATGACACTTGCCTCATCATCATCAATGTCTTCAAACAGTCGGCGTTTCACCCCACGCACGCTATAAGACGATGGGATCGGTGTTGACCAAGGAGGAGTCTACAACACACGACAGAAGCAAGTGTCAAATACACACACACACATCATTCATCGCTGTCAGGTGGCGCCACATCATTCATTCGTCACTGTCAGGTGGCGCCTCTTCCGACTGGAATATTTCCAGTAAGTCACTGTCAGGTGCCGCCTCTTCCGACTGGAATATTTCCAGTAAGTCACTGTCAGGTGCCGCCTCTTCCGACTGGATTATTTCCAGTGCAATCACGGTGTAGTTTCGATAGCCCTCCTTTGTCTCCTTTCTAATTGTCACCCTAGCCCGTTTGCCACATAGGACATTCAGTGCCTCGTAGCGTTCTTGGCCGGGTTTAAGCGCCATATAGTTGATTGCTGTCATTCCCCCCAAGGCCCCCTGAACTATACGATCAAATCCTGTGACCCACACTTCATTTCCCTTGCGATCGGCAAAAAGCATACCCATAGCATACTTGTAAACAGGATTACCCTTCTGACGGCCGTGTACAGCACATGTACTGACGCTATGGCGGTTCCCCTTCGTCATTTCAAGACGAAGGACTTTCCGATTACATATACGGCATGCCGGGGAGCATACATATTTATCTGTCAGAGCACATGTTACTAGTGTCAGTGGGCGAACAAATGCGTACGTTCCGTCACTTACTTGTTCGAGTTCTGACAGAAGCATTTCCTCGGATTTGACATTGGGCGTCGCCATCTTGTTGAGCAGTGAAGTGAAGTCGAGAGCGGCAGCAGCGAGTCGGAGAGAGAATGTTTGTCCTGTTGGATTTACCCTGGGTTTATATACATAATCATTCCCTCCAGGCATCGATCACGTGTACCGTAGACAATGACATCACGCGCCCCTGGGTGTTCGCGTCTTATCGGGCGCGTGACTTTATCTCTCACTCTCCCGTACTCTGTCACCGTGTGGCTGACTGTCTGTTTTTTTAAAGGACGCCTTAGCACTGCCTAACGAAGTCCCTCACCTGCATAAGAATCACACCGAGTATATTCTTACCTGCTTCGTTACGCTTTGAACTCTTACCTCAATACCCTTCCGCACTGGGTACATTCTCAATAAGTCGTGCGTCACCTGTAGCCAGCAAGCGTTGCCGTAGTTTAGAGGCACGAAACTTCACGGCTACTACAGCGTGCATCACGCCTCGACGTTGTGATAGCCATGTAGCAGTTCGATCCGGTGTCCACCGAATGTTTTTACTCCAGTATTTCGCCTGTATTCCGCTGCGTGCAGTCTGAATCTTTCTCGCTGTGTTCTCATCGTGAAAATGTCTGGCTTTTTTTAAACTGATAGGCTGCTTCTGCACAAGAAAAGTCTTCGCCCCATATGTGTATATTACATGGATGGAAATTCGATAGGAAGTGACCAGCACCCCTGAATTGTATATCCAAGCTCTTGACCTCCATATGTTTCATCGCTGACCACTCACAGAGTTCTTTTCTCCCGTCTGTATTGTTAGCGTTCTGATAAGACGCATTGTCGTCTAGTCGCACTTCGTACATCATGCGCTTATCGCAGGGTCCTATGACTGATATCGGTTTACTACAGTGAAATTTTCCATAACGTCACATGGCTGGCTACATAACCAGGCATCGGTCACGTGACATCCCTAGATGATGATGTCATACGTCCCTGGGTCTTCAGCTTTTCATACACCGGTATTTTTCCACGCTACAGTGTGTCTTACAAGTTGCCTTCCTATCTGCGTGCATATGCTCTATCCTATATATATACTAGCTCGTTTGTTACATTCTTCACATCATCTCATTCGCAACTATGTCGTCGATACCTTGGGACCAACTGTGCGCTGAATGGCGTCTTTGAAATACGGGGATGCGTTCTATGTCGTCGATACCTTGGCTGCAACTGCGTGACGACTGGCGTGGTCTCGAAATGTAAGTACTTTTATTATTAATATTATTCTTTGTTTCATTCGATAGATATCCTATACATATCATACTATAATAATCAGTGTTCTTCACGTAAACTACCTGTGACGTCTCACCTCTATTATTCCTTATGCTTACGTTCGTTATGTGTCACGGTTATCTATATTACCTTTCAGGACTGCCGGTGCCACCGATGCTGCTACCTGGAGTCTGACAGGAAGTGTCTCCAGTATTGAGGATTGCAATGATACCTGGAGTCTGACAGGAAGTGTCTCCAGTATTGAGGATTGCACGTGAGTGTTCAACGATTACAACAATATTTTACTACCTTATTTATGTTTTCTCTTACCCCGTTTCTCATTCTCTCCAATGTATATACACAGTCTTTCTTATCTATGTGTATGCTGATCTTACTTGATCTCTTGTCGTTTCGACTAGGTATGCGGTGTTTGGTTACCGATCACGTCAGCAGACGTCTCCATTACGTATTGTATCATAGTCCGTTGATCTAGCTTGCCCTTTTATCGTATGTCGATTCCCTACGCGGTGTCTGGTTACATCACTGGCTTATTCCACCCGGCTGTACTTTGCATAATATAATTCATATATATATATACAAAGTTTTTATATATGTTTCAGAGAGGAGGAGCACCGCGACAATCATTATTTCTTGTTCTGTCACGTACTACGCGAACTCCTGGCGACACGGACTCCCTTTGATGCAGACCCTGTTCCTTCCCTGGTGGAGGATGTTGTCGAAGATTGGGATGCTAAGATCGTTGAACGCTAACAAACTATTCAACTGTGCTTTTTGAATGCTAACATGTTGTTGACGAACGCACATTATTAAAAACCTAATCAACTTTCAAACTGGTTTTTGTCGGTTATTCCCTTAGTACTAATTCTTCATACATACATACATACACACATACATACATCACATATTTTAAAGTTTCACTAATTCTTCATACATACATACATACATCACATGTAGGTACACTTCTTTCCACTAGGAGGCGCACTACATACGGTCACGTGACTACTCACTTTGCTCAGGGGGGTGGCTTTCAATTTGCTCAGGGGGGCGGCTTTCGAAACCTCCCTAGTATCGCTCATTCCACCGCAGGATACCCCTCCAGAATCGCATACGTACTACTGGGGTTGTTTAAATATTGCCTTGCGTTGACTAGACAACAACTGTTTAACTATAATCTTCTTGGGTCTTGCCTGTGGTTGATATTGCATATAAGCTTTAGACGAGCACAGTGAACCGCGCTTGTGGCCACGGGTTCCATATTATCGCCCACCGTCGGCTTGCCGATCTTGTAGAACGAAATGTAATCCGTTTCAATCTATACTCAAATAATGTCAGTCGATCCATCTACACTATGTGCACGTTTTATTTAATCCATGTATATATGTAACTGTTACAACTGGAACACATTATAAATTAAAATATGTGTTTTATAACATCAAATGCTCCATCAGCAAGGCCAAAGGTCACAAATTATAAATTCATCACGCATGCCTCCGTCACCCAGGCCATGGTAACAAACTTTGAAGCAAATACAATGCTAAGTTCTGGTTCTTATACTTGTGAATATAGCATCTGTTTGTAATAAAATATGTGTAATAAAAGAAGATGTATTTACTGCCTATATGCAAGGTTCATTGCACCATAAAATATATATGTAATGCATGAACACATATTATGCCTAGAACATCAAATTAGGAAAAGGTTTCTTCTTTCTACCATACCTATAAGGCCACGTACATTTTAGTTTATATATAATTTATTTAATTACTTTATGTCCACATATAATTTATTTAATGTAACATATTAAATACATATTAACATGCTGTTATGTGCCATTGATTTAAGAGCACATGTGCAATGCATTTGGAAATAAAGCTGATCTGTGGCCATTTTCATAACATGAAATACTAAGATTTATACACAATTCCATAATACCCTAAGACCCCAATTTACCAAAAAATTCCTGATATTACAAGACCCTCCAATTTACGCATAAATCTCATGCATTGGCATTTCTGAAACTTAACGTTTTATTATAACATGATTATTAATGTCTATGGAAAGTATCCTTTTTTGTTATATTTTAATCCGATTTATGTAGAAATGCCTGATTTTTTAAGATCCTCCGATTTACGTATAAATGCCTAATTTTCTGAGACCCTCTGATTTACGTATAAATGCACGATTTTTCGAGACCCTCTGATTTACGTATACATCTCCTGGATTGGCGTTTCTGAAACTTAACATGTATGTTCATTGCCAGTTCAAATTGCCGAAGTTTGGGCCAAATAGGCCTACGGTAATTATTATGTATAAATTATATATAAAGAAAATAATTACGCAATCGCAACATGTATAGGGGTTTAATCTTGTATTGCCACGGAATAATTTATTTCAATACCACGCGAACCAATTTATATACATTTTGTAGTCCGGCAAAATATAGGTGCATATGGTATTCGAAAGAAAATATATCGATCTGGGCTATCATATTATGGCTATGAAAATATTGATAGACATATTTTTGTCAGTTAAGGAAGATAGAAGGACTAGAGGATATCAAGTTACATTAGTAAAGGAGCAGTTCTCATGTTCACAAAGGACTGTAAATGATTGGAACATAATATTTGCTGATTAATTGTATGAATGCTATAGTAGCGTGATCGAATATATTTAACAAGATTTGACAAGATTGCCATCCAAAAAATTAACTCTAGATGACAGGTGGACAAGGAATCCTTTTGGCTTATCGAGAGTCCAATACTTTTTTATCTACGTGTATCCCGCCCTTTTAAGGTATGTGTCGATTTTATGTTTAAACATATTTACGCTACTAGCACTAACATAATCAGGAGCTAATCTGTTCCAATACATTTACAGTCCTTTGTGAGAATGAGAACTTTCTTATATCTAATCTACACTGCTCCTTTACTAATGTAACTTCATGTCCTCTGGTCCTTCTATCTTTCTTAACTGAGAACTAATATTTCTATCAATATTTTCATAAAGATTCAATATTTTAGACACTTCTATCTGATCTCCTGGTCTCTGGTGTTGTTAAACCAAATTTTTAGGCGTATTTCGGAACTAAGATCCCTAAGTTTTGGTAGGGTAGAGTGAGGTAAGATGCCCCCTGGGGTAAGATGCCCTTTCGTTGTGCTTATATACAGGCTGTCTCTATCAAGTGGATTCCATGTTTAAATAATGTGCTGCCCTCTGGAGGACCGGTTTATACTAACAACTTGTTTCAGGATCTGCTTGTGTGTGAGTATTGCAAGCATTTATCGTTTTGTACACTTTCTTATAAGAAATTGTTGGACAAATCTTTCACTTGTTACCACATGAATGTGTCAAGAACCCAAGCAACGCGCTAGTATCTTATTGTAATGCCTATTCTGCGCATATGCGCGGCAAATAAGTGAACGATAATATAAGAAAATCATGTGTCGGAACAAAAACTAACGCGGCAGTCGTGGGGTAAGATGCCCCTTAAGTTAAGTAGAATGGGACAAGTATGCTGATTATTAGTATTTGTCATTAAGCAATCAATTAGGCCTAAAACACATCTACAGATGTAGCCTCATTACCGTACTTTTATATTGAATGTAGTTAATTTATCAGCATTAGCATAAGATTTATTCTACCCATTTTATTTACAGAAATATGCCAAGAATCTACAAACAAAAGACCCAAAGAGGATCCTATGGCCCTTATGCAATCAGAGAGGCCCTATCAGCGATACGTTCAGGCATGGAACTGAAGACGGCAGCTAGAGAATATGGCGTGCCTGCAAAGACCCTTCGACGACATAGAGACGGCAAGGTGCACACACCTGGATGCCTTGGTCGTTTCAAGCCAGATTTGGATGAGTACGAGAATGTCCTAGTTGGACATATCCAGACTATGGAAAGGGCCTTGTTTGGGCTCACTCCAATGGACGTCAGACGGCTGGCATTTGATTTTGCTGAGAAACTGGAGGTAATTAAATCATCGCTTCAACAAAAGCACCAAACTTGCGGGCAAGGACTGGTTGCGAGGCATCCGCAGCTCTCCATTAGAAAACATGAAACGACTAGCCTAGCATGAGCCATAGGTTTTAACCGTGGCCAGGTAAACATTTTCTTTGATGTTTACAAAGACATACTCACGGCGCATGACTACAGCCCGACACGTGTCTGGAACATGGATGAAACCCGCATCACAAATGTACAAACTCCGTCAAAGATCGTGGCCAGCAGAGGTGCAAGAGATGTTGGACGTATGACAAGCGGCGAGAGAGGCAAACTTGTGACTGTGCCGTGTGCCAAAAGTGAAGCTGGCTCATACATCCCGCCCATGTTTATCTTTCCTAGAAAGAGAATGGCAGAGGGTCTCATGGCCAATGCTCCCGCTGACTCCATCAGTGTGTGCACAGACAATGGCTGGACTGGTGGTAACATGTTCATGAAGTGGCTACAGCATTTTACAACGATTACCAAACCCTCTCCACAAGAGAAGCATCTCATCATTCTGGACGGCCATCATAGCCACAAAACGCTTGCAGTAATCGAATATGCCAGGACCAGTGGCATAGAATTGGTGACTCTCCCACCCCACTGCACCCACTTGATCGCACTTTATTCAAGGCATTGAAGAGTGCATACAACTCAGCGTCCGACACATGGATGGTGGCCCACAAGGGGCAGAGGATCAGTTTCTTCGATATGGCCGGCATCTTCGCCACTGCCTACAACAAGACAGCAACATTTGAGAAGGCAGTTAATGGATTCAGAGTATGTGGTTTATGGCCGTACAACAACCACGTCTTTAGTGATGAAGACTTTGTGGCAGCTGAGCTAACTAATTGAAGCACAACCGGCATCCAACACAACTGCCAACCCTTCAACTACTGCCATCACCACTACTGTCACAAGTCAATCCACTGCTACCACAGGTGGAGCGATGTCAGCTGCCACTATCGCAGCTACCACAACAACTACCGCTGGTATATCCATGGTGTCAACCTCGGCCACACCAACCACCTCCACGACCACTAATAGGCCTACTTCAAATGTTTCCGCCATTACAACTGCGACAAATGCAGAGACCAACAAGACAGCAGCAATCAACGTTGGGGTCACTATCGCCAAAGATACCACCTCAGCCGATGCAGGATGCAGTTCACAGCGAGCCAAGTGTCTTCTTGCAAGTCTTACCACACCTGTCAAAGCGGTGAAAGCGCGTCAGCGAAAGAGAACGGCAGAAAGGGCAACACACCTGACATCGTCGCCATTCAAGAAAATGTTGCAAGAGAAAGAAAAGAGCAAAGGAAAAGGGAAGAAAACAGCACAAAAGTCGAAGAAAGAAACAGAAGCAAAGGACAGTGGTGATAAAGAGTGGCCGTGCCTGGTCTGTTTAGAGACCGCCAGTAAGTCACGTGAGACGTGGATACAATGCAGTGAATGCCACTTATGGACCCATGAAGCTTGCACTCCAGGGACGCCTTGGTGGACCTGCCAGAAATGTGACTCTGACGATGAGATGTAGAGTTAAGGATAATTATAATTAGGTACCACATGCCGATTTACTATGCACGTGTGTATTCGCCCTCTTTTTATACTGTTCGCAGTAGGCCAAGTGTTTACTATTTCTGTCTGTATTCAATAAATTACAAGTTGTAATTTTGCAAACTATTGCAATTTGTGCAATCTAGTGATTTCATATATCTAGAGTAGGTAGATGATAATTTTGAACAAGGACTGATATTTGCTACTTACGTTATAGTATTATTTTATCTTATTCTTAGCCTAGATGTTGTTTTACCTGAAACTGGGAAGCGGTGTGATTACAATTGCAGTGTACAGCTGGGGTAAGACGCCCCTGGACATCTTACCCCAGCTGTGGGGTAAGACGCCCCTATGATAACAAATTCAAAATAATGTTTCATCTCATTCTCCTTCGGAAGAAATGCAATATTCCTTCACGGTAGATCGCCAACATACACTAGTATCCTATGCCATATTTGTTAATTATATTAATACATTTTCCGTAGACATGTGACTGACATTGCTTAATGGGGGCATCTTACCCCACTCTACCCTATCATTTTAGTTGCTCTCCTCGATCTGTACTCTTTCTAGCATATATATATATATATACAGTACTGCCAGAAAGTCACTGGTACACTCACTTAGATTTTCATTTTTATACATCATTGTCTATCCATTAGGTGGCAGCAATCCCAATTGTCAATCAAATTTAATGTACTGCCCTCTAGAGGATTACTATTGTGTTATGCATCTGATATTGTCCTTAAGTGTGTGTTAATGTGATACTTTTGTCAAAAAATCATTACAAGTGAAGCCAACGAGACAGTCCACGGAAAACTGAGGTAATTATCCTTCTACTGTTATGATTATAATTGTTGAAACTACGTATTTTATCATACATTAAAGGTTGTAGGATTGTTATAGTGGGTGATAATAGGACACTTTTTAATACAAGCATGATGTATCAAATTTTTTTTAACCCCAAATTAAAAATCATATTAAAAACAATGAAATAAAAAAAATGAGAAAAAGATAATAAATATTCAATTAAATCATATGAATTAGTAGATTTCTAAATTTGTTCATTTATTTAAAACATATTTATGATAAATACATGCTTTGTATACAATAAAACACTAATACATTTTTTTTAAATAATTTTTAGTCATGTTGCGATACCAAAAGACGAGCTTGGAAACCCGAACCCGAGCTGTGAAGTGAGCAGGCAACTTGGCCTAAATGTGAAGACCATTTGTGCTATAATAAAGAAACATCAGGAGACTGGATCAGTCGAAGACAAGTCCAGAAGTGGTCGGCCAAAGAAGACAACAACAAGGCTGGATCGGTTTCTGGTTCGGACCAGTCCTGCTGATCGCCACCTGACATCCCCGGAACTAAGAGCCACGCTTGAAAGAGACCACAGGGTGTCATGAACTGGTCCTCACCATAAAGCATTCTAGCAGAAGGTAACATATGATTTCTGAGCACTCTGAGGTATTGGTCTTGCCTCATGGTGCCTTCACACCGATACAGTTGGCCAACCCCGAGCCCCGACATGCACCCCCAGACCATCAGAGAGACCCCTCCAAGCTTAAGTGTGGGTGCAACACATTGTGGGCTGAATCTCTCACCCACCCTTCTCCTCACAAATGCCCTCTTTGCTCCACAGTAAAGCTGAAAGCAGCTTTCATCGGACCACAACACTTTGTCCCATTGTTCAGTGTTCCAGTCCTTGTGGGCTGTCGCAAACTGCAGCCTCGCCTGCACGTTTGCTTTCCTCAACAGAGGCTTTTTTGCAGCCACACAGCCACGTAATCCTGCTGCATAAAGGCGACTCCTCACTGTGCTGGAAGATACTGACACCCATGTGGTCTCTTTCCGGCATGGCTCTTAGTTCCGGGGATGTGAGGTGGCAATCAGCAAGACTGGTCCGAACCAGAATACGATCCAGCCTTGTTGTTGTCTTCTTTGCCCGACCACTTCTGGACTTGTCTTCGACTGATCCAGTCTCCTGATGTTTCTTTATTATAGCACAAACGGTCTTCACATTTAGGCCAAGTTGCCTGCTCACTTCCCGCCGACTGAGCCCCTGTTCCACCAGTATAATAGCTCGGGTTCGGGTATCCAAGCTCGTCTTTTGGTGTCGCAACATGACTAAAAATTATTTATAACAAAATTATTAGTGTTTTATTGTATACAGAGCATGTATTTATCATAAATATGTTTTAAATAAATGATAAAATTTAGAAATCTACTAATTCAGATGATTTAATTGAATATTTATGATTTGTTCTCATTTTTTTTATTCTATTGTTTTTAATATGATTTTTAATTTGGGGTTAAAAAAAATTTGATACATCATGCTTATATTAAAAAGTGTACTATTATCACCCACTATAACAATCCTACAACCTCAAATGTATGATAAAATACGTAGTTTCAACAATTATAATCATAACAGTAGAAGGATAATTACCTCAGTTTTCCGTGGACTGTCTCGTTGGCTTCACTTGTAATGATTTTTTGACAAAAGTATCACATTAACACACACTTAAGGACAATATCAGATGCATAACACAATAGTAATCCTCTAGAGGGCAGTACATTAAATTTGATTGACAATTGGGACTGCTGCCACCTAATGGATAGACAATGATGTATAAAAATTAAAATCTAAGTGAGTGTACCAATGACTTTCTGGCAGTACTGTATATATATATATATCTATATATACATATATATATGTCCTTCCTACGACATGGCCTCCACGCTTGAATGCAATATTATAAATGAGGACTAACTATTGTTTTGTACAGCGGTATTATTAGCTCTTTTTCCTTATACGTTATGTTTCGCCTAATTAATCCAAGGATTTGATTTCCGTTTGAAGCATCAATACCGCACTGCTCTGCTCTTTAAAAATAAAATCGACACGTATATACCTCAGAAGGGCGGGATACACGTCCATAAAAAGGGTTGGATTCTCGATAAGCCAAAAGGCTTCCTTGTCCACCTGCCATCTAGAGTTAATTCTCTGGGTGGCAGTCGAACTTGTTAAATCTTATTCATAATTTGTTTGCCTAATTCAAACTTACAAGCCACAGAAAAAACAATTTTAAATTAATTACTGCGAGCACATTTCATTGTCATACCCCTTAATTAAATAGGCCAAGTCTGTATAATAACCGGCGAAAGAAATATTATGGCTGTGTATATACTCTATTATTATTTGTTATACTAAAATAATCATCCTCAACGAGATATCAAGCTACTTTCTATCAAATGCAATCACAATAATCACAGTAGAATGCTGTTAGAAATATTATATTGAACTAATCAGTAAACAAAGACCTGAATGTATAAGTATTTGATAAGATAAGCTTTACCAGACTCGAGTACGTTTCCCACCGGTGTACTTGTGAGGGAAATTAGTTGAAATTTAGCGGCCTGATGACGTCAAACAAGTGGAATTCTGAAGATCCCGTATGACCCTCTTACAGCGGCGAAATATTAATGCGCACATGATTATATCGTGTTATGGGCATTACGCTTATTTAAATGATAAATTCAATATCTCTATACGTAATCTGAATAGCGTTTGCAATTATGACTGCAACACTATTAGCGTGCTGTTAGTAATTATTGTGTTTTAGTTGTTTGCGTATTGGCACTATATACCATAGGCGTAAATAGGCCCAGCCAGTTCCTTTCTTCGCGGTACATGAACATGTCATATGCGGAAGATGATCGAAGGTACATTTTATTCCAATTTGCAGGTTTATATTGGGTTATTTTCTTTTACGCCAAGTCCGATGTATACACGAATGTTGTAGCATGGTTCCTAACGGCATTAATGTGTATATTATTCTGTAAAAACACATAAAATAGAGAATGTCGGAATGTCATAGAGATTCTTTCAATATGGCGGTCTAGTACACGTGCGTGACCATATGCCGGTTTTTCTGCGTAATGACAAATTTGGGAAGGGATCAACCTACCACTTCAATTCCAATTTTAGTGGAATGATGGTGTACCATGGTATGTGATAGATAATAATTCAACGAATCGTTTACTCGTATGTCTAGTATATTAGATTAATTCGACATCACAACCAAATTTCGTTCAGTGAGTAAGGTCAACTAAACTAGCCTGATGTTACATCCGTTTTAATCGTCGAGTGGTGGGCTCGCTGCCATTCCGGTGTTCTACGCTTTGTCGGCGTTTGTTCAGCATAGGGTTGGGTATGTATGATTGGTGTAATTCTTCGGTTTTCTGTAGCACAATTGTGTTATTTCTCCCGTGGACGAGATTTTGTGTGCAGAATAGAAGAGACCACAAAATTTGCGTCGTGACTTGGTACCAGGTATTTTACTGGCCGTTAAATTATTTTTATGATGTGTGGGTCACTGGGTGTCGTGCAACGTTATAGCTATTTAAGTGCATAGGACCAAACTATTTCTAGGTGGATGGGGTACATCCTTTTAGTTTCTCTTTTTGTATGAACAGTGACATTAAGAAAACCACAATATGTCCCTGCTCATACAAAAAATGGATGAGTAACTGAAAGGATGTACTCTCTAGCCAGTGTAGAATATCTGGGAAATTCGGATTAATTATTGCTATCTAACAGTCACAGAGTTGTCCAGTACTAATATTATGTTTTTCCCAATATACAATTTGGTCACTTGCACATGATTTCTCAGGTGAGGAGTCGCACAATACTAGGCCAAGTTGGTGTCCTGTAACTTACGTGATATTTTGCTTTTTAACATTTTAAAAGTCTTGGTTGGATTCTGATGAGGTACTAGCGTACATCAGTCAAGCAAATTTAGATTTCTGAAGGGTTTCACATTCTCATATTTTAGTTAGACACCATGAAACTTACATCATGAATTTCACTTGGCACTGTGCCACATAACAGTGAGTACAGTTTTGGTGTCCAGTCCTCCCTTTTGGCCCAGTATTGTGCGACTCCTTGTGTAGCTTTCATATGTGTGCGAATAGCATTGAGTGATAATAAAAATATTTTGGTGAGGGATCACCAAGCTTTTTCATCAGACAAATTTGTAAAACCTGCTGCCTTTATTTTCTCAGGTTGTGCTTTCTCTGTTTCGTTTAGCTGTGTGTTTTGTTGCAGGTCTCGTGATAGAGAAAATGATTTTAGTGGGGGCCGTGGCGACAAGGAGGAAGTAGGCGGACCATCACGCCCAAGCGACTATGAGGGACCACCGGGCATGCAGCCCGATGGGCTCATTGAGGTGTGTACTTTTCCATTTCTAAAAAATATATGTTTGGAATACATGAACACGTTTTCTGCACATTTTCTCTAAACATGATGTAAATGAATCTTTTGAAGCCAAAATAGCGACCCAGTTTGCACTAGTCTGCTGCCGTCCGTTACCGCACCTCGCACATAAAATGAACAATGTAGCAGCTTATGCATGCATAATTATGTTGTTACAAACCGCTATTTACACCTCAAAAGTGTGCTAAGATGCAATGTTCTTAAATGTAAATATGCCTAGGATAATGTTGAATGATGGAACTAATTCACTGAGATATCAAAGTTAGGCAAACTCAAGTTGTAACGACGAAATCGAGGTGGGTCCGGATTCAACACATACACACAAGTCTATTCAACGAATGTATGCCGTTTTTAGCAAAATAAAGAATGTAATAAGATATCTTTGTGCTAAATATATAATACATATTCCGACAAAGTTGTGCAAACAAACTTTTGGGATAGTTTATTTGAATGAAGTACTTACGAATATGAACCACCAAAGATCATACAGGGGTCCCATCCCGTTAGTGTAATATGTGTATATACGCGTGATTTTTGGCATTTCACGCATTATTTTGGACACTATTACATGAACCTATGCATCGGCAGTGACACTGCCCTGGCGCATTCGGGGTTCGCCACACCAGAAAACTGCAAAAAATTATGATAGCGGGTGAAGTTTTGAGTTATTGCGAAGATTTGCGATGAGACATGTGACAAACAAATCAACATAATGTACACCGCGAGCCTTTTATAAATAGTGATTGTTATAAGATAGTAAGTGTATTTTATATGTGATATTTGTAATTGTATACACGTGTCATAGATATTGTTGACATGTGAAGAAGTTTGGAAGTTCTACGGCTATGTGTTTATTTGGTGATGTGAAACTTCTTGACAATGTGTGGAATTGCGTGTAGTATTGTGTATCATAGCGGAGAGCGTCTTCGACATTGTCTGGGAACGCCACCTGCTTGTATTATCGCTCACACTGGATGCAAACCGCGGCAATATTTTAACAACAAAGGGGTATGAAATATAATATTTTAAGAGTATGTTTTTCTACATTGAATGATTGCATTGTAAACAAGAAATGATGTAAGAATATCATTTAGCTGCAAAAATAATGTGTTGGATACCCACAGAACATGCACATTCACAGCCGCAGGGCAAGTTGTGTAGAAAGATAGATATTGGAACTTTTAAATAAATAATATTAAAATAAATAGGTTATTTATCTTATGGCCAGACAACCCAGGTGAAATGGTTTAATACAAAAAACATTTCTGTCAGATTATGATAGCTTTTATTAGCATTACTACAGCGGCTGTTGGATCTGGCCAGTTTTGATGTAAAACTATGACAGGTCACTGGTCACATAGCCCTTACATCATTAAGTCCGCGTTAAATAATACACATTTAATATCACTGGAACGACAAGGTAATGTTCTTTACAATGTCATAAAGTTCATACAAACTTAAAAGATTTAGACACAGTCAACTTCAGATGCCATTATGACAATTATTAATACATTTCTGACCGCCATTGAAATCTTTGGAATTAAGTCCTGATTTCATTGGTACCAAATGTAAATGTGTAAAGTTGGCCGCACATGGATGTATAAGCTTATGACCGCCATTGAATACCAAAATTGCAAACGTTTCTAACTGTGAAAACATCGACCATCCGTCCTCTGCATCCATGAAAACCTAAATAACTGCCACCGTCGGACTTGAGTGTTCAAGTACATGTTGCATTCATCTTTCATAAACATCGTTACCAACTTGTACATGACTTCAATCAAGTGAAAACAACAGCCGATTTACTGTCCAAAATATCCAAATCATCAGAAACATGCATGAACATCACTACCAACAGTGTCAATGACGTCAGCCGCTTTGCTATAAAATGAAAATCAGCAGTGTATTTATTTACTTAAAGTAGCATTACCACAGCGGCCGCAGCGGCTGTTGGATCTGGCCAGTTTTGACGCTAAACTACGACAGGTCACCGGTCACGCAGCCCTTACATCATTATGTCCGCGTTAAATAATACATATTTAAAATCACTGGAACGACAAGATAATGTTCTTTACAATGACAAAGTTTTTTTAAAGTATTCCTTTATTTGACGAACTTATCGTTCGTGATTGAGCGATGATGCGCGCCAAAAGTGTCATGCCGATGGCGCTCCGTGACGGTACAGTTTTCGCAAAAACAGGTCGCGGCAAATTGAAAACCTGCACTTGTAAACATGTTTGGATCGTCATGAGATCTGCTCGACCAATTAGAAGACGTGTTCGTCTTCACTGCAGTCGTTGCACAAAGTTTCTGCGTTAAACCAAACGAAAGTTATGTCGAATTATCGTATAAACATGAATTTTTGTTAATGTTATAGCCTAAAATTCAAGTTCGTGTATATACACACATACGTGTCAGTTTCAGACTGTTCAGATGATATATGTTATGTGATATTTTAAAAAGGTTTACAAGTGCGGAAATCGCATTTTGTGCGACCTAGTTGCACGGTTTTCGAGAACGCCACCGCAGATGGTGACTGCTAAAAATAGTAACATCCGCCTGGTAATGTCAGAATGCCGCTGGATATCCGCCAGGTGGACAACCACGTGCTGGTTGTCCGCTAGGCAGATTTGGCGCCTAGCTGTCATACAGGCAATCCCTATTCACAGTGCTACACTTAATAATTGATTTTAAACTTGAAATTCAGGAACTAGTATTCCAACTTTACTCTGTTAAATATAAAATAAGAACATATTACATTTGTTGTTTGCTTACTAGTAGTAATAACTAGCCATTATAATATTCATTTATTGCCACAATTATATTATTGGTGTGTATAACTATATTATTTAATTAATACTTATATAATCCTACATTTATATAGCTATTGTAACAACAAAGACTAACAATAACATTTGAGTTGTTGGTGCAATTATTCATTACTCTGTGTATTTAAATGCAGGTATCTCTCAGGTCCAAGACACTTTCTGCAATTCACATAGCTAAGTATAACTAGTATAGACATTAAGGGGAGACATGGCAGCTTAAATAGGGTATTATTTATTTTGATGATTATGGCAAACTTATCTATCCAGCAAGAAAGAGTAGGTCATGGGAAGTAAAAAATATAGCAAACTTTGTCCACAGTCCCCAGCCATTACTATAGAAGATACAATCATAATTCTTTCACTATCAGACTTAGACTGCCTGGTATTACACAACTACAACTTGATGTTTAAAATATTAAAAAATTATATATTTTGTTTAATTTTTTTTTAATGTTGACAACATTTTTGACATTTTTTCGTTATAAATACCTATATAACAAAATAATTATGTACCTTATTACAAATATAAGGTTGTAGTTGTGTGCAGAAAGTAATGCTGAATACAATGATGTAAACATGATTGGCATAACTTTAATACTGCCAGAGTTGTACGGAGCACAAATCTATAAAAAAAAATGCATTTTCTGTAAATGGCCGCCAAAGATCGAATAACAATTAGGCAATGATTTTGGGAATTGTTTTATCATTATTAATATTATGAAGTAAAAACTGAAGTGTCATGCATTTGATAACACCAATGAGAATTGATAATGATTTATTAATATGAAGAACAGGACTGTAGCAGTGTTTCCCCTGGGTGAAATGATGGGCGAGGTGGTAGGGGTGGGGTACGCAAGTGCCGCAGGCGCGAAGCATTGCTAGGGGAGTCCGGGGGCATGCTCCCCCGGAGATTTTTTTAAAACTAGCTTTAAAATGGTGCATTCTGAGGTATGTTTGAACATTTACTCTTGAATATAGAGGGGAAGATATAAAACAACAAGACACTACTCGTAAATGTAGTAATCATGATTGATAAAAATCAGTAATCATGATTGTTTCATCATGTTGAGGTGTGGTTTCCATTTTACCACTGCTACTCAGTAGAGGTGTGGTTTCCACTTGACCACTGCTACTCAGTAGAGGTGTGGTTTCCACTTGACCACTGGTACTTGGTTATGGTTATGTGTTCTTGCACTAACCCTAACCCTTGTTACCTCGCTGACAGAGTCAATAAAAAGTAAACGGTAAGTTCTTATATAGCGCAGGACTGCTCAAAGCGCTTTACACTTTACTCCCTGGCAGACCTGTTCAGTCGAACACCATCTCGACTTCTCTGGGAAGCATCCAGTGGTATCATCTGAAGACTCTTTCATCATCACCTTTAAATTATTTTAATATCATAATATTATGGTAAATTGGTGGTTTATGTTCAAAAGATTATATTTTATTTGTTTGCTAGAATGCTATACAATTAATTAAACAGTCATTTCTGGAATGCCAAAAAGTATGTTTCTATTAATCGCAAGAGTGTTTCTCAAATTGTGTCCTTTTTTATAAAACAGTATAAGTTGTTTACTACACCCAATTGCTGTGCAAACATATCATTGTTTAACCCAATTTATTAATAACCCGTTAGTATACACGGTTTTGGGTAATAGGCATTTTTTATGAGATGTGAACTTCGGTGGTTTATATTCGTAAGTATTTCACTCAAATCAACTTTCCCAAAAGTTTTTTTGCACATCGAATCCGGACCCACTTTGTCATTGATTTTGCCGCTTGAGTTTTGCTTAACTTTGATACCTCATTGAGATACACTGTAGTTCCATCATTCAACATTATCCTAGGCATATTTACCTTTAAAAATATTGCGTGTTACGTCCATTTGAGGCGTAAATAGCGCCCCGGTTTGTATCAACACGCTGCTATATACATATCTTTTTACGCGCGCTGTGCGGTAACGCACAGACGCAGCGCACCGACTAGCGCAAACCGGGTCGCTATTTGAGCTTCAATAGGGTCCGGATTCGATACAAATGCCGACTAGTGGATAGGATTAGGATGCACGGTTTTTATCTGGGCTTCAAAAGAGTCCGCATTCGACACCAGTGTCGACAAGTGACGTAGTGCCATCAGCCTGCACGGTTTTCACTCCCACCACCGTCATAAACCAAAACGCAAGTTACCGTTTGGGCGCCATTTTACATGAATGTCTAGATTTCTAGTATGTCGAAACTCCGCAAGGTGTCGGCATTGGAGACACCGGGTATCCCGCAGGAATTTTCAGTGATTGGACAACTGACAAGTGATATCTTTCACGTTGTCCAATGGCGGCTAAACGATGTTGCTACAAATCTGCGATTTTGCAGGAATATAAGTGACTTTGTGGTGTCAATACGCGCCGCTCGCCGACACTGAATATACCGTGAAAGAAAGAAAAAAGGGCGTATGAAATAGCTTCGAGGAGGCAATTTCGGCATATTTTGGGTGAGGCGGCATAGAAAAACGACGAGGCGGCCCGCCTCGCTTGCTATATACCAGGGGAAACACTGTAGCATTCATGTGCTGGTCCTTCCTCCTCCTCCTTGGGGACACTCCACCGTCTGAAGAAGGCCACTTATGCCAGCCAAGTCAATCATGCACCAGTGAAGAGATGAAGCTGAAATGTACTGTGCATGCATGCATGTGTTCTTGTATATGTATACAAATAAATATATATATTTATGAGTGTGTGCGTGTGCACACATGTGTGCGTAATGTGCAACAACATAATTAGCATATGAGTATGAGGTAAAGTTTATTAATAAGTAAGTGTTTTTATTAATAAAGTAAAGATATCAAAATATTCATAGACCATAACTGTAAGGCTGGAATATAATGCTAAGTAGTAACTGACATAAAAACTTAGTCATGACATGACATAAATATAGTTGAATCTTAACATATTTGACTGTCGCATCCATGCCTTTCTGGCTTTAGGACTGCATAACTTTCATTTTAATTTCACTGCGTGATGCAGTATTGGCAAAGATCTCTGCCACTGTTCAACCGCCGGCTTCCCCACCGTCTCCGGGCATCGCAGCCGGCGTCGGCGCTAAGGCCTAAGCCAGCGTCTGCAGTGGCTACGCGCGGCTGCATTTCCGTCGAAATACGCTGTTTTGCCACCAATAAATCCCGTTACGTGCGTGCATCCTACAGTTGCCGAGCCTTCCATTTCTTTTTCTGCCGAAACGCATGCTTTGCGGCAAATTTATAACGTTTGGCTTCAACAAGATTCATGCTGATTTCGTCAAAACTGTCGCTGGACGCCATCATTGTTTACACCCGGAAATAGCAACGTGGTGAATTGTGGGAGAAACGCCACGCGTCTCACACCATATATGGAATTATCTGGGTCACCGCAGGTCACCAGCATGGCGGAACATCCCGATGCTGACGTGTCACAATGACGAACGCCAAATAAGGAGATAGTCGGTTAAATTGTGCTCCCATATATTAGGATTTCCCAGAAATACGGGTCAAAGGGCGGGATTGCCGTCTAGACAAGCAGTTAGAGGATGGATTGGCGGTTCTATTCGTACTAAACAAGATGGTGTACGTTGAAAGTACGGCAGCGTTACTAATGTCTAAACATCGCGTATTATTGAACGCATTCCGCGTCTTGAGAACTAAAACAAGATTTATTAATTGATAGGGGTTCACTTTATTAGCGAGAAAAGTGATTTAGAGGTGTGAAATTATTATAAAAGTGAACTTTATTGATAGAACACATACAAAGCTATCGGAATATGGCAAAACGTATTTTTTTTTTTTTTTTTCAAAATATGTCATTTCAGCTGCCGTGTCTGGCCTTAATTATGCAAAGTGGGAATTAAGTGACATCTAATTATAGTAATTAAACTCTTTATGTAGTAGTATGATAAGAAGCACTAAACGTTAAATTGATAATGCTTTTGAAATTTTTTATAACACAAATGAGGATTCCACATTTACTATATTTACGCCATTTTGTTTTATGATAATTACAATCAATTATGCAAATGGAAACTAAGTGAGTTTTAATGAAAATGTTTGTGTTGTACTATTTTACAACATGCCTCAAATAATAATGATGTGCTTTTGGAAAAATATGTATTGAAAAATTGGGATTCTACATTTAATATATCCGCCATTTTATTTTATGCAAATTACTCCACAAATTATTCAAATTGTAATTAATTCATAGCAATGAAACAGTTTATGCTTTACTATTATAAACGCCATTACTGAGTTAATTATATGCTCAGAATAAAAATTTCTTCACAAAAACATTGGGAATCCTCATTCAGTATGGCCGCCATTTCGTAATAATTATGAAAATGATGCACCAATTTTGCAACAAAATTGGGATTGAAATGAACTATAATGAAACAAGATATGTTACACTTTCTAATACCCTGTAAATATACTCTAAACAATTAATGACATGACATGAATTGCATCTAGTTACAGTCTATGATTCAATATGTCGGCCATATTATGCTAATTAGGTCATAAAATATGAAAATTAGGTCAACGAAAATGCACAAAAAAAATTCCTCGTGTGAAAATACCTATATATGCAAAATTTTAAGAAATTACCTCAATTAATTACTTATCTGTTGTAAAAACAATGACAAAAAAGGTACACCCTGGAAATACTGTGACCCTATTCTTTCTGTGTTATTTTTCATGTTCACCGTTCCCACGAAAACCCCTGGGGTAGTAACCTTTCCAACTTAATAACTTTGTCAGTAGTTGTCCGATTTTCATGAAATCAAAACCATTTACTTCAGAAGAAGAAGCTCCTTACATGCATAACAAAACATGTTTAGGTAACGCAGTTTATATTTTTCATGTGGTAATGCTACTTAAAGCGCTCAAAATCACCGTCGAAACTTTCAACTGATAACTGTATATAAAACGGAAGTGTCCCAGCCAAATACACAAACACGTATTGTGATGTCAAAGGAATATGTGTATGTTTTCTTGAGGTAATTTGATAGGCCTATGCAACTGAAAAGTCATAGTTGGTATAAAAAGAGTTAAAGTCGTGTGTCTAGCTTTTTATTGTGATGTTTGTGAACAGAGCAACTGGGACGAGGTGGTGGACAACTTCGATGATATGGAGTTGAAGGAGGAGTTGCTACGTGGCATCTACGCCTATGGTTTTGAGAAGCCCTCGGCCATCCAGCAGCGTGCTATCATTCCCTGCATCAAGGGTAAGTTGCTGGTGAAACAAGTGTCCAGAGTCAGACGCCATTTCCATTATGGAATTGGGATACATTTTTTGCAGTAGGGGTGGGGCAATGAATTTGGATGAATAATAGTGGGAAAAAATTATATCTGGTTAAATTTGATTGTGCAAACATGTTTTCAAGTATAAATAATACTTAAAACAAACTGGTATCTACTTTCCAGAATTGGAATTGAAAATTTGGAATTTATTTCTTGTAAGGTGGAACTGGAATTTTTACTTTTGGAATCAACAAAATGGAATTGACCCTATGACTGCTACTAGTAGTTACTTGTATGGTGGCATATTGAGCAGATCCACACTTTGGGATCTTTTGATGGGCCAATGTTTGTTGGTTTGCACAAAGGCCCCGTTTTGTATGTCTAGATTGTGCACATATTGTATTGGATTAATCATGAATTGAATTCCGTCAACTTTTATTACAACTGTTTCACTTGTGCATTGTTTTAAACTTGTATATTTGTGCTTTAGTGTTCGCATTTCACCAGGTAACATTTTCTGAAATGGCAAATAATTTTCAAGACATTAAACGCATTTAGCATCTCTTCCTTTAGTATAGATTACTAGGATTTCAATCAAGAAAATTCAAGAAAATGTGGCACATCTAACTCTGTATTGGCTTTGTACCGTAATTGATTAGCGTATGCAGTACCATGTAGTGGCATTGGGTGTTGCCTGTTTAGGACACGATGTGATTGCCCAGGCGCAGTCTGGTACTGGCAAGACCGCCACCTTCGCCGTGGCCATCTTGCAGAAGCTGGATATGACTATGAAGGAGTGTCAGGCGTTGATCCTCGCTCCCACCAGAGAGCTCGCTCAGCAGGTACAGTACTATCAATATACTAACAGGAGCACAAAACGTGTGTCCTGATGTTTTACGCTGTCTTGACAAAAACTGGAACAAATTCTTATGTAATATTGCCATGTGTTGAATCTCTGAGGTCAACAAACGTGATTTAAACAGTGCAGACACCAAGAAATTGTATTTGAGAAGCACGTGTGGAAGCACTGAAGGGTGATCTGTGCTGCCACCTGTTGTAGATCCAGAAGGTGGTCATTGCCCTGGGAGACTACATGCAGGCTCAGTGTCATGCCTGCATTGGTGGCACCAACGTGCGCGATGACATCCACCGTCTGTCGACCGGCGTCCACGTCGTCGTTGGAACTCCCGGCCGTGTCTTCGACATGATCAACAGGCGTGCCCTCAGTGAGTCTAATGTCTCATGCATGTTATTCTGGTTTTTCCCTTACAATTTTTGAGATTATGATGCTTGTGATTTATGTATGGTCAGTGCATCTTGCTATTGACAGACATCTGCTACATCAAGATGTCTCTCTTCGTGGTTGACACGCTTTGATAGTTGTACACTTGCTATTGGCAGGCACACGTTACATCAAGATGTCTGTCTTTGTGGTTGATAGACTTTGACTGTTGTACACTTGCTGTTGACAGACATCTGCTACATAAAGATGTCTCTTCATGGTTGACAGACTACTATTATTTCTATTATATAATGTATTTTAATTTAATTATTTATACTATTTATCTTTTAATACAATTTTATATATCATAATATATATTCTTTTACTTAATTATCTTAATATTTGTGCAAATATGTCATGTATTTTAGTCGCATTATATATATATACAATCTTGTAAATTTTAATAATTATTATATTTACTAGCATCTTTATACATATACAAATTTTTACATTTGTTTCCATGTACGTCTTATAATGTGTGTACGCGCCTATGAACGGGCTGGTCCCGGAGATATGGCGCTATAGAAATGCTAGTAATAATAACTGACAGTTGTACACTTGCTATTGACTGACAGTTGTACACTTGCTATTGACAGACATTCGCTACATTAAGATGTTTATCTTTGTGGTAGACACGCTTTGACTGTTGTACACTTGATGTTGCCAGACATCCGCTACATCAAGATGTTCGTGCTGGACGAAGCTGATGAAATGTTGTCTCGTGGGTTCAAGGACCAGATCTACGATGTGTTCCGCACACTCAACGAAAACATCCAGGTAGGCGTTATTAGCTGGTCGGCGGTTACTGCACCATCTCAGACCTCTAGAGGCCAGGACACACTGGCACCAGGCCAGGCTCACCCTGTCTGCAGTCTATACACTCTACCAACTGGGCTATACTTGAAGCCGGCAGGACATCATAATCACGTAAACTTGAAAACTTTCGACTACATTGGGGCTAGTTAGAGTCAGTCTGACGTATTCGGAAGGTTACGTGCTGATGATGTTAGATCGGCTTCAAATGTCACACAGTCGGGGTGAATCTTGTCAGGGCAGGCGAAAAGTGTCAATGTGTCCCAGCCTTTACAGACAGTGACCATTTACTGTAATGTCGTACCAGCCATCTGTTGTGCTACAAAAATTGAAGATTATTTTACAGGGACAATTTAATGCTGCCCTCATCCCCGAACTTGTGGAAATCCAGGCCAACTGTTTTTGCCATCAATTTGCCAGATTTTAAGTCTGAAATTGCGTGTATAGTCAAGTCTGACGTCGCGTGTTTAGTCAAGTCTGACGTCGCGTGTATAGTCAAGTCCAAATTATTTCTGTAACAGTAAAGTGTACTGAATTTCTCTAGCTAAAATGGTCACCTTTTCATTCAGGTCACTTATGTCCAGTCCATAATAGAGAGGTTCCACTGTATAACAACAGTAAAATCACCTGTTTTCATCCCATACTTGTGAGTCGTCTTCTTCTGGGGTGGGGTCCACGTCACTTGTAACTTCTACTTTATTTATCAGTTCTTTTCACCTCTCTCGTCCGCAATGGCCATCCATTCATGGCTGTTCATGCCACCCCTCCCCTTGTCTCGTTTTATGCTGTCGTTCCATCTTGGCCTTGGTGTTGCCACCCTCTTCTATTTTCCATGCTCATTTTTTGTACATGTCCTGTCCATCTCATTCTGTTTCCGGCTACTTTTCTCTTTGGGTGTTTTTTCATTTCAATCTCCTCCCAATTTCTTCACCTTCTTTCTATCCTCTCGCGTTACTCAACAGTACTACTTTGTTCTTGTTGACCCTCACTGTGCTGTAGAAGTGTAGCGATGCATCGCGATAGTCACTGTCGCAATGGAATACTGTCGATGGTTACCATAATTTGCCAAACATCCCCCGAGTGCACAAACACAACATCAACAGTTGTCGATTAAATCAGCATCACTTATGGATTGCCATTTGGAAGCAGCCACCTCGTTATTTTTGGCTACGTCTGTGTGATATGTAGCTTAACTCACATTAAATAAAATTGGAACATAATATATTTAGCTTCCATGATAATATCACATTAGTAAGTCTATCCCCGATTGTGACCCTCACTGTGCTGCTTCCTGCAGGTGATTCTGTTGTCGGCCACCATGCCGGTGGACGTGCTGGACGTGACGAAGCGCTTCATGCGTGAACCGATCCGCATCCTCGTGAAGAAGGAGGAGCTTACCCTCGAGGGTATTCGACAGTTCTACATCGAGGTCGAACGCGAGGTCAGTGCCCATGTAACCAGGTCATGTTACCTTGTGGTCTTGTTGATCTGTTCGGAGATTGCCAGTATTTGTGACTGCGAACGTGGAATTGTGGGGAATGTGGCGTTTAAAACATAAACGTAAACAGCACAAAAAAAATTGAATTGTGATCGGGGGTGGGTCCAATTACACAAAATAAAATTTATTACAATTACGTTTCATTTGTCACAACCTTTGTAATTGATGTAATTGTTCCAATTACACAAAATAATTACAATTACAACTATTTTAAAAATCAGTTACATCATTTGACTAATCAATTACGTAATTGAACCCAGCCCTGATTGCGATTGGGCTGCCGGATGACTTAACGTATTTATATGCTGCCTGTTCTATATATTCAACTGATCTCCGAACAGGTCAGTGGTACCTTTTTATGTATAGCAACTCATTTAAATAGGAGAATACGTTCGTGTTTTGTGTAGCAATATACGTACCTGAATGGATAGTGTTTATTTTAAATTTTCTTTTTGCAGTTTTTTTCATTACAACCTGTTATATTAGTGAATTAAAAAAAAAAAATTATTTTGAATGCTATGCTAACATTATTTTTGTCATAGCACATGTGTGCTTCAAATACAAAAGTGTGATGATTGTTCACATATAAAAATATCTGAGATACAAACAGCCACATAAGATCTAGAGATAGCAAGGGCCAGGTGAGAATAGAACGCCATCATGAAGGACATTATTGACATGCATTATTTGGTTGATGTTTACTTGTTTTAGGAGTGGAAGCTTGACACTCTGTGTGACTTGTACGAGACACTCACTATTACCCAGGCTGTCATCTTCTGCAACACTCGCAGGAAGGTCGAGTGGCTCACAGAGAAGATGCATGCCCGCGACTTCACCGTCTCCGCCATCGTTAGTTCACTCTTTATATAATGGTTGCTTTTTCTGTAATTGTAAAGTTGTGCAACTTATAAAAGTAGACGATAGCAAGCAACAGACCTATGTCTCTATGTTGAAGTGTGTTCGTTCTTCGAACAGTGAATCATCAGCTGGTTTGGCTGTTATAAATCTAGAAATGTTATTGGGTGGCCAACACTTAGTGCCTGTGTTTTGAACTTGGAGATTACATGGCTGTCACCTGCCACAGAACACTTCCAATTCTTGATTCTTTGAGAATGGAACTTGGTAACTGAGAAACAAATATTTCAGAAACATAGGCAGTGCTGGATATTTGTGTACGAGTAGTCGTCACGCATTAATTGAAACGTGGCTGAATGCTTCCCAAAGAAGTCGAGCTGGTGTTCAATTGCACAGGTTCTGACTGGGAGTAAATGTAAAGTGCTTTGAGCAGTCCTTAGTACTGGATACTGCGCCATATAATAATTTGCCTTGTTTTACTAGATTGGTTTTAGTTCACAGAATGAATTTGAAAAGTGAGGTGCCAAAAAACTTAGCTGTGGAATTTTTATGACCTGGAAACAGGCCTTTAGGTACACATTTTTTTGGCCTGTCTGGAATCTATGCCTTTTAGTGTGCGGACGGCTTGTGTGGAAACCATTCACATCAATCAGTCATAATTTTTTCAATGACAAACCTGCGTCATTTGAGCCATTTATTTAATTAATGCTTAATTAGATTTGTTTCACTTCCAGTTGTGCCACTGACAGTCATTAATGTGGGCCCCTAGACATGGAACTAACTAAGTGGCTAGCTGGATCCCTCTAAATTCCACCAGTCTTATTAGTTGTAATTACCCGTCTTGACCAGTCATCTGCCAGTGTTGAAGACAGGCAGAAGTGTGACGTTACGTGTGTGTTGCAGCACGGTGACATGGAACAGAGTCAGCGTGACGTCATCATGCGAGAGTTCCGCTCGGGGTCGAGTCGTGTCCTCATCACCACTGACCTGTTGGCCCGCGGCATTGATGTCCAGCAGGTGTCACTCGTCATCAACTACGACCTGCCGACAAACCGAGAAAACTACATTCACAGGTGTGTGCTGCAGGCAGAATCTAATCTTTACCAGTCAAAAAATGTCGTGGTAAATATATGGGTATGTGTGTCTCACATAGAGTATGATTACTGTCACAAGCAGCTGGGGGAAATATGGATTCAGATAACTATTTTTGACAAAAATGTCGCATTAACTCCATTGAAAGTAAACAATATCGCCATTACTGTGAAGCACATGGCTGCCTTGATCTGGCATCACTGTAGAGTTGTGAATAGACACCCCTAGATGCCGTGTTTCTGTGGAAAATTCACTACGTAATAATACATATCAAAGTCGCAATGGCTTTTATTTTTGGTATAATACGTATTACGTAAATAATACATTCTGTGAAATATTAAAATATCACAATGTTATGATCTCTGCATCTAAATAATACTGTTTTAAGGTGTTTTTACTTTTTGTAACAACAACCTTTATTTGTGCAATATTTGTAACAGTAACAACCATACATAATAAATTTAGATAAAACTAATTCCTGTCACATTATTACATATAAATGACTGGTTGTTTCTAACACAGCAGTGCTTAATATATAAGTTAACAAATGTAAATTATACAAGCAATCATATTAACAATTACAAATGTTCAATAATAATTTTGTTCAACCATTAAATGTTTAGCTAGTGCTGTAGATGACGCCATCCAGCGGTATTTGTTAGAACTATGAAACGCAGACTCTGTCACTTTGAGCCAGAGTGACCTAGGCTGTTGTTACTCCTTCAAGTTTTGTGTTCGAAACCAGAATATATACACTTATGCGTGTTCTAATGATGTAACAGCTACATTTAATTAGCAACATGTCTTCCATGCGCTTAACAGACAGCCAGACAACGATTGCAAAACGGTTTATGTTAGCACCTTCCCTGTTTACATCGGTTGACACCTATATTTAGGCAGGAGGTGACATTGAGCGAGATCATGGCAGTCTACAATGAGAGTTTTTGTCCGCCATTTGGGAGGCTAACACGTTAGTGCATATGTTCTGGCTTGGTGTGCCTCCAGAATGGCAGACTAACCGTTCCATTAACGTACTTTAGGAATAGCACGTGCTGGACTGTCTTGTATTGATACAGTCTTTGGTTGACAAGAGGCAGCATGGGCGCCATGACACTCTGTAACGATTTGCCTTGCTCATTTTAAAAATTTGCGTCAAATCCACCAAAATAAATGAAACCCTTGCATAGTAATAGTAGTCATGTTTGTTTCAAAATATCACCAATAAAGTCAATATCATTTATGCTGTTGATGAGTCTACTCTTTCAGCGTTTTCGGAGTTTCCGTTTAAAATCGCAAATCCTGTTTTAAAACGTAGATTGCGTGGAATTCCATCCCTTATCCATGATCACAGAATTTCTGTTCCAAAACGTCAATTCCGTTTCAAAACCCGAATTCTGTCTCTTTTCCGCACTCACAGAAAATCCGTGTCCCTATATACAATGTACATGCATACACAAGTGTGATACACACTTATAAAAGCATGATGTACATATAAATAACAGTGGGTCGATAATTATTTTAAAAAAATGGCTCCTCACATTTTCTCCTGTCCATAAATGAACATAGCCCGTCTGCACATGAGAACAGGCCCACATCACATATCCAAAAATATAATTACCTGTTACCAACAGTTGAGCAGAAATGTGGATTCAGATTACTACTACTTCCCGAACCAAAACAGGCGAAAATGTTTGCATTGCATACTACATGGCAAGGTTGATGCTCTTATTTTCGATAAACGCATTCAGACTTCATAATTTTCAAAATAAAAGTGCTACATTTTGGGGAATTGGTTAAAAGGTGTGAGAGATTAGGTTAAAAAGGTTAGACAAAAAATGACCCAAATTGGGGGTCTTCCCAAAAGCACCCCGGTGACTTGGCAGTGCCATCTGGTGGTCGTCAAGTGGAAGTAGAGTATATCGACAGACCAATTGGGTGAGGTTTACGTCTCTGTGATGGTGTGAGTCTCAAGATGGTGTGGCACACTTATCCATAATCTAATGACAGATCAATTCGTTTGTTATACCCGAATAATTATGTTTGAGATAACTAAAGAAATGTTATTCGGATGCAAATGTAATGGTGATTCAGGAAAAACCTTGAGAATATTATCACATATTTTGTTACAGTGACGCTGATATGTTAATTGACACCGCACCATCAACATTATAATTATGTAGTCATGTAAGCAAATTTTTAAAATGAGCAAGGCAAACCAAAAATAGTTGGATTTGGGGATAACTTGTGTTGGCACACTTTGTTATAAGTTTCGACATCTAATCACTAGTTCTTGACATTTCTACCAATTAGTCAGACGTGAGTTGTCACTAATAAAGCACCAGCAAACTGATTTATTACTCATGACAAGGGGGGAATCATGATATAATTACTTTGATAAACCAAATATTTCTTTTTTCCTCGTTTACAACTGTTGTTGCCGTATTGTGTCAGTTTGATCCTGCCCTTCCCAACAGCCAAACCTTTCCCCTCTTCTGTCAAATATCAATTTTATACCACTCAATTCGGACCTTCCCAAAAGCACCCTGGTGAGTTGACAGTGTCATCTGGTGGTTGTCAAGTGGAAGTAGACTATATCTACAGACCAATTGGGTGAGGTTCACGTTTTGTGATGACGTGAATCTCAAAATGGTGTGGCACATTTACCCATAATGCAATGACAGATCAGTTCGTTTGTCGGATACCCAACTACTTTTTAGATAAACGTATAACAAAATGTTATTCGAATGCAAATGTTTGGGCAACTCAAGATTGACCGTGAGAACATTATCACCAATTTCATTGCAGTGACACTGACCTGTTACTGACACCGGACAATCAACATTATAATTATGTAATCAATTTGGAAATGTCTATATAACTACCAAAAAATAGTTGGATTTGGAGATAACTACAAATGAATCTCATGAATTGTCACTGACAAAGCACCAGGGAACTGATTTATTACTCATGATAGTGGTGGAATCCTGACACAAATCTCAATAAACAAACCAAATATTTCTGTCCTCGTCATTTACAACCACAGTTGCCGTTTTATGCCAGTTTGATCCTGTCCTTCCCAACAGCAAAACCTTTCCTTGTTCTATCAAACATGAATAAATTTTGTGTGCTTGATTTCGGGGCTTCCCAAAAGCACCCTGGTGACTTGACAGTGCCATCTGGTGGTTGTCAAGTGGAAGTAGACTAAATCTACAGACCAATTGGGTGAGGTTCACGTTTTGTGATGACGTGAATCTCAAAATGGTGTGGCACATTTACCCATAATACAATGACAGATCAGTTCGTTTGTCGGATACCCAACTACTTTTTAGATAAACGTATAACAAAATGTTATTCGAATGCAAATGTTTGGGCAACTCAAGATTGACCGTGAGAACATTATCACCAATTTCATTACAGTGACACTGACATGTTACTGACACCGGACAATCAACATTATAATTATGTAATCAATTTGGAAATGTCTTTATATAACTACCAAAAAATAGTTGGATTTGGAGATAACTACAAATGAATCTCATGAATTGTCACTGACAAAGCACCAGGGAACTGATTTATTACTCATGATAGTGGTGGAATCCTGACACAAATCTCAATAAACAAACCAAATATTTCTGTCCTCGTCATTTACAACCACAGTTGCCGTTTTATGCCAGTTTGATCCTGTCCTTCCCAACAGCAAAACCTTTCCTTGTTCTATCAAACATGAATAAATTTTGTGTGCTTGATTTCGGGGCTTCCCAAAAGCACCCCGGTGACTTGACAGTGCCATCTGGTGGTTGTCAAGTGGAAGTAGACTAAATCTACAGACCAATTGGGTGAGGTTCACGTTTTGTGATGACGTGAATCTCAAAATGGTGTGGCACATTTACCCATAATACAATGACAGATCAGTTCGTTTGTCTGATACCCAACTACTTTTTAGATAAACGTATAACAAAATGTTATTCGAATGCAAATGTTTGGGCAACTCAAGATTGACCGTGAGAACATTATCACCAATTTCATTACAGTGACACTGACATGTTACAGAACACCGGACAATCAACATTATAATTATGTAATCAATTTAGAAATGTCTTTATATAACTACCAAAAAATAGTTGGATTTGGAGATAACTACAAATGAATCTCATGAATTGTCACTGACAAAGCACCAGGGAACTGATTTATTACTCATGATAGTGGTGGAATCCTGACACAAATCTCAATAAACAAACCAAATATTTCTGTCCTCGTCATTTACAACCACAGTTGCCGTTTTATGCCCGTTTGATCCTGTCCTTCCCAACAGCAAAACCTTTCCTTGTTCTATCAAACATGAATAAATTTTGTGTGCTTGATTTCGGGGCTTCCCAAAAGCACCCCGGTGACTTGACAGTGCCATCTGGTGGTTGTCAAGTGGAAGTAGACTAAATCTACAGACCAATTGGGTGAGGTTCACGTTTTGTGATGACGTGAATCTCAAAATGGTGTGGCACATTTACCCATAATACAATGACAGATCAGTTCGTTTGTCTGATACCCAACTACTTTTTAGATAAACGTATAACAAAATGTTATTCGAATGCAAATGTTTGGGCAACTCAAGATTGACCGTGAGAACATTATCACCAATTTCATTACAGTGACACTGACATGTTACTGACACCGGACAATCAACATTATAATTATGTAATCAATTTAGAAATGTCTTTATATAACTACCAAAAAATAGTTGGATTTGGAGATAACTACAAATGAATCTCATGAATTGTCACTGACAAAGCACCAGGGAACTGATTTATTACTCATGATAGTGGTGGAATCCTGACACAAATCTCAATAAACAAACCAAATATTTCTGTCCTCGTCAATTACAACCACAGTTGCCGTTTTATGCCAGTTTGATCCTGTCCTTCCCAACAGCAAAACCTTTCCTTGTTCTATCAAACATGAATAAATTTTGTGTGCTTGATTTCGGGGCTTCCCAAAAGCACCCCGGTGACTTGACAGTGCCATCTGGTGGTCGTCAAGTGGAAGTAGACTAAATCGACAAACCAATTGGGTGAGGTTCACGTTTTGTGATGACGTTAATCTCAAGATGGTGTGGCACAACTATCTTAACCTTTTCAAGGCCAGATTAATGCAAATATGTGCCTGTTATTGAATCCTATTAAATCGAGAATGTGCTGTGAGTGAATCATGTGATATACTCGGGTTGCATGAATGCAAATAAATAAATAATTTTTTATCCGATTCAAATAAAATTTTCGCTACATCTGAAGAACTAATTCCTGGTGTAACTAACCAAGTATGTGACATATTTGTCAATTTATTACCCAAATATGAATTGCTAAAGTTTGACCAAAATAAAATACTTAAATAATTTTAAACAATTATTTTTTTTTAAATATTTTTCATTACTAATTAGCGGTTACATGCTGCGTATGAAATGTTCATAAATTACTATGCTACAGAATGGAAAACTAATTAAATGTCTATGGTAAATAAAACTGAAATAATTTAAGTTTTTCAGAGTGCATGTATTTTCAAGATTTTATACAAAATGGCGTTCTTTGTGATCATAGCCGTCATCTCATCTGAACTATTAAGTTGGTGTTATGTTTAAATTGCGTAATCATAGTGCAAAACATTCCCCTTCGATGGCAGCGTTCGTTATAAACTCGATTCGAAAATCCCATCAAAGTCCGAATTACTGGAGTTCGACATAATGACAATGTCGAGAATTACACCAAAGCTAAAAACACCACCGGCTTCGTTGCGCTGCGCATTAATACTTCTTTACAACAAAATAGACCGCTCAAAAGTTAGCATTTAATCGTAGAAATCGCCTGCGGACGCGTGTTTTGGAATAATTCCTGGGTGCTTCCATGTTTATGCCCGCAGCAAATGTTAAACTTTAATCTCATTGGCTGAAAATCACCATTAAAATATTCACTGCGTGGCGTAAAAGAGGGACCGGAAATTGTTTGTCGCTGCGTTCGACTACAAAACCGCGTGGTGGTTGGCGCTATTTAGTCACGGAAATCGCCATCATTTGACGCTTCCCAGTGAAACTTCAATATTATTATATGTTAACTGCCGAAATAAATTGCCGTTATTGCATGACACTGTTTCGCGGTACCAGTTTAAATGTGCCCCTGTATTCGGGCGTATTCAGGCGTTCTGGCCGTGAGTGGGAGTCGGGTTGATTCGGGCGTTCTGACCACGAGAGGGTTAAGGGTGACATTATTCATGGGAAATAAAACCTGCTGAACCATCAAGATTTCAAGTACAAAGAAATGTTTTTAATTTTATGCAACATTTATTTAACAACACAATTACCGGTGTATTTTATAATTATGAATTTCTCAAATTAGTCGTATTTTCATTATTTATTGCACTTCCAATATCTTGAAAAAATAACTACCCGAGTTATTTTATAACTTTTGTGACTTACGACAATTTGTGCTGGGATTTGGTACAAAGTGACTGGTTTCTTTTTATGAAGGTTGGAATTTCATGAAAAATGTTCTCATTTTTGGCAGACTTACTGAAATCAGTTCACATATAAACCAATTTTGTACCTACTCAATTCTGTCTTCCCAAAAGCACCCCGGTGACTTGACAGTGCCATCTGGTGGTCGTCAAGTGGAAGTAGAGTAAACCGACAGGCCAATTGGGTGAGGTTTACGTTTTGTGATGACGTGAATCTCAAGATGGTGTGGCACACTTATCTTATGTGTGTAATTATTTAATATAAATGCTGCTCTCTAATCAATATTTTACTATTTTTAAGTACATACAGTCATTTGCAAAAGTTTAAGATCAGGCACAATTTTTGGAGAAATTTGACAAAACTGATTTTTTGGCCTTCACATAACATTATATCAGTTTATTTCGCCAAATAAACGTAATACAACATAATATGAAACTTTATGTCGTCCAAAAGTGTCAGTGTCTCTACTTTTCAGTATTTAGTGTGGCCTGCCTCCTTTGCTGTCAATAACCGCCTGGATGCGATATGGCATGCTAGAAACCAGAGATTCGCAGTACTCCTGGGTGATTTCGGTGACCCAAACATCCTAGATAGCTTGTTTCAAGTTTTGATGGTTGTTTGTCTGCCACCTTATCCTTCATTATAGTCCACGGTTCTCAATGGGATTTAGATCTGGGCTGTTCCCAGGCCATTCCAGCATGGAGATTTTGTTCTTGAGGAAATCAGTGGCTACCTTGGATCGGTGACAAGGAGCGCCATCTTGCATGGAAATCGTACATTTGTGGATGTCCATATGCAGTTTCTGCTTCTCCTTCAGCAACTCCACGTACCTAGGTCCATTCATAGTGGTGTTAGGTGGAATAAAATACAGACCAGAAGGGCCAAAACAAGACATGGCACCCCAAATCATCTGACTTGGCGGGTGTTTCATTGTGGCTGCTGTATATTTCTCATCAAACCGCATACCTACTGGCCGCCTAACGTGCCTCTTGCGAGGTATAAACTGTTGCATGGTCGATTCATCTGAGACCAACACTTTCTTCCACTGCGCGAGAGTCCAGTGGCGATGTCGTCTGGCAAAGTCCAGTCTCTTTTTTTCATCATAGGTGTCAGGCGCGGCTTGCGGGACTTGAGTCCAAATTCCTTGCTGAGACGTCTCGAAACAGTACTGAGACTTATTTCCGTACCTTTTAAGCGTAAAGCAGCCCAAATTTTCTTGCATGAGCTCATTGGCGAGCACACCACGATGCGTCTCATTGCGTGGTCATCCCTGAGCGTAGTTTTCACTGTCACGAAAAGTGCCGTCAGTATTGAATTTGACGATGGTGTTGTTCACGGCTGTCTTGGAATAACGTAATTTAGCACTAATGTCTCTTTCTGTATATCCTTCTCCACGTAGAGTCACTATTTGTGCCCTTAGAACCTCTGTCAAAGACGATTTTTTGCCCATTTCAGGGATGAAGACAAAACTGAAAAACACCTAATCGATGCTGACAGCAGCAAACAAATGACCTGGAAGTACTGACTAGGCGTATTGCTTCAAGGCCCAAATAGGATGATGCAATCCAGACATTATCTGATGCCATACCATAAAACACTTTAAAATCGTGCCTGGTCTTAAACTTTTGCAAATGACTGTATATAAAACTCGGCGACATTTAACAACACATGATTTCTTATATTTTAAACTTTGTCAGTCAGAAAAACTCACCCAATTTTAGGGCTTTCCAAAAGCACCCTGGTGACTTGACAGTGCCATCTGGTGGTCGTCAAGTGGAAGTAGACTAAATCGACAGACCAGTTGGGTGAGGTTCACGTTTTGTGATGATGTCAATCTCAAGATGGTTTGGTACATGGTATAATACATGCAGATATAATGGATTTTGCTTGCATAATTTAATTGGTCTCAAGCAATTTGTTATATCTGAGGTTTTCTGTATTTACAAGTTCTCGCTGCACAATATTATTTTGTGATTGTTGACTTTCATATTGCATTGTTTGCGTGTTCCAGAATTGGCCGCGGCGGTCGTTTCGGCCGTAAGGGGGTAGCCATCAACTTTGTGACGTCAGACGACCACCGCACACTGAAGGACATCGAAACCTTTTACAATACACAAGTAGAGGAGATGCCCATGAACGTCGCCGACCTGATTTAGCTTCAACGCTCACTCGCACACAAACGCCGCCGCATTAGTCGCATTGATCCGAGTGTCCGTGCCTGCACATTCTTATTGTCTAAGCGTACTACTGTCGGCGCGGCAGCGAATCCCGAACAAGAGTGCGCATCCGTCATCTTTTGATAGAGCCTCGCAATTATGGTTGTATCAACGTCTTAAATTTGACTTATAGTGTTGAATCGAAAAAGGAAAGCAGAATTTGAGTGTAGTCGTCGTAAATAAATCCGCATCCACCGCGCATGTGCGACCAGTTGCTCGCCGGTGGACATCGGGCATTTTACACGTTTTTGTAACGGCCTCTAGGGAGGTCGACGAGTTTTGTCGAGTAAGAGGTACTTGATTTCGAAATTTGATCGTGGCAAACACATTGGTCGTGTGCCTGTCTGACGTGTAATATATTTATATATCTATGTATATTGAAACTGCGTGCTTTAGTTTTTTTTCTCGGGACTAGCACTAGAAGCTGACCTGGGGGAGGGAGGGGGGCTTTTTGAGTTGAGGTCAGCGATCCTGTGGGTAACAGCCAATCAAATTGTGTGATGATTGGTCGCATGGTGATGACGTCGAACGCGACATTTACACTCTGTATAGAATCAACTGTACAGCATGTGATGTTCAACTCTAGGTATATTAAACATATTCTTTACATCAAAGCCTCTCTACCGAGTTCTCGTTTAACCCTGTAGATCACATGAGGTTTCCATGCACGTGTGCACATCCCCCTGCCGAAGAAAGAGTTCCACTCGATGAGTTTGTAATTGGAGGTTTTTTGGCAACTTGCTGTTACAGGTTCAAAAATGCACCCCTTCCAAAATAAATCTTGCCGTACTACAGCCTAAGTTTTCAACATTACTTGTACAAATTAAACAGTTGGAACATGAAAACCTCCACATCAGCTCTTCCTATGCTGTGTTACAATTACCTCGTGTTTACCCTGAGTAGGACTTGGTGACCTCTTATTGACTCAGTTGAATAAATGTACAAGTGAAGTCGGACTGCTTCGGAATTTTCGAGTTCACCAAATTATATTCATGGTATACACGAGGTGATGGGAATGCAGCTTTAATCCCTTGGTCGCTACGCTACCTAAGCCATTTAAGTCGGTAGCCAAGAGAGTCCAGTGACTGACATTCGCATGCCCGTACCGTGTACACACAAAGGAATCATACAAAATGTTGCATGAATTTGGCGTAATGCTCTAGAATTCTTTGGACACTAGCCTAATCGAAATCGTACGAAATGCATCCATCGCCAAGCTAACCGCTAATTCGATTCGCAACCCCTGATGTATAACAAAGTTCGAAATGATAACATAATTACCCAGTAGATGGCACCACATATATAAGTTATAGTTGCCCTCGTACTGCTGACGGTTGGGCTAAAGGGGATGTACGCTGATTTCTCATCGGCTTGTTTGTTGCCTGTTTACAATACTTAGAGCGTTAAATACTATATACCTACAGCATCACCAATGGCGCGGGAATTAAATTCATATTGGGGGGGGGGGCTGCCGGAGATTCAGAACCACTGACATTTTTTCGCCGCCGTATCTTCAGCTGCTGTACTGGCTCGACTGTGACATCCGAAGTCAGGGGGAGTGCTGTTGAACATTTTCGCCGCCGCGCCGCTGTAACTTCACCTTCTCTTCGTCTTCGCTGTTTCGGCTGTGAACTGATGACATCCGTTTTAAAATTTATTTTTTCGCCGCCGCGCGGCTGTACCTTCATCTTCTTCAGTTTCTCACCGCTATCTCGGCTGAACTGACGACACCCGAAGACGGGGGAAGGGGGGTGGGTGCTGCTGCTGAATTCTTTTTGCCGCTGCGTCGCCTATTACTGGGGGGGGGTTCAGAAAACCTAGCCTCGATTACCCAGGCGCCGTGAGGTGGCAGCATTTGTTCGCCCCTCACTACGGCCTGGAATATTAAGGTCCTGCCAGTGATACCAGTAGGGGGCTTTACCCCAGATTCGGGTAGAAACGATAATTGGCTCTCAGGCCAACTATGAAATGACAAATTAAATACGGATACACTTTTATCATAACAAATATTCAACATTAAACTTATATTGAAACATGTCACATAAAAAATAAACCGACATTAAACTTTTTTTGTAGTTTTAATCACATGCATATTTACTAGGTGGCAGCTCTCGTATTGACGTTCTTTGCTTATGCTCGAACAGAAACAAAAGACTAAGTGTGAATAGGCATCATATAAATACTAAACAAGAACACATTTAACTAAACAAAGTGCAATCGATGTCGGACTGGTAACTAATATATGTAATCGTCAAAGTACGACTACAAAATTTCCGATTTTGGTGGCTAAATGGGTAGCGTGTCGAGAAACTATTTTTAGGGTCCTCGGTTCGAATCCCATAGAGTACTCGAAACTGTTGTTTGTCTTCATAGTTTAACATAATTTTTTTTCGTGCACTATTTCGTAATTTAATTTCGTTATCGAAAATATACATAATATATAAACATTCTGGGGAATAGACGTGCTGACTGGCAGCGAGCAGTCAAAAGGCGATTCTGGGCCAGGCTGTGATCTTCCTGGCGAAGTCACGCAGCCAGGCGATAATCGGTTAAGCGAGAGCACAGAAAACCATGTTTGCCTTCAAATTGCACGGTCACAAAAAACACCTTAATCCTCTCATAAAACATAAATTTCCACCCGTCATTGACGCACATCAGGGGCCGGTTTAATGAAGTGTACTTAAAGTTATCCAATTACTTAGTGTCACTTGTTTGCCTAAACTCCTATGCTCGCTTGTATAAAAAAAAATCACGTGATTTACTAAGACAATCATCTTAGCGTTAAGAACGTTCTTAGCCGCTTCATGAAACCGGCCCCTGGTTATTAGTAGTTCGACTTACCAGGACTTATGTTTTAGCGCGCGGTAAAAAGATCGACTTATGCGTGTTTGAGTTATTTGGATTGCACTGGAGGTACCGCGTCGTACTTTTAGTTAATTCATCTATTGCAATTGCTTATGTTACCAGGGTCTATATTCTATATTTCTCAAAATGACGTGATTTATAAATAAGTCTCTCAAGGACCGCAAAGTCACAAAATATTATGTTGAGCATTACATGAAGGAGGGGTTGTTCGTCACCACGTATCGCGGGAAATACATTGCTGCAGTCGCGCCACCTAGTGAGTGAAGTATGTTAATTCAAGTTGAAGCTATTTTAATGACCAGTTTGATACATCGTCACAAGCCGCAGGTGGTAGCTGACTACACCACCCCAGGCAGGTATACGTAATGTACGGAATGTAGCTGGACCAGTTGTATTGTGTCCTTATAATTGACTTCGGTCATGACTGCACCACCCGTGAGAACAATGCAGACGCCCGCACCACATATCAAAGCCAAAGGCGATTCCAGGAAATCCCAATATAGTTACCTGTTTGACCATTCTCACCAGCGGCTAAGTGGCATTGTATGTTCACATTACTTCTGCTTCCCCGTACATTACGGCCTACACTTAGCGTACTGGTCAAACCCCAAACATACCAATCTTGGAAGGCAATTAAGCTAGCTCACCCCCGTCCATGGTGATGGCGCAGGAAACCAATCGTTTAATATGGTGGCGCCATCCGTGTAATTGATCACTAATTAATTATCTCGGGTAGCAGTAAAGCTGTTTTAAACATGTCAAAACTATTGTTTTAAGACCAACGGCTTTGGTAAATCAGATATCAATGTTCTACGCCAACGGATGAACCTAGAAAGGCGAGTGGGTCTCGGAGGAGATACACTTTATAAAACTGCAAAGTTAGCGTGGTAATAAATATATGTCATTTGAGATACGTTGTCGTTCATGCCTGGAAGTTGCGCTAAGGCGTGGGCTGCAAAGCTTAACCACTGTATGGCGTATGGTATTAAAAGGGTAAGTTCTTATGTAGCGCAGTATCCAGTCCTCAGGACTGCTCAAAGCACTTTACACTTTACTCCCTGGCAGACCTGTTCAATCGAACACCATCTCGACTTCTCTGGGAAGCATTCAGCCAAGCTGCGATTAATGCGCAAAGACTATTCCTACACAAATACCCACCACTGTCTATAGCCACGTACTCATCCGTACAGCTGAGTGAACTGAAGCAATATAGAGTAAACGAACTTGCCCGAGGTTCGACACCGCCGCACAAGATTCGAACCCGGGTTCTCTCAGTCGAGAGTCCGAAGCGCTACTATTTCGCATTGGCTGCGGCGGTAGTTTGATCGTATCCACATTTCACCAAAGCAACAGCACCAGTGTCTTTTTAGCTTGCCACGTTTCATATAGTTAAATAGGCCAGTGACATATATCGACTTATCAATTGTGTTGCCGTGTCTGATACTAGAACAAACAAGGCACTATTTGAACCAATTACAATGCGATGTTATCTTGTATCTACACCAAAGTTCACATCGGGTGAATGTCCTGCGTCAATATTGCGACGACCAGTGATCGTGACGGGTGTGTGTAAGACCCATGTATATACCGTCTTTTCCTTTTTCGTTTTGAAATTTGCGAACGAAAAACGAAAAAAACAATGTTCGTTTTTCGTTTTCATATTTGTCTGTTCGCGGTATTTCGCGCCACTCGTTTTTTGTTTTTTGCACTTAGGAAGCTTCGGCTGCCTTACCGCTTCGGCTAGACGGCAAAAGTTGGTGGCTTCGCCGGGACAATTCGATCGCACTGGCGGCGTTTTAATTTTTTTTTTGCTGAAATTGCATCGTCGCCGAAGGTGCTACAGTATGGTTAGTCTTAGTTATACTCAATAGCATTGACACACCTTCAATAGCCCGTGACTGCTATCAGTCAGACAACTATTGAATTGTAGCCAATTGTTGCGTTTAATACACCGCACGACTCGTCCGTTATATTGTATGTCTTCCAAGACGGATTTGAAAAGATCAAACAACAGTCGGTCGGTCAGTAAGGCACGACACACGCAGACGTATAACAGGAACCCGTAGACAGACGCACGCACACATATAATAGAAAAAAGTGGACACACGCACACATATAATAGAAACACGTTGACACACGCACACATATAATAGAAACACGTGGACATACGCACACACATAATATAAACACGTCGACACACGCACACACATAATAGAAACACGTGGACACACGCACGCATACATATAATAGAAACACGTGGACACACGCACACATATAATAGAAACACGTTGACACACGCACACATATAATAGAAACACGTGGACACACGCACACACATGATAGAAACACGTCGACGCACGCACACACATAATAGAAACACGTGGACACACGCACGCATACATATAATAGAAACACGTGGACACACGCACACATATAATAGAACCACGTTGACACACGCACACATATAATAGAAACACGTGGACATACGCGCACACATAATATAAACACGTCGACACACGCACACGCATAATAGAAACACGTGGACACACGCACGCATACATATAATAGAAACACCTGGACACACGCACACATATAATAGAAACACGTTGACACACGCACACATATAATAGAAACACGTTGACACACGCACACATATAATAGAAACACGTGGACGCACGCACACACATAATAGAAACACGTTGACACACGCACACATATAATAGAAACACGTGGATACATGCACACACATAATAGAAACACGTCGACACAAGCACACACATAATAGAAACACGTCGACACACGCACACACATAATAGAAACACGTTGACACACGCACAGATATAATAGAAACACGTGGACGGCGGACACACGCACACATATAGTAGAAGCACGTGGACACACGCACGCACACACACACACACACACACACACACACACACACACACACACACACACATATACACACACACACACACGCACGCACACGCACACACACACACACACATATATATAATAGAAACACGTGGACACACGCACACATATAGCAGAAGCATGTGGACACACGCACAGATAACAGGAACACGTCGACACACGCATTCACATATTCATACTCACGAACTGTCTACAACGGCACTCTAGCAACATATTATAGAAGTTAGCATTTGTTTGTATGACAAATGTGGAGAACAAATAAATTGTATTGTAACAAAATACAACATACGGTGAATATAATACAAATAACTGCTCACGCAGATCGTATTGTTCAAATGTAGTTACCAACGAAGGAACGCATAAACTCATATTTACAAACTTTGCTAAAAACTAATAAACGTTATTTAAATGTAAACTAATTAAATGTGTATGTAATTAAACAATTATAAATAAATCCTCACTCCGTGTAAATGCAATTATTAATTACCTAAAAAAGGTATGATAAATTAAATTAAACAAAAGTTCAACAACAATACAAAATAATACGATCCAAAAAATGTTCGTCTTTAAAATGTCAACTCTTCAGGCAGCAGTATTCGTTGCGAAAAAGAAACGTGTCGATGGCCTTCTTGAATAACACCACCGAACCCGAAGATCCGGCAAACAAAGGCAGCGCATTTCAGACAAAAGGTACGACTACAACAAACGATCTGTTCCCATATCGCGTCAGTCTACTCCGTGGCACAACAGGACTTTAGTAATTGTTGTTCAACGGATCGCAGCGAACGCTTGGCGCTGTGCCAATGTAACAAGTGAATTAATTTGTATGAGGTCATGGGTTCGTGGCGTACAAACATAGGTAGGCAAGCAGGACAATATTATACTTTATTCTGCGGTGGACGAGCGATGTGCCTACAAATAGCGCAACGATACAAATCGCAAACTAAATGTTTCAAAATCGACATATGTTGCACAACGCCACATATGTATGTAAGCGACTATATATGTCGCAACGACAAATGTCCATGCTCATGTCGCAAAACATTTTGTTAGCACAACAGACTGATAAATGTAAATCCCGGAGAAGCTCGCTCTCTCTCTCTCTCTCTCTCTCTCTCTCTCTCTCTCTCTCTCTCTCTCTCTCTCTCTCTCTCTCTCTCTCTCTCTCTCTCTCGCTCTCTCTCTCTCTCTCTCGTGCCCCTTAAACCCATGGAAATGTGGCCCCCGTTCAGGTTACAATAATCTGAAGTTAAGCCGACGCGGCTGCGAAAATGTTTCAATAGCACTGGATCCGCCCCGGTGTCCACCCCGTGCGACGTGGTGTTCAGCAACATTGTGTTAGTGTATCATTGCATTGGCGTCGGAACGCGGTGAATATTGGGTGTTGAATGGTTGAGGTTCTCCAAAAACCTCAAATCGCACGGTTACGCCCCTCTTCAGGCTCACCAAGAAACCTCACATTGAGGCACCAAATGTTGGGGGACTAATTTCCAGCCCCCCACCTAAAATATTGGGGGCTAAGCCCACTCAAGCCCTGTCATAATGGCGTCCCATTATAATTCCGACGCACTAATTACAGGGACAATCATTCGACGAGACACCTCGTAGCTCCCGGTTATTCAGCCCGTTGGCCTGTATACTTTCGTGTTTAATAAAGCCTAGGTTTACCCATATACGTTACATTACATGGTGTCTGAAGCGGTTTGCGGGTGAGTTAAAAGCAATACGCATTAACTTACTCAGCGAAAAAAGTTATAACGTACGGCAACATCGACGAAAAGCGACATTGTCAAGACAGCGCTACGCCTACAGCTACGTTGAGCCAACATGGCAAAATTCGACCCGCCAGCGAAGTTTTCGTTCAAGCCGAGTGAATGGTTGGAGTGGGTCGAGGAATTCGGGCGATTTAGAACGGCGACTAAGCTACATAAAGAAGACGGCGAAGTCCAACGCGACTCGTTACTGTATGCTATGGGTGGTCGTGAGGCGAATCGCATCTTTCGTACCTTGACGTTCGTGTCGCCTGAAACAGATACAGATTACGCCACGTTGGTGTCAAAGTTAACGGAGTATTTCATCCCGAAGAGAAATATCATCCACGAACGCTGCATATTCCAAGACAGAGTGCAGCATTCATCTGAGTCTATCGAAGAATTCGTACGAGACCTGCAAACATTGGCGTTGCACTGTGGCTATGCGGACACGAATGAGATGGTCAGAGACCGTTTTGTGATGGGCATCAATGACTCGTCAGTGAAACAAAAATTGCAGTTGTGTACAGAGCTCAGTCTCGACAAGGCTGTGACTATTGCTCGCCAAAATGAGCAAGTAAAATCGCAAATGCGTGAACAAGTACACACCATTCAAGTGAATGAACATATAGCCGAAGCAAAGATGAGTGCTCGGCACACTAAACAACGTCCATACTCGTCGCGCACAAAAAACATGCGTCAAACGTGCGACCGCTGTGGTTACGCGCGACACGGTCGCGAGGGAAAGTGTCCGGCTTTGGGGCAAAAATGCAAGATCTGCAATGTCAGGGGTCACTTTGCCTCTGTCTGTCGTTCGAAGCGAAGTACGACCTTTGAACCACGTTCATCGCACGAAGTGAAAAGCGACACTGCAGAATCGTTTCTCGGCGTCGTCGACTGTACGACACGCAACGAGGCCTGGTTCGTCAACCTGACAGTCAAGCGAACCAGAATGCGGTTTAAGATCGACACAGGTGCCGACGTCTCAGTGATATCGAAAAAAACGTGGCTGGCAATGAAAGAGAAACCAACACTGGAACCAACCACCACCAGCCTCAGCAGTGTGGGAGGGCAGTTAAAGGCCTGCGGACAATTTAGCGCCACCGCTAGGCACAAACACGCCGTCTATTGGTTCGATGTAATCGTGGTTGAAAGTGACAGCGCCTCAAACCTGTTGGCTCGCGACGTGGCTGTCGACATGGGTCTAGTCAGTCGGCTCGATGAAGTCGGCTCATCAAACTCCGAATCGATTGGGCTTCTGAAGACCGAACCTGTGACAATACAGCTGAAACCTGGGGTCGAGCCACATTGTCTGCCAACAGCGAGGCGTGTCCCTTTCCCGTTGATGAAAGCGGTGAAGGCAGAACTTGACCGCATGGTAGCGTCAGGCGTTATCAAAGTGGTCACGGAACCTACAGACTGGTGCTCCGCGATGGTTCCCGTCGTCAAAAAGACTGGAGCGGTGCGCATCTGCGTGGACCTGAAGCAATTGAACGTCGCAGTTCGTCGTGAACACCTGATGCTTCCCTCGCTAGATGACATATCACCGCGACTCGCAGACTCGAAGGTCTTCTCATCGCTAGACGCAGCCAGCGGGTTTTGGCAAATTCCGCTCGACGAGGCCAGTCAGCTATTGACCACGTTCATAACGCCATTCGGGCGGTACGCATTCCGCCGACTTCCGTTTGGAATCTCGTCAGCGTCTGAGATTTTCCAGCGGAAAATGTCATCAATCCTAGAGGGACTGGATGGAGTTGAAGTCCTCGTGGATGACATCCTCGTTTACGGCCGCAACGTCGTGGAACACGACACTCGTCTGGACGCCGCCATGAGGTGAATCGATGCGTCTGGCTTGAAACTCAACTGTCAAAAGTGCGTATTCAGAAAGACTGAACTGAAATACTTTGGCCACATCATCAGTCAAGATGGCGTGAGGCCCGACCCAGAGAGGGTCACAGCATTGCTGGAACTTTCACGACCCAACAACGTCAGAGAATTGAGAACAGTACTGGGGATGTTCCAATATCTGTCCAAGTTTGCCTACGACTTGTCGTCGGTGATGAAGCCGATGACAGACCTCTTGAAGTCTGACGTCGTCTGGTCATGGGATCACGCACAACAAACTGAATTCGACAAGACAAAGCAACTGCTCGTCAACACTCCGACGCTGGCATACTATGACGTTACCAAACCAACTGTAGTAAGCGCGGACGCAAGCAGCTTCGGTATCGGAGCAGTTCTGTTGCAGTTGACCGATGGCGACTTGAAGCCAGTGGCCTTCGCATCGCGTACGCTAACGATCGCAGAACAACGCAACGCGCAAATCGAAAAGGAGTGTCTCGCAGGAGTGTGGGCATGTGAAAAATTCTCAAGGTACCTGGTCGGTCTAACAAAATTCAAATTACTGACAGACCATCGGCCACTGGTACCACTCATGAACACAAAGCGTATCGACGAAACACCAATCAGATGTCAACGACTGCTAATGAGAGCGATGCGGTATAATCCAATAGTCGAATACATCCCGGGCAAGCAACTGGTCATCGCAGACGCACTGTCGAGAAAACCACTGGAGGCATACAAGCCTCAATGCGACGACATCGAACTCTCAGACGAGATAGCAGCCTACGTCGGCGCCATCGAACAGAGTTGGCCCGCGACCAAGGATCGTCTAACTGAGATACGAATCGAGACGTCACGCGATCCGACAATGAAATCACTTTTCGACTTCATCAAGAATGGGTGGCCGCGTCACGAACGATCGGTCCCACAAACGGTAAGAGAGTACCATCGTGAGAGAGCAGCACTATCAGCCGTCGACGGAGTAGTCGTGTATAAACTGCAGATCGTGATACCTGCAACAATGCGCAACGACATACTTCACAGGCTACACGAGTCCCACCAGGGTGTTTCGAAGTGCCGAGAACGAGCAGCAGGCGCCGTCTGGTGGCCGGGAATCAGCCGAGACATCACAGCGTTCGTCGAGCATTGCCAAACATGCCGACGGAACAGGCCGTCACAGCGCGAGCAACCTCTGCGCCCTGTCGAAATCCCAAAACGACCGTGGGAGAAGATCGCAATGGACATATTCACGTTCGAGCGCAAGGACTACTTGGTGGTCATTGACTACTATTCACGCTGGATAGAAATTAAGAAGCTGACCAGCCTAACGTCTGACAGTGTGATTACTCGTCTCAAGGCTATCTTCACCACACACGGTATTCCGGACATCGTCGTGTCAGACAACGGCCGACAATTCATTTCGAATGAATTCTGTCGGTTTGCCAAATCGTGGGGGTTCATACAACAGACAACGAACCCATATTTCGCACAGGAGAACGGCATGGCAGAGCGAGCTGTGCAGACAGCGAAACGTCTGCTCCTCCTTGACGACCCGGAGATCGGCCTACTGAACTATCGGGCGTCGCCTCATAGCGCGATTGGCGTGTCGCCTGCAGAGGCCTTGATGGGTCGCTAACTCGCCACGAGATTGCCAGTCATCAATCAACAACTGCAACCATGTCATGGCCGCGACGCAGACATTCGCGAGTCGGATCGCAAGGCAGAGGCGATCTACAAACATAATTACGACAAACGCCACGGCGTGCGCAGTCTGTCTCCTTTGCAAATTGGTGACCGAGTTTTGCTAAAACTCGACAACGAGAAGTCGTGGTCTCAGCCAAGCACCGTCATTCGAAGTGACCCGATGAACCGGTCTTACATCGTCAGGACGGAGGATGGCATCGACTATCGGCGAAATCGACGACATCTTCAGGGTGTGTCATACGTCGCCCTACCTGATGACGAGGCGCCAGAGTCGACCGACGACATCCCCGCTGCGCCCGACGCACCGCTCGCGGTGAACGCCCCAGCTACGTCGCAGACGCACACCAGATGTGGACGGATGGTCATACCGCCAATGCGATTTAGATAGTGTGTTCTTTTTATGTTTACGAAGGGAGATGTCATAATGCCGTCCCATTATAATTCCGACGCACTAATTACAGGGACAATCATTCGACGAGACACCTCGTAGCTCCCGGTTATTCAGCCCGTTGGCCTGTATACTTTCGTGTTTAATAAAGCCTACGTTTACCCATACACGTTACATTACAAGCCCCTTCCCCCGACGTCTGTGAACTGCATAGGGATATATTATTCATGGATACCAATGTTATAACAATATGTCTATAGCACACAGTCAAATGTGTTCATTTGTAACTTTGGGATTTATTTTTGGGTGGCTTAATGAAAACATATGCTGGATACCGTTATTTAAAAAAGGTTCGAGAAACAAGTCAGAGAACTATAGACCAGTGAGTTTAACATCAGTGATTTGCAAATTATTAGAAAGATTAATTAAAGATCAGATGGTGGATTTTCTTGTTAAACAAAACTTAATAAACCCATCTCAACATGTTTTTTTTAAAGCGAGGTCATGCTTAACAAATATGTTATGTTTTTTGGAAGACATCACTAAGTGGGTAGATGAGGGATCACCAGTAGATATCGTCTACTTAGATTTTCAAAAAGCTTTCGACAAAGTACCACATCAAAGATTACTGCTCAAACTAAAGGCCCATGGCATAGGAAATGGTATAATAAACTGGATAGAACAATGGCTGATTGACAGAAGACAACGTGTAGTAGTTGATGGGGAGGCTTCAAACTGGAAATCGGTATTGAATGGGGTACCACATGGATCAGTATTAGGACCTATATTATTCTTAATATATATCAACGATTTGGATGATGAAATAACAAGCAAGGTGTTGAAATTTGCGGATGATACAAAAGTGTTTAGAAGGATTAAAAGTGATGGAGATAGACAGCATTTACAAGATGATCTTGACAGGTTGATCAAATGGTCTGAAAAGTGGCAAATGCTGTTCAATTTTGGCAAATGTAAACGCCTCCACACAGGACATGGGAACGAAGAGGTAGAATATACAATGGGGGGTACTGTACTAAGTACTACTGTAAAAGAAAAGGACTTAGGGTTAACCATTAGTGCTGATATGAAAGTTTCAAAGCAGTGCGGAATTGCAGCTTCAAAGGGAAATCAAATCCTTGGATTTATTAGGCGAAACATAACGTATAAGGAAAAAGAGCTAATAATACCGCTGTACAAAACAATAGTTAGGCCTCATTTAGAATATTGTATTCAAGCGTGGAGGCCATATCGCAGGAAGGACATAGATATGCTAGAAAGAGTGCAGAGGAGAGCAACTAAAATGATACCAAAACTGAGGAATCTTAGTTACGAAATACGCCTAAAAAATGCGGTTTAACAACACTAGAGACCAGGAGATTGAGAGGAGATCAGATAGAAGTGTTTAAAATATTGAATGGTTATGAAAATATTGATAGAAATACTTTTTTTTTCAATTAAGAAAGATAGAAGGACTAGAGGACATGAAGTTACATTAGCAAAGGAGCAGAGTAGATTAGATATAAGAAAGTTTTCATTTTCACAAAGGACTGTAAATGAATGGAACAGATTATCTGCTGATTGTGTGGGTTCTAGTAGCGTGAATATGTTTAAAAATTAAATCGACACATACCTCAGACGGGCGGGATACACATAGATAAAAGGGTCGGACTCTCGATAAGCCAAAGGGCTTCCTTGTCCACCTGCCACCTAGAGTTAATTCTCTGGGTGGCAATCTTGTTAAATCTATGGTGCCGAAACTTGGATGCTACGATCTCAAGAAAAGACAACCTCCTGATGTTTTGAGGTGCGTTACCTATGGGATAGACAGATGCAGACAGACGACAAAATAACTAGATCAGAGAGAAAACACCCATATTAACCCCTGCATTCATTTCAGATATCAAAAACATAGAAGACTCCGATGTTTCAGGCATGTTTGATGTATACCGAAAACCTCGTTCTAATAGCTTTCAAGCAAGACTATAAATGGTAAATAAAAAGAGGGTTGGAGGAGGAGCTATCAAATCAGACATGACACCGGATACCCTAGAGAGCGGTGTGCTCTGGGTAAAGAAGAATGACATCCAAGAAGAAGGCGAGGTGTCAAGTTGTTCTAGGCATTTAAATCAAGTAAGCCATTTTATAAATAGCAATAGCAAGGATAGTATAATACTATCATTCTTTAATTTTGTAGCAAACACATACATATATGACCAGTAGGCAAATTATACCGCTAAAATTGGCATTAATACAAATACAATACATTACAACAATAACGGTTAACGTAAACAATCCGTACAAAACATATGAGATTGCTATCGTGAGCAAGTTCTAAAAATCAACGGTTTAAAAAACAAAAGCTTGAGCTAATGTTCGACACATTTGTTTAGGGCTACTTTTGCCAAGCGTACATTTCTTATACACACAGCTGAAGACATTTGATAATTTTCGAACATATGAGGCACCGTCTAAAAAATAAACGCTAACAACAAACTGACGTATGTTCGAACAGTTATGTACCGGTTTATAAGATTCTTGCAGTCTACTCGTTATCGATATTGTCTAACTTTTTGTTACGCTTACTTCAGAAGTAAAACACCTGTCTTTCTAGAGATTGGGTGGGCCTGGCTGTGATCGTGTCCCTAGAAGTGTCCATCATGAATCAACTCTTCTTACGCAGCATTAATTATCGGTATTCCTCAAGTCCAAAATGTAACAAGCGGCTGTCAGAATGCATTGTAGGTATTCGTCCATTCCGAATGTGCCACACATTCTTCCTGACCCACATATATCACGTGCTTGGCTGTGTCGTCCACTAGAAGCCACTGAATTGGCACGGACGGCCCGACTTACACTTCTGGCACAGGTCGGCGCGGTGGTGCTTGGCCTTGTCGATGTGACGATCCTCCCGGTCGCAACTGCAGTCCGTCTGACCACAGATACTGCAGCGTAGGCGCTCTACTCGGTAAGGAAAGTATTCGGTCTTGCACGTAGAACACCCCTGCTTGTACGCTGCCTGTTACAAAGAAAATTGCGTTAGCTGGCACGAGTAGAAGAGCTTAGAATGAACGACTTGCACATACCTTAAGTTACTCTATGGCACGAGCGAGCAGTCGAACAAATGTGACGACACGTAAGGCCATTTAATCTGGCATAACTTCATTTAATGGCAGTAGGCCCTAATACACTGCAAAGTGTGGATGGAAACTCGTATGTAGAGACATAAGTATCTAAAATTTATTGAAGCATCTGGACGTGAAACATCTGAACAGGCAGGCACGCATGCACTCACACATACACACACTCGCCATATATATGTCGAACAAGCAGGGTAGTGTGGGATAAAACTTGCCCCATCGCAGCCACTTTTATTGAAACCATATAGGTTCAAAATTTAACAAGATTTAACAAGATTGCCATCCAGAGAATTAACTCTAGATGGCAGGTGGACAAGGAAGCCCTTTGGCTTATCGAGAGTCCAACCCTTTTATCTACATATATCCAGCCCTTGATGCATAATAATAACAAAATACCAAACGAATTCGGTTAGAGACATTTACACGAGTTGGAGTTAATCACTGACATCAGGTCAACACATTCAAGAACCAGGCCCACAGCCAGCTTTTCACAATGGAGGGGGTTCACATTTTACCAATTCAGACTCCAGGGGGCGTCACAAGTTCATGTTGGGTTAAAATTGTTCACAATGCAGAGGGCCCCACATGTTGGTTCATAATGGTTACATTTCTAAGTGGAAGAACAATGAAGTGGGCGTGAGATTGGTGGACCATGTGGCTTCGTCTTATATTCTTTCATCTTTTATACAAACACCACATTAGCATCACCAGCAGGCGCATAACGAGATCGTTTTGGGGGTGCGTTTTCAAACAAAGTGGGACTCATATGTGGTCTGTGGAGATTGGCCGATTTTGTTGCCTGATTAAGCCTAATTTACACCCAATTGTATTCATAAAAGCCAACACGCAATGACAGTATGTTGTTAACATAACTGACTTATTTACTCAAAACTCTTCGCCGTGTGGGCACTTGTTTTGAATATGTTCACATTAATATAATAAACGAGGCACCGAGGAATGTGGGTGTGTCCAAGTTATTTTTCAGAATAAACAGTTAAAGTGTGACATTCTGGTTTTCACTCAATTAATACGTTATATTTATCTGATCTGATGTACAAAAGTTCCATAATTTATCATAAACATAATTAAGTTAGTAAATTATAAACCTTTATAAAACATGCCCGGTAAATGGACTATGTCGAAACCTCTAATGCGATATCAAGGTTTATACGAATAAAACAACACAATCCTGACTCACTCAATAAATTTAAAACTGAAATAATTAACTCTAATCTTTATGATTAACTTAACACAGATACTCATGCGGATCCGAATGAAAACTACAATATCCTCGATGAAATTGTTACTGCAGCTATGGATAGATGTCTACCTATTAAAGAAATTAAATTTAACAAATATAAACATAAGAAAACTCTTTGGATTACCAAGGGCATTATTATGTCGATAACGTTTAGAAACAAATTGTATTCGAGAATGAAACAGACTCACGTAAATACGGAGCATTATCATAAACGTAAAACTGACTTACATACCTATAATACAATTCTTAAAAGTAATATTAGATTAGCTATGCAAATGCATTACCAATCCAGTTTTGAAAAGCATAAGCATGATGTTAAAAAGACGTGGTGTTTAATGAAAGAAATTATTCAGAAAAGTCAAAAGAAAGAACAATTTCCAGATTTGTTCAAAGTCGATGGGGAAATGATCAGCGACAAATGCATTATTGCAAACAGATTTAACACGTTTTATACTAATGCTGGTCCTACTCTAGCCTCTAAAACAACTACTAGTGGAATTAAATCATACAAATATTACCTGAATAACCCGATATTTCACACCTTCGGCTTTAACCCGATTAACATGGAAACTACTGTTAATATAATTGATCGTTTACCTCCAAAATCAAGTTGTGGAAAAGACGATATTTCAACACAATTACTAAAATTGATGAAAAATTATATCAGCAATGCAGTCACTCTAATTATTAATCAATCAATAATAACTGGTATATTTCCAGACAACTAAAAAATTGCAAAAGTCATACCCCTTTTCAAAAAGGTGATGTTTCTGACTTTAACAATTATCGTCCTATTTCTATCCTGCCAGTGATTTCAAAAAAATTTGAAAGCGTTATGTTTGATCAAATCCACGATTATTTTCATTGTAAAGCGTTATACTACAATAACCAATATGGGTTTAAAAAGATACACTCTACTGAGCTTGCAACACTCGAAATCATAGACAGAATTATACAAGAACTTGATAAATCAGTTACTTCAATAAATATATACATTGATTTATCAAAACCATTTGACACAATTGATCACAATATATTGGTACAGAAGTTAAATTACTGTGGATTAAATGACAAGGCTCTGGATCTGTGTAAGAGTTATTTACAGAATCGTACGTAGAAATTGAAAATGTTAATAAGGAAATAGTCATCAACACTGGTGTCCCTCAAGGTTAAGTTTTAGGGCCACTCTTATTTATTATATATATTAATTACATAGCACTTTCTAGTGACCTTTTCAATTTCATAACGTATGCTGACGACACCACCCTTACTAGTACACTAAATACATTTAACGATTCAGAAGGCCAAATGCGAAGTGAACATATTAACAAAGAACTAACAAAGATTAGCAATTGGTTGAAAGCTAACAAACTGTCACTAAATGCCAAAAAGACTAAATTCATGATTTTTTATATGCCTCAAAAGAAAGCAGAATACCCTGTGTTACAAATAGATGGGGCATACATTGAATATGTAAATGATTTAAATTGTTTAGGCATCACAATAAATAACCACTTAAACTGGTAAAGTCATACAAACAAACTAGCAAATAAAATATCTAAAACAACAGACATACGAAATAAACATAAACATTGTTAACTACCTAATACATTATATATTATGTATAATGCCCTTATTCTCCCTCATATTAAGTATGGCATACTTTTATGGGGTCATCAGGCACATCGAATTGTCAAATTACAGAAAAAAGCAATACGAATAATATCCTTAAATAAATACAATATTCACACAAGTCCTATTTTTAAAAGACTTCAGTTACTAAAGTTGGATGACATTTATAAAATCCAACAATTAAAATTTTACTATAAATTAATGAACAATCTTTTATCCTACTACTACAATGTTTTTCCAAGCATACACATCTATGATATTCATCAGCACTGCACACGTGAAAGAAATAATCTGATTCAAACATGAATTTGCGAAAAAATGCATTAGACACAACATAGTAGAGACAGTTAACAATACACCAAGTATTATCATTAATAAAATTTACACCCACAGTCTATATGGTTTTTCAACATACACAAAAACGTTTTTATTTTAAATTATGAATCCACTTGTCGTATCCATAATTGCTTTATTTGTAATTCGTAATACGTATTGGAATGTATACCAAAGTATCCATATGTACGTCAATGTGTACACGAATACATATAATCAGTCCTTGTATTATGTATGCATGTTGATACATTGAGTAATTATCAACTATAAAAACAAGTCATATGCTATTCTGATTTGTGTAATGTAAATTTTTTTGTTCTTTATATTTATGGGGTGGCTCCTGTGCTAGCGATATTATATATCTAAATGGGAGTCTCCCGACCTTATCTATTGCTTACGTTAGTCGTTGTATATGTATCGTATTTATAGGTCAAATAAATTGATTCTGAGTTCTGAGTTATAAATAGAAGATTAGAAAAATTATTGTCCTCTTGTGGAATTTGAATTAAATTCTTGGTGTCAAACAGTCAAGTACCATATCCTGAACACCACACTGACTCCAGGAAACACAAACTGTATTTTATAACTATACGGAACACAAAATGGACATAATAATTGATAATAAAGGCTCTTCACACATTCGTGCCTCCTCATCAGCGATAAGGCTCTCCTTTCTGAGATCTACAAACATGCAACTAGGAACCACAGTATTTCGGCAACCATACAGCCAAACAACTACACGATTTCTCATCAGCACGCGCATTTTAAAATAGGTGAAGCTAAACTTTATTTTGTGTTGGTTAAATACAATTATTCATCGAAATTCGCATTCCAACTCAATAGTTGAATATTATAATTTGTGTTAAGCCAGATAAGTTTGTCTACCGGGTTTGCAGCTTGTAATAAGTACACTCGCTACACATCTTAAGTTGTTGATTGTTGAGAATAGCTTCTTTGACAGTCAGTAGTTACCTTAATTAGCATACTAAAAATAAAAAGCCGCACATTTCGTTAACTTTTTAACAGAGTTCTGATGATAAATAATGAATTATTGTATATGGCTTAATTTATGTTCTCATAGTGGTTAAATCATCGTCACCCCGTTCATTCACCAGTATTTTGTCTGCATCTGTCACCTCTGAGTGACTACAATTAGGACTCATAATAATTTTACGTTTGGTGTAAAACTGGCTTCTTGTGTATTTGTTACCCTGTGCGTTTTCATAACAGGAGACCCTGGGATAGTATGAAGTCCTTCTGCATGACTAATTGGATGCAATGGTCCTTTGGCACACATTCCTCTAGTAACTGCCCTTTTCACACATGGCATTGGAGACCCCCTCATCCAGGCTCCCATACATTCAGTGATGATCACGTAATAGATAAGGGTTCTCCCTTTAACATGTACAAATCAGGCTTTCGTGGCATTCCTTGTAATGCTTGAACCCTATCCAGCAGCTTTTAGGATGGGGGGTTAACGCTCTTGAGAAACATGGAATACAATTGGAGGTTCACATTTTAAAGATTCAATTTTGAGGGGGGTACACATTTTGGAGAAAGGGGGTTCACAAAAAGGGGGTTCACGTGATCTGAGAACTGCCACACGACACCTGCGTTAACGCTATGAATATGTTGAAAAAACTCCAGAATGTTGACGATTGCAGCTAGGATCGGCGGACAAGGGTTGGGAACTAGTTGGTCTGGCGGGAGAGGTCAGGGCGATACATGGTCCAGTGCTTGTGTGTAAAACTGTCCTGCTGGGAAAGTGATAACCTACCGTCTCCGTGCCGCGATGACAGTACACTTGTGAGCTCTCCCACCCGTGCTTACACCTGTCACACCGGAAGTAGCCGTACATCCTCATCGAGTTCGACATCCTTACTCTCCTACTCGCCTTATAGTATTACCACTTGTTCTGCCGCCTGGCTGGTAATCTGCGGTCGACACGCCGTTGTTTAATTATATTGGGGATCGCAGTTTCGTTTCCAACTCGAATTGTTTTTCGCATTTCCGGAAAAATGTGACTCATCGGTCCGTGTATATACCGTCTTTTCCTTTTTCGTTTTGAAATTGGCGAACGAAAAAGGAAAAAAGGAAAGAATGTTCGTTTTTCGTTTTCGTATTTGAAGTACGAAAAACGAAAAACGAATACAATCTACTATTTGCGGTATATCTAATACAAATATAAAAACAAAATAGCATAGACAAACAAAATAACGATAAAAAACCGTTTCTCATTTTCACTGCATCAGAACGGAAAACGAAATACGACTGCAGCGCCACTCGTTTTTAATTTTTGCACTTAGGAAGCTTCCGCTGCCTTATCGCTTCGGTTAGGCGGCAAAAGTTCGTTTCGGCGGGACAATTCGACAAGTATATTTAATTTAATAGTCGAAACCTTTCATAAAAAACGGCGCCGAAACGACAAATGTTCGCCCGTACTTGTCGCATCGGCAACGATACCACTTCGGCGACGATGCAATTTCAGCAAATTTGTTTTCAAAATGCCGCCAGTGCGACAGAATTGTTCCGCTGAAGACACCAACTTTAGCTGCCTAGCCGAAGCTGTAAGGTAGCCGAACCTTCCTAAGTGCAAAAACGAAAAACGAGTGGCGCTGCAGTCGTATTTCATTTTCCGTTCTGATGCAGTGAAAACGAAAAAAGGTTTGTTTTATTGTTAATTTGTTACTCTAACATGTATTAAAAATACCGCGAATAGTAGACCGTATTCGTTTTTCGTGTTTTGTATTCCAAATATGAAAACGAAAAACGAAAACATTGTTTTCTTTTTTCCTTTTTCGTTCTCCAATTTCAAAACGAAAAAGGAAAAGACGATATATACACGGACCATACACGGACTGTGTAAACATAATTTATGACTGCGGCTATTTGAATGGTGCGTTTGTAGGCCTTATTATAAATTCCTAAAAACAATAGTTATTAATATAACGTGTGTTATTAATGTTGTAGTTTCTATTATATAATGACGAGACGCAGACTCAGTAAAGAAATAACCCCTCGACACATATATTGATACATTCTAGCTTGTTCGTGACCCGCTCAACTGTACGTAGTGCGTTTTGATGAATGCATCATAAAAAAGCTATTGGGTTAAGTATGACATTATTGTGATTTTTTGACGGAATGATGTCGACATACTGCGGAAAACAGCAAAGTGGATATTGTGAAGCCCACCTCTAAATCTAGGCCTAGTATGACATTAGATTATTTCCACATAAGCAAGGTATCCCGTCAAACGATTGTTGTATAATTATGTTGTACTGTTGCTTAACGTTGTTGTTGCAAACTAAATGAGTTACTATAAATGAATTCGTCCGACGTGTTCAACAAACGTATGCACTCTTATAGTATTAAATTAAGGATTATGTTCTTTTTTATGTAAAATCGTGTTATACGGTATAACACACACACACAAACACACACACACACACACACACACACACACACACACACACACACACACACACACACACACACACACACACACATATATGTACAAAATATTCTAATATACCCAACTTACTCCAGTTAAGAAACCTAAACAGCTTCGGTCGGCAGACTCTGATCTACTTTTTATTTCCATACTTAAGACGAATGCTGGAACTCGAGCCTTTTCGGTTGCTGCACCAACTTTGTGGAACTTACTTATTGGTGTTAAGTCAGTAAGAAATATAGTTTAATTTCGCCGTCATCTAAAAACCTGTTTTTGTAATACTGCACATACCCCTTAACTTCTTAGCAATTCCATCTATTTGTTGACGACATTTGCTGCATGCTTGACAATGAGAACGCTTAATCCTTTGGATTTGTTGCGCCATTGAGCTCGGATTTTCCCAGGATATTGGCGCTAACGAAGTAATTCCATTATATATATATATAAAGTATATATATGTATATATATATATATATATACATACATATATATACTAATAACTTCTACTCGTGCCAGCTAACGCAATTTTCTTTGTAACAGGCAGCGTACAAGCAGGAGTGTTCTACGTGCAAGACCGAATACTTTCCTTACCGAGTAGAGCGCCTACGCTGCAGTATCTGTGGTCAGACGGACTGCAGTTGCGACCGGGAGGATCGTCACATCGACAAGGCCAAGCACCACCGCGCCGACCTGTGCCAGAAGTGTAAGTCGGGCCGTCCGTGCCAATTCAGTGGCTTCTAGTGGACGACATAATTATATAATATACAGCATAATTATATATATATATATATGTATATATATATATATACATACATATATATATATATATATATATATAATTATGCTGCATAACATGATTTGACGATAAAAACGAACGGACAGTCTCCCTTTAACCAACTGCTCATATTACTTCACACATTACCTATTTGACCTTGAAGCAACCTGATATCGGAACCCGGCTAAATGAATTGCAGAGGTATGTTTAATTGTGAACATGGTTTAAATACACAGTGAGACCTCACTATTAAGGCCACCCTCTGAACTAGGGATAAATGACCTGAATGACGAGATGACCATATTTGCAAGATTAATTTCCTAATCTATTACATAACTTGTTTGGGACTATCCTAGGGGTACCGTATTTGTGAGGTGGCTGTATTAGCGAAGAGACCGTAAAGTAAAATTCTACTGTAGTAATTATAATGCACATTCTCGAATGATGCCCACGCAACCGTCACGTCAAATTACAAGCGGGCAAACTTTGCTGCGTAAACACAACGACACAGACACGTCGTTCCTATCGTGACTCGGCACACAATTATGTTTACCGAGTCAACAAGTCGTCCTCGTAAAATTAATAACGACACCACCCTGGCGCACCCAGGACGTCGTCTCTACTCATCAACCCGTCCGTGCAGTCGCCTTTTTCTCTCGGTCCAGGAAGGTAAGGCGTTTTCCGTATACTTATATACTCCAGGAGGGGGGCCCTCATCATTGCCAGTATACCACCCTTGATATAGTGTCTACTCCCCACCCCAACAAGTGTTAGACTTTCGCTAAAAACATAGCATCTTTTAGGTAAGCACGCGATTTGAGATATCCAAAAATATACCCATAATTAACGAGGCGGTGGAGGGACGAAATATATACGTTCTGGCAGGGCACCATCTGGCAGAGGATAGCGCAAGACAGGCAGATCTGGAAACGATATGCTGAGGCCTTCGCCCAGCCACAGGAGACTATACGGCTGCACGATGATGATGATGATGAATTAACTAGTAAGAGGGCTTCGATACCATGAAACGTTCTGGGTGGTGTAGTCAGTGGCACACAAGGTTATACTTACGATTCATTTGTTATAAACATGACACTACGTGACGGCACAAATGAAACGGCTAACGATAAGAGCGGACAGGCCTTGTGTGGAGGTTCGAACCTAGAAGGAGAAGATAAAGACGTCGGCTGACATGGGAAGATTATGTAAAAAGAGATGTGATTAGGCTGGGTAATGGCTTCTAACGAGAAAAACAGAAGAAGTTACTAAGTTACGTGGACCCGACCTCTCAAGGGAGCAAGGGGAAGAAGAAGAACATTTGATGAGGTTGAGATGAGGTGGAGCACGATGACGGGATGTGTGGGGAATGGAGATGGGTGGTGGAGACGGCAGTGCAATACATAACATTCGATTGTTGACCAGTATCGAGGCCAGCATCACACTACAGGGTCCAAGAGCTGATCAACTTTCAATCACCTAGCTATGACTTCTTAGATAAAAAAGTAAGGTATTTTTTATACAGCGCAGTGTCCAGTCCTTTGACTGTTCAAAGCGAATTATAGTTTACTTCATCAATCGAACACCATCTCGACTTCTCTGGAAAGCATTCAGCCACGCTACAATTAGTGCACGATGGTTATTCGTACATAAATATCCACCTTAGCCAGGTACTGCTCTAAACATCGTGCCACTGCGGTCCACACCAAAGCCTCTACATTTCCCAATTACCTATGTTCAGTGAACACCATAAATAGGAAACTGTATGAAAATCGGCTGTATTGGCCTCGTTGCTTTGTGAAGATATGTTGTCCGCGACGCGTTATCCGAGTATTGTGTATGTCATGCTTTCACTCTCGCTAAACGGCGAGGACACAGCGGGTAGTTGTCGTTGGGGCAAATTCCGGCACTTACAATGCACACTCGAGTGGGCTAATTTCGTCGACGATTGTCTACATACTCCACCCTGTTTACAATAAAATACGTGTGAACATCTCCTCAGGGAAAACAAAAACACTTTACTCTACGTTGACTGTTGCTGAGTCACCTCTTTTCTTTTATGGATCTCCACTTTGATTTTCCTTTCCCCGTTTGCGGTGAGAAAAGTTGTTATCATAAAAATTACATGAGAAGAATAACCACGAGGCCAATAAAGTCGACTTTCATGCATCTTCCTATTTGTGGTGTTCAACGAACGTGGGGGGTACTTGGGAAATGCAGAGGCTTTGATGTGGAGCGCAGTGGTGCAGTGCTAGAGCATCGGACTCTCAATCGAGAGAACCCGGGTTCGAATCCTGCGCTGCCGTGTCGAACTCTGGGTTACGTTGTTCCAGTTCACTCAGCTGTCAGATTGAGTACTGGTTATAGACAGTGGTGGATTTTTATGTACGAATAGCCTTCGCGCAGTGAAAAACATGGACATGAACATGACATGACCGCGAAGAATGGGGGAATCACAATCGACTGGGACATTACGTCCAAAAAGCATGAAAGCTGGAGTAAATGGAAAGCTATATTTCCCCAGCCCGAAAGCGGACATGGTATGCTCCTACGTGTGAGTTTGAAAAAGCTAGAAGACAAATTGATGGTAATCACGGCAACCACACGGATACTCTGAAAGGTCTAGTGGGTGAAGCAGAATGGGCCTTGTGCAGCACAGTAATTTCATAATTTATCTTGACGTTTAGAGGTGTGTTGTCCGCAAACTCAGAGCAGAAAAGTTGCAAAGTAATCAGATCAACGAGGTCATATTATTCAAACCTGAATCCGCCACATTCGTCGTCAGTGGTTTGGGCATGTTTGCCGAATGGAAGAAAACCTTGTTTATAGCCCAAGCTTTCAAGCAATATTTTAAACGACAATGGAAGAGAGTGAAGCCATCAAAATGGTGGAGTGACCAATTGAAATATGACACTGGGCTCCCGCTGTTAACAGCAGAGTGACATGCAGTAGACAGGATGGTCGGATGTAACCTCCCGGAGATAGGTCACATTCGTCAATGTGTCAAGTCAAGTCATGTCAAAGAAACTTAAGCCGATCATCACAGCCATACACATCTCACGACGAGTTTAGTGTTGACTAATATGACCTAATCTCCATGGTAGTGTTCCGGTGTCGTGTGGTCATATATTCATTTTGCCAAGCTGTGTCACTTAATTCGAAAGTGAAGTAGGCCCTTTTGTACTTAATTTGTACTTAAAACAAGGACATGCTAAAGTGTAATGTATATATAAATCGCATTGTGGAGTTACGCATCACCGTCTTTTAACTAGACTGGCAAGAATGCCCGTCATCTGACGGTATGCTTTATTAGATGACAATCGTGATAGTAATTCAGGTATTTACAAAATTTTACAAAACACACATCATCGTTGCATAAACACCACAACGCGCTCGCATATATATTGGTTGTTCAAAATAACGAAGGTCGGAGAGAATGTGAAGTTCACGTCCATCGATAGGCCCTAGTCAGTCGTGACAGTGTAGAATTATAAAATAATATTCGAATTGCTATGCTACTGACATGAGGGTAGATATACGCATTATTATGGCAGCATCTACTCCGTCTAACCATGACGCAGGGGCCGTTTTCCCGAAGTATTTGCCGCGCGTGCATGGTTCCTGCGATTGTTAAGTTACGTTTTCCATATTATGCGCACATTACGTTATACAGTTCGAATTGATTTACCCCGTAGTAAATGCGAATCTTGAAATATATGGTGTATTTTGAAAATATATAGATCTTATGTCCTATTCTAGGGGTTGTAGATTAATCCCTGAAAGTTTGGTGCTCGAGGTTCACACCGTTTAAAAGGAAACCGTTACCCTAGCAACATGTTCACGCAAGCTCGATTATAATAAGTAGATTGTCATCGATTTGCATAACGAAACTATTCGTTTGTCGTGACTACATTTATGTTAAAGCTAAATTAGCTGTCCGTGTTAAATATATGTATATTTTCATATTACAGTATCCACCCAACTAACACTCCATTAATGCGTGTCAAAATATGTTTGATACCAGCTAGAATATTGACTTATTTTCCGACCAAGTGTGAGACGTGTTTCTACATACAACATATCAAGCAAACATGCAAAGGCTGGTGACTGTAAACATTATCAGGAATCGACAATACCAACGTTACGTCCAGTTATCTTTGGTTAATATGTGGAGTCAGGAGTTCGTGGAGTCAGCAGTTTGTGTTTCGTTACATGTTGAAGCATTAAAAAGCTACCTCTGCGGTAGTTGCTGCCGTAGCTGTTGCGGTGGCTACAGCTGCTGCTGCTGCTGCTAATAAAACTAATGTTATAAAATAGTAACTTGGGTACGTGTTATTCCAGACTACACAGATTGTCGCCATGGGAAAGTACGAGGGTTACGCTACAATGTACATGATCATGCCAATGTCCACCTCGACCCTGCCCATCCAGGTACGTGTGGTTCCCTCATTACTGGTCATATCAAACTGTCCATGTGTCTCCGTATTGTCCACTCATTCATTAATTGCTTGCAATCTTCGTTGTTCAGGACTCATTGTTAGATGTATAAATACATTATTATGCATATACACATATGTGCATACGTGCACACGTGCATACATGTATACCTACGTATATACATACGTACATGCGTACACGAGTTCGCATGTACGTGCGTGCACCCATCCATCCATCAATCCATCCGTCCATCCATCTAGCCATCCATCCATACATACATACTTACGTACGTACATACATGCATACATACACATATGTGTAGACATACATACATACACACATACATACATACATATATACACGTGTATACATACATATATATATACATACATACATATATACACGTGTATACATACATATATGCATATACACATACAAACACAGACATACATACATACGTACGCATGCACACGCTCACACACACACACGCACGCGCGCGCTCGGGCGCACACATATATATATATCTTCTAAGGTTATTTAGGTTTGAAAAATAAAAACATTCCATGCAGTGGGTAAATTGGTGACTAAACATGTGTTACACGTTCACCATGCATAAGCCCGGAACATACTCCTCTGTCTACACGAGGAATGCTGTAGTTACGTCACAGCTCAGGTAATTTGAGATACAATGACAAAACAAGATATATTGGGTTGTGAATCACACCACCGCCTGCTAATGAAATGTAATTACACTTTATCAGTTGTCAATATTATTTTTCTTTTTTCTCTTTAAATCAAAACAGAGAAACAAACCCTACCGATAGCCCTGTGATCATTGCATTACTCACGACCATCTAATCTCATCTGTCTGGTGACATTATCGACTCTGAGCAATTATATTAGTTTGCCTTAAACAAAAAGGTAAGTGTGTAAGTGTGTGTGTGTGTGTGCGTGTGTGGTGTGTATGTGTGTAGTGTGTGTGGTGTATGTGGTGTGTGGTGTGTGTGTGTGTGTGTGGTGTGTGTGGTGTGTGTGTGTGTGTGTGTGCGTGCGTACGTGCCAGGGAAGCCAAAACCTTTTCCATTACCCATTGTCTCACTAACTTGTACATTGTGACATTGTGTAGAGATCTTTATCACCGAGATATCAGCAGCCGGGAGCTAACCTTGTTGTTGTTGATGTTCTGATCTTTGTCCTCGGTGTCCATTGCGAGACTCACCCCGATCATGGCCCTCGAGTTTTGTTTACTTCTCTGATCCTCTCTCACAGCCGTCTCTACCCAGCTTCTCTCACTTTTGCGACTCTCGCTATATAAGAACTTACTTTTATCTTTACATGTACAAATGATATTGCATTTGTCAGGAGGACGACATGGTAACGAAGGTCATTCAATCAATCAGTCAATCAATCAATCAGTCAATCAATCAATCAATCAACCAATCAATCAGTTAATCAACGACCCGTACTAATAATTATATATGCCCTTTATATGTTTCACCAGGGCGAATGTTTCGTCGACGACCGCAAGGTGACGCTAAAGTTTCCGTTCACGGGAATAGAGTTCGAGCTTCCTACGAGTCCAAAGGTTTGTTTGTTGGCGACTGCAAGTGTATACTTGTACAGGGCAGTGTTGTTCAAGCTATTCCACATCTTCTGTCATAAGTCAAACACTGTTCGTCAAGTCATATATTCAATAATGGTAGAGACAAGATACTAATTACCAATGAGCTGTTATCTAGTGTACATTCTATTTTGTTTAGCCCATGAATATACATTACACCCCAGATGGCATTTCCAACTCCGGCCAATGTTGGCCCAATTCCAAGGGGAATATAACTTTAATCATATAGTCGAATACGATAAAGTGTGATAATAGATAACCCAAGTACCTGTGTAAATACAGCCTATAGATATGTATACTAGTATATTGTAGCAGGCTATGGTCAATAATGACTAACAGTTAAAGTAAGGCATGGCAAAGATGAACATGTATTTGATTACTCGCTGATGAGGGGAATTTTATTTTGTAATTATTGACATGTTTGGGATGATGGTCATCACATGTGTGTGTGTGCGTGCGTGCGTGCGTGCGTGTGTGCGTGTGTGTGTATGTGTGTGTGTGCCATTCTTTGCCAACTTTGGCCCAAGACGGAAAGGCTAGCTGGGATGCGCCATCTCCATCGTTATCATAGTCGACGTCGTCGTCATTTTCTCCTCCCTCGCCGTTACGTGATCATATCTTCGCGGAAGACCGGCAAATCATGGATTTGCATTTGTATTATATCTAATTGTACATGTTTTGGTCAAAATAAATGCCCCCTATCTCTCTAATAACATTAATACCCCCGTGGTCGGTGTATTCAACACCTAGCGACGGGCTCTTTCCTTACGTGTCCTATCTTCACAGTCTCTGTTTAGTTGTAATTGTTTAACGAGAGGAATTTACGGTAATTATTTCACAGGTGGGTAGACACATATATGGCTTAATTGAAGGGGAACTGGTGTACATTTGAACAATAAAATAACTATTTAGTGTTGATTATTATAATGGTCTGCATTTGTAATGGACGAACTCTGACTTGTTATGTCTATGCCGTGTACGGTATATTCAGGAGTTGTGACATTGTAATTGTGCGGTGTAATAATTGTGGCACGCAACAGCGAACCGGGTATTAATACGCGTATTCCTATTTTGCACACTCTCCAAAAATATCTATCAAGCTCACGTCCCGTCAATTTTGAAATTTTAGCATAAATGTATACCCTATAATATCTCAAAATCTATATACTTTAGAACCCTGTAGACCAGCGGGTTTGGGGGGTATCAGAGAGATGTACTTGGTATATTGAAAGCTTACGAAAATACTGATATATATTTTTTATCAATAAAACAATATATATCTATCTTTCTTCGAAGAACTTCAGGACATGAAGTAACGTTAATGAAGAAGAGATTAATTATCAGAAGGTGTCCATTCTAACAGCGGTCTATCAATGAATGTTGTAGCCACTGATTGCATAAATGTCAGAAGTGTGAATATGTTTAAACAGAACTGACCTCAGAATGCTGTGTTTCACATAGATAAAAGCAAGCGTTGGGCTCTTGGAAAACAAAAATCTCTCTTCTTCACTTATTTTTGAGGTTTATGCTCAGGATGACCGTCTTGTTCAATCGTGTTAAAAGGAAGCAGTCTGTTCTATCGTGTTAAAAGGAAGCAGTCTGTTCAATCGTGTTAAAAGGAAGCAGTCTGTTCAATCGTGTTAAAAAAGCAGTATGTTCAAACGTGTTAAAAGGAAGCAGTCTGTTTGTTGAATCGTGTTAAAGGGAAACAGTCTGTTCAATCGTGATAAGGGAAGCAGTCTGTTCAATCGTGTTAAAAGGAAGCAGTCTGTTCAATCGTATTAAAAGGAGGCAGTATGTTCCCAATTTTTCATTTATTTTTTACAAAATGTTCCTCAGACTGTACTAATTATGTTGAAGGTATTCTGTCTGCCAAATTGTGTTAAAAAGCCCATAACAACTTCGCAATTTGGAAGATGCGACCCCGTAGCACGTCCAAACAGTAAACAACAAATCCAGTTTTAAACAAACTTTCTTGCCAATACTGCCGAGTGAGGCTGAGTTAACTAATGTTCAACGCTGTCCCATTTTCTCACGTTCAACACAGGAGACGTCCTTTTGCAAATTACTACGCCCGCTAATTCCGTGTAGGGACTGACTCCCTTTAAATTAATTAAGTTAACAAGTTACGTCTGGTTGGCTTACACAGGAGGGCCGTAACGATTTCGACTTCAAGATCAGAGGAGCGCGCGGTGACATGACTCTGACGATCGGCTACATTGAGAAGCTACGCTGCTTCACGGGCAAAGCGGTGGCGGACGAGGACGACAAACCCGCTCTTACGTTCGTTTTCTTTCCCAGCGATAGTCCCATGTGTCGTCTGCCAAAACTCTGATCGTCGTGACGCGTCGCCAGCATCGATTGAGTACTCCTGTGTGGCCCATAATCCCCCGCGGCGAGGTTCGGTTCCGGTGTGTTGTTGTTTATTAAATAAACGTAGCTGTATTGCGTGACTGATTGGTTCTGTTTTGTCTATAAATGATATTCTGATTAGCGTTAAAACAAAGGTTAGATTGAAATAAATTATTTACGCCACTACACTACACTACACGCCACTGTATTTACGCCACTACACTACACGCCACTATATTTACGCCACAGGCCTATACCTGCCAAGTCTCCCGGAAAAACCGTGAGTCTCCCGGATTTTGGGTGTATCTCCCGGTCTCCTGGAATACAGGCAAATCACCGGGATTTCCGCTCAAAATCTCCAACAGCACCCCCACCCGTCTTTCAATGTCAAGATCAGAGACAGCGCAACCACACAGCGCGACAGGGAAAGCGTGCTGAACCGCACACACACGCACACGCACACGCACACACACACACACACACACACGCAAGCCCGCTATACTGCAGTATAGTTAGGTGCGCTGAAGCTATTTCAACTGCTAAAAGTGCCACAAACGTATTATTTGATCAACCGTGCGATTCCAGTAAACGAGGTGTTGTGGTGTAATGACACTGGCATAGAAAGAACGAGATAAGGATGCCGATTAGCAGCGTAAATAATTTAGGTCAATCTAGTACATCTTCACCGGAAACATTTTCTGAATATTCTCTTGCTGGCAAGTTAAAACTAGGAACTCATATTTACTTTGACGTCTAAATAAAGACTCGAGTTATCTCTTCGAGTTCCTAGTCGTCAGTAATGACAATTGACAACGTGAATGTGACAGGAATCAACAAATCTGATGATTACCTCGGCGTGATCCTCGTTCGGCTGTCTAGACCGTTGCCTATGAACAGCATGACTCATTAAGGCTATTACGATTACTTGGCGATATCCATTTACTACCAAATTTTGCGGTTGATGTAACTTGACAAAACGAAGTCTGATCGTTGTTATTGTAAGGTCATGTTGCTCAAAATCAACTACAGTAGATCGTATACGGGCGCGCAGGCTGGAGTGCGATTGACGCGTACGCACCCCTTCAAGCTGAGGCTGAAGAGTTTCGCTTGGGGGAAGTAATGAAAAAAGGTAGCGTGTGCACACTCACTGGCAGACCTGTTCAATCAAATACAATATCTACTTCCATGAGAAGCGTCCAGCCAAGCTGCCATTAATGCGCGAAGGTTATTCGTACACAAAAACCCACCACTGTCTATAGCCAGGTGCTCGTCCATACAGCTGAATGAACTGGATCAACGTGGAGTGAATGAACTAGCCCACGGTTCGAAACGGCAGGAAAGGATTCGAACCCGGGGTCTCTCGATTGACAGTCCGATGTATCCACACTGCGGCACGACGCTTCACAAATATATATACTTGGGGGAATTAAGTGTGGCAGGTTTAAATTGTGACGTAAAAGTTATTTAAAAAAATTGAACTATGTCCAACATTACCCTTCTCCTTAGCCACAAAAATCTCTAAAACTACCCTGTCAATCAACCTACCCCCCAACACCACGCCCGAATGAATGTTTGTTGGAAATGTGCAATACCACGCAAAAACGCATATCTGACAACATCGAGTGAAAGCAAATTTCCAAGCTACAAACCGACAGGAAAAGGGTTGGATTCGGTATTCTCTCGACAGAGAGGCCTGTGATATAACCACTAGCCATAGGTCATGTCAAAAGTTCCCCCTTTTTAGTAAAATGCAGCTTGTTCTTGATAAATAAAATTACTGAAACCGGTGTAGCGTTTACATTTATCTGGGCGTTAAATTTTATCCGGCTGATGTTTATGTGCATATGTAAGGCATAATACTTGGCACCAGTAGATCACGTAGTGATAAATAATATCAAGTAGTTAAATTTGTTTCGTTTGTTGTCGTAATACGAGCGTTATAGTTAGAGTACATACTTATAATTTGTTGTTTCAGATTTGTGACCAAGTATAAGAATAAGTCACGTGACGTGTGCGTGGAGAGGAAACTGTTTTACGACAGAAATTGTTTATGTCTGTGGGAAGCAAATATATATATATATATATATATAGTCGTAGCTGGTGCTAAATACATTCCCCTAGATGCAGAATCGTCACCCGGATATTATTTAACGCCCGGATAAATGCAAGCGCGACACCGGCACTGCAGTCGTGCTAAACTGATACACAGGTGGCAAAAATGGGTTCTAGCATAATTATCGCCGATGGGAGCCTTGGTCACCTAGATGCCGTCAGATGGCGGCACGTCTTGCGGCCCTCCCAGCGGGATTTTAGTGGTGTTGCAAATCTTATCCGGTAAGCAGCGTTTCCCCGAATCCGGTAGAGACCATGATGTGCTCTCGGGTTAACTATGAAATACAAATAGATAAGAATGAACTGTTCATGTAATACAAATCACACAATAAACTAAATACAATTTACAATTTTGCACTACTATCATATCACCGGATAGTCACCAGGTGGCCAGGAAACGTGGTTAAGTCCTTTTATCATAAGATTTTTATGTTGTATTTTAATATTTGTAACTTATTTATGTTAGCGAACCCATACATGAGCTACAACAGTGATGCCATCTGACGGCATCAGGTGATTTAACATTTCCAAAGGAACATTCAGAATGCGAGTTCTGTGCCAGACTCTCTTCATGGTAAGTTCACGAAGGCGAACGAGAGTTGGATAAGCGAAATTAGGTTGCTGGACAGTGTGGCGCCGCTGTTGTGGTCAGGGCAGTCTTTCACGAATGTAGGCGCAGAAGTTTGTAATGTTTGACGTTTGACAGTGAGATCGTAAGATAGTGAGACAGTGAGACAGTGAGACAGTGAGACAGCGAGACAGTGAGAGATAGTGAGACAGTGAGACAGTGAGATAGTGAGATAGTGAGACATTGAGACAGTGAGAGATAGTGAGACAGTGAGATAGTGAGATCGTGAGATAGTGAGACAGTGAGACAATGAGAGATAGTGAGACAGTGAGATAGTGAGATAGTGAGACAGTGAGATAGCGAGAACAGCGAGACAGTGAGAGATAGTGACACAGTGAAACAGTGAGACAGTGAGACAGTGAGCCAGTGAGACAGTGAGACAGTGAGATAGTGAGACAGTGAGATAGTGTAGTCTGAAGCCGATCTGGTGGTGATATTCCACCGATAGGCGTAGAGCGCTATTAATATCTAGTACACACTAATAATAAAAAGGATTTTCCACAAGACATTCGGTAACAAACCTTCTTTTACCCACATTTCTACAGGCCCTCACACGCACACACGCATTCGTACGCCCACACACACACACACACACACACACACACACACACACACACACACACACACACACACACACACACACACACACACACACACACACACACACACAGTTTATCTCGCTCTTGCACACACACGCGCGTGCGCATTCTCTACTCACACACACACACACACACACGCACGCACGCACGCACGCACAGGCACACACGCACACTCGCACACGCACACCGTGCTGTACAGACAACATGCAATGTAAATATGATATTACAGGCGAAGATTTGTATTAAAATTATATTAATACGTGATTATTATGAGCAAATTGATGTTCATTAAAATAAAAAATAAATATCAGTGATCGCGATGTTAAAATATGTACGGTTTATATATGTAATGACTTTATACTGTACTTTTATCAAATGGCAGTTTGAAAATTGTGTGCCGCTGTAATCGTACGAGATGGTGGAATAGTAGCTCACATAATTGGACAAGGTCACACCCGATTACGTGTAGGCAGACCTATTATTACGCCTTTATTGAGTACTGTTGCAGCGGATTTCACAATCGTAAAAGTACCGTTTGGTGTATATTTCACACTCATAAGGATTGAATTTATTCAATTCAAACTCAATGTTGAGAACTATGCATGTTCCTGTCGCCGCAATCGATTTTGAAACAGTTTAAGTTTGAACGCATAAACGGCATAATGATCAAGGAGCCTATATTTTGAAAAGAGGCGTCACTGAGCGAGATCATGGCAGTATACTTATGGAAGTTTTTGTCCGCCATTTGGGAGGCTGGCACGTACATCTGTGTATAAGGTTCTAGCTTGACGCACCTCTAGAATGGCAGACTAACCGCTCCATTGACGTATTTTATTAACAGTGGACCGTCTTGTATTGATACACGGTATTTGGTTATGACGTCATAACTGACCTATCCATCACGTGACTTGTTTCCTAGGATACGATCCGTCAAACCAAAAGCATGGATGCCGAAGAACACATGGAGCGTTCGGACATTCCGTCGTATATTTTTTTGAAATTATAATTACATTTAAGGAGCTTTATCAAAATTCTAAAAAGCTGTATCACCGAGCACACTATTCCAGTGTCTAGTTCTGGTGGTGATAGTTCTCAGTGTACAATGAGCGAAATATATTTTGAAGAGCAAAATAAGGCATATGAACTCATAACGTTGTTAGTGGCACGGTCCCCAGACCATGTAACGTGCGGAGGTGCACACAGCCATACCACTTGGCATATATAGGTGGGCTTCAAGTCTATCTACTTTTACCTGTTTTGACGAATTTTGGCCTGACCGAACCAAAATTAACAATAATGGTTTTCATCAAAATTTTAACAACATTGTTGCACAAATGAACCAACAGTCATAGTGAATATCAGATGTAGATTCGATTTTTTGCGAAATCAATTTAGAACGAGACGAGAAAAAATGCGAAAGTGCACAGGCAGCTTTAAAAAGTTGTGCACGCGAAGACCCAACAACGTTTGATGGATGAATATGATTTGCCCGGAACACGTGCTGTTCTATTTCCGGACGGCGCGCGCCGCGTGAAGCGCCTCGCATCGTCACCTCGTGCATTCCCGCGCTAATTGACAGGCGGAGGAGTATACTGATGAACCTTCCACCGGCCGACCGGGCTAGGCGAAATAAAATACACAACCAGAAGTTTACGATGGCGTGATGATAATTGACATCTGCAGAACGGTTCGTTTACACTGCAGGATTCCTACCTCGTCTCGTGAATACGCGCTAGGTGGCGTAGTCATTGTATATATACGACATATAGGGCCTATAATTATCAGCGTTGATCTTATCAAGGCGTTTACTAATGTCCCAAGATAATGCGAGTTTAAATAACAAGAAACCGGATATGTTGTTTATAAAACTTACATTGACATTTTTATTTCAATATATATATATCATAAACCTAAACACAAGTTGTCGCGGCGTTCTGGACATTCGCGGAATACAAAAATAATATGCTACAATTCCAATATCACGTACCTCTTTGGAAAACTAATTTCGGTAAGCGTCATGGCCGCTGATTCGGTTATTTTTATTCGTTGTCTTGCCATTATCCTTATAAAAACGACACCATGGTGTCTGTAAATTGTAAACCGAAGTGTGGTTGTAGTGTTTGCATGCAGCACATTTGTACACTGTTTAATTTTCGAGCGATGATAATAATATTACTATACAAGTTCACACTGAATAGCATAATGACTTCTAAATAAAAAATAAAAGGGGATTATCCAATAATGATTTTATTTATTTTTTATATAATGTTCTCTTCAGTTCTCCGAAGATGATTGGTATAACTTAATTTATAATGCATAGAAAAACAATAAGTAAAATGTATAAAAAAGCCACAAATCGTTGTGCTAAATACAATAGTTTTATGACAGATTAACATAACAGACTACGACAAATATTGAATTATGACTAAAATAAAACACAGAAGATGAACACATTTGTATTTTTTCTTATACAAAGATGTACCCTAAGTTATCGAATGAGTCTGGCTGTATCCCTAAAACACGTACGGTCACGTGTGTTCGATATATAGGACAAGGCCTACAATAAAAAGTGGAATTTGTGTCAATGATTATATATTTGAAACGTGTTGAGTAAGGTGCACCGAACACTATACTGGCGCCGCATTTGGCCTGTGCCTCTGGAAACGTCTTCTTAACTGTGTTCTGCAGACCTATATGTCAGTACCGTGCCACGGTCCAATGGAAAGAACACGTGTGCGTGGTTCTTATGGCGCAAACAGATACGCGGTGTATTCGCCTGACATCATAGAGAGTCAATAACAAGCGCATTCGTGTTGCACGTTATGTGAGTTACGCCGAGCTTGCAGTAGAATCCCTCTAAAGCGGCCACCCAAGTGACTCACAGAAGATGGCCTGATTAAAGGGGTGGTCTGATTAGAGAGGCTGGTCAGATATACAGATGTTCAGTTCTGGCAAAACTGTCTATACATACATGTGCATGTAGACAGTTCGCAAAGGTGGTATGTATCGTTAGCATTCTGAATATTATTTTATAATGTAACGTAAAATAATGTGTTAGCATTCGAAAGGAATTAATTTGCTTCGAATGTCTGTAAGAAGTTATTGTATTTCTGGTTTATAAATGAACATCGGCTGATACTGGGAGCCGTTGTTAAGTGTTATAACTGGCGGCACTACGGAGTAGAGGGGTGACCGCTGTACATGATCAGTTTAACATGGACGTCAAATAAAAAATCAAGCATAGACCTACTCTGGTAGAGTGGCCGTTTTCAAGAGGTGGCCTTTCCAGGAGGTGGCCGCGTTGAGGAGTTGTAGGAAATGTTATTTACAACACAAAGCATCGTATTCTCGCACTGATATATGTGACCTCACTGCAAAATAATGCCAAACATTTGCACCTTATTATTAATAAAAAATGCAGACGTCTAAAACAAATGTGGCAGGAATTAAGATTATGTATTTCTATCACACTTAACGTAGAATTGAGTTTTCTTTACGTTTTCTAAAACACTGTTAAGAGCAAGGTGTAGGACGTACCGTATCAGAATCATCGGAAATCCATTCGTATATAACAAACTCGAAAATATATTGTAAAAAATTGTATTCATCCTTCAGCGAGAAGTAGTGAACCAGGTGCCCACATAGATCTCGTCGCTTTCAAATACTCGAGCCGATGCAAACTAGAAAACATCTTGCACAAACGGTAATAAATCGATCGCCGCATCTCGCCCGAGACGAAAATGGCAATACGTCGATGTTCCTAGATCCCACCGGAGTTTAGGGGGCGTCTCAAACGCTCGTTTTTAATTAATAGATTACATCAAATCAACCACATACAGGACGACTCGAATATAGCGGGATGCTCACTGGTTAACGCATACGGGGCTAGCTGCTGGTTTCGTATAATTAAAGCCTTAAAGGTTCAAATTCCCTTAATAATTCAGTCTCACACTGCATCTCTGTTATCAATCACGAAGTATGTTTTTTATTATCCATGTTATACTTAGTGTTTTATATTTTGTTGTAGTATCTTACCGTCAGAACTGATATAAAACGGGAATGTAACATTCTTAATAATTATAATTCTTATAGGCGTCGAACTAAACAGTGCGGACCTTCGCCCGAAGCTTGGGCTTGCCACAGTCAATTGTCTATTTTGTATAAATAACTACTTGATTGTAGGCAGTGATGGAATTGTGTAAAAGCAAGTCTGTGCATTGATTTCGTAGTGGCTGAATACTCCTCATAAACCTTGTGTTGGCGTTTGGGTGAACAAGGCTGAAGTGATGCACCTTTGCGCCATTTAAAAACAATTCGACCAACATGAATACAACATATCTCCAAAACCAACTGTCGTCCAAAACCGGGTTGAATCCTGTTTGCTCGAGTGCAGCTTTAGGGCACAGATCACTATTTAATTCCGCATTCCAGGTAAGCGAATGATGCATCGTGGGTCCGCTGTGAGACTGGTGAGGCACACAGTTATGTTTATGTTTCAGTGGAGCCCATTGGCGTAGTAGTTAGATAATCGGACTCTCAATCTAGAGATTCCTCGTCCGAATCATCTTCCTGTGATTTCTAATATCGGGCAAGTTCGTTCACTCTACGTTGCTTCAGTTCACTCAGCTGCACGAGTGAGTACCTGGCTGTAGGCAGTGTTGGATAGTTTTGTATAAAGTATACGTATAGGCTTCGCGCAGTAATTGCCGCGTGGCTGAATGCTTCCTATAAAAGTCGAGATGGAATTCGATTGAAGAGGCCTGATAGTAAAGTGTAAAGCGCTTTGAGCAGTCCTAAGGACTGGACACTGCGCTATGTATATATAAGAACGTACCTTTACTTTACGAGTAACTAGCGGGCTGGGCTGTCTGACTGACTGACTGACTGACTGAACAAGTTAACAACAAAGTATGTATTTGCCTGGGTATGTGTTCCAAGCGCATAATAAACAAACAAAAATAGTTTCCCACCTACTCAATAAAGATATGCCTATATTCCTATGTGTCTACCGTAACAAATATGCTCCCGCCTTACTGTAAGACGAAACAATTTTGCCCACCTTCCTCGGCAGAAACAACAAAGCTTACTACTAGTCAGTCGGATTTATACAAACACCCGCTGCTTTATAGCGCGGCGAAGCACCGAGCATCACCTTTCTTGTGCTATCCCCGACGCGCGTCGCTAGCCGCATCCTACCTTATTTGTACACGGGCGCTATCACTCGCTGCTCCAAGATCGCGAGATTGCCCTGCTTTCGTGCCTTCGCAATCCCGCCACGGCCACATTTTATGAGCGTCTTCGTCGGCCGTGCGCGTGCTCCCAGCTACAACCTCCCGTTCCCGCGTCAGACGCCAACTTCCCGCCAGACGCATCGCAAGCAGACGACTTCCTGCAACACGGTAAGCATGCTCGGCGCCGCATATTCCTTCTGTCGTTTCCGCTCGTTGTATGTTTTGTTTCTAAAACTGAGCTCATCATAGATAAGCGCGCGTTGCTACGTCTAAAACATAGACAGAGCATCACACTTACTTTAAAAACATCTGAAACGACAGCTATATTCCATAAACAGTTGGTACTTATTTGATTAAAACTGTATTGCTACGTTACCACTTTAAAATGCCGCTTGCTCTAATATTAGTAATGGTAACTTAATGCGAGTCCCTGTTTATGGCATACATCTTAACGGTTATTCTTTATTGCACTTCTGAGCTCAGAATTCTTATAATAAAGGCGCTCCAGGATGCTAGGGTGTATTAGTATTACTAGTTCACGTAAATGAAACGTATAGACCCTATATGCAATGAACTCTCGATATAAGGCCTAATGACTCTTGACGTAAGGACATTCCGCTTAAAATGAAAAACTTTGAAATTCGCGTTGTATACCCATGGATATAAGGAACATCGAATATAAGGACTATTTTGACCAAGTCCAAAAGTGTTCTTTATAGCGAGCGCTTAGTGTATATTTCACGTATTTACCCTTGAAAGCTACTGCCTTTATCACCGCACCTATTGGTAGGTTGGATATGTCGAGCTGTGTACTACTAGGCCTACTGCAGATCTCTATTGATTTCCACATGGGTAACCATTATACTGTGTATTTCGCTCCTTTGTAAGTTTGAAGAGAGATTTTTGTCTACGATCGAGCAGCCAAATGATTATTTTACATTGCGTTCGCTCGTTGTACCAGTGTAATCAGAATCACTCAAACACTTACTTTTCCCATTTTCTACCAAGACGATAGGGTTAAATCTACATTTAGGCGCATCGGGTCGAAGTGTCTGTTAATTATGTAATGTGCACTCAGCCGTCGCTACTAATTAGTGCCATTTGTAGTAATGACGTCACGCTGCATGAGCGAGTGGTCTAATTCATAACATCTTCGCAGACTTGTCACAGAATCATAGGTACATTGTTTATGAGATATTTCCCAGATGGAAATTACAGTGGGGAACATATTAGATCATGCGGGTGTTGTTCATGCGCCCTGGGAATTTCGTAATTTATGTACACACGAATGTCAGCTTCCCGTGGTTGGTCGTTAATCAAATGCATTGTGTAGATCGTCAGGTTTCTCAGTACAAGCGCCGGTGATAACGTTACCAGGAAGAACTGCCGGGAAGTGTAAACTGTAGCAGACCGGATTCAGAAGTGGAGTGCTTTTTTGCCATTTTTATTTACATGACACAAGTAGGTGCAGAATTATTGTGTCATTTGGTTAATAGTGAAGGACACGCCGTGCATGGAAATGTCTTAACAGAGTTGGAAATATGTGATTTTGACGGAATTTGATCATATATCAGTTACATGATAGGAGTGGATGTGAAGACGTTTAACGATATTCTCAGGTTTCTTATAAATGATAAAAAAATTAACATGGCCAGCAATGGGAAAATCAACTGCGCTCTGTGCCGTCCAGCGACAGCGAGTAGTCGCTCCGTTTATCCCGAGTGCTGAGACAGCGCCATTAGACGTCTTGATACGTAACAATACGGCTATTCACAGTATCTCATGTTACCCGATCTAACAGACAAAGTCAATCAATTCTTTTGATGGTTTTAACAAAGTGTTTCCAACCAAAATACTTACATTTTAACAACAACAAAATGGTTCCTTCAAAATACATTTGGGCTGTCAGCATGATAAAATTGATATAGTTTAATTTTGTTAAACCAACTTTTCACAAACACACACACACACACACACACACACACACACACACACACACACACACACACACACACACACACACACACACACACACACACACACACACACACACACACACACACGTATGCACGCGCGCGCACACATACCACATGCACACACGCACGCACACCTACGCACACACACACACTCTCATTTGCACGCACGCACGCACGCACGCACACAGACACACTCTCTCTCTTTCTCACTCACTCACTCACTCACTCACTCACTCACTCACTCACTCACTCACTCACTCACTCACTCACTCACTCACTCACCGTAATACTACGTACACCAATTATATGTTTCTCGTTCAACATAATTACACGTTCTGGTGTAAATAACCAGTACAACACAGTGATATACCGTACTGCGTCAGCTGTGCCGTGATCATGTTACGGTCTGCCGTCGTGATAAGCTTGAGGGTCGAACCTTAACTGAAGCAGTGCGCGATAAACGTTATTTCTTTTATCAGGACTATAGTCAGTCCAGCCAGCGGTAATCCACGGCCTGATGAGTGGACACACGAATAATCGACCTGGTCAATAATCGGCAGGTCAGAAGTGTCATGGCTACCATTTGGCAGTAGAACTATTGCTTAAAATGTTTATGTAACCTACCTTTAGCAACTGTTCAAATCGATATTATATAATATATATGCTGCCAAAACAACATTTCACATAGAAATTGCATAAGAAATATGTAAATGTACATAAGGCATAGGCGTTTGAACCGGGAATGGGGGGCAGGGTGGGCTTGGGAGACTCAGCCCCACCACCAACTGTTGTTGATAGGGCGCTATCCCAATGCTAGGGCCATATTGGAATGGAACAGTAGTGGCCTGGTGCTAGCTTAGAGTGTCTGTACAATGCTGGGCCTGTACCGACATGCTGTACTGGCCCAATGCTGGGTCCATGCAGCCAAAATGGCATTTCATAGTTGACACTGCATGCTATAATACTGTCTAGTATTGGGCCAGTATTAGGTCTGTAATATCAGTTTAATTGTGGTATGTCCATTGTAATGACTCAGTTCTGACATAATCATTCTGATGTACCATAAACACTGCATGTATTGTTCTTGTGTTGGAAAAATAAACATTTACTTACGTACTTACTTACTTACTTGGTACTTGCTAGTATATTGCCAGTAGGCTATTAATCCAATTTTGCTATGCTTGCTGGGAAGTCGTGTTCACGGTAAACACGATGTGATTGGAACGCTGCATTACCCAGAGTTAAGAAAGCGCATCCCAAAAACACAATACGGACATGATAGTCCAGTACTGGAAACAACCGTTAAGACTGTCCAGCCTGAAACTAAATGCCCGTGGTCTCTTGGACGTTGATCCGGGAAGGTAACTTGGCATTGGCAGACGACATTGACGTGTCCCGGCAGCTGTGTGTAGTGTTGGCTATGCACTGCCCGGCGTACCGGCACATCACAGGAAATATACGAGCTGCGAAATAAGTAGCCAGCGTCTGTTCAACGATCATTTATTTACATCGGCGTTCGCGCTATACGGAAGACGTGCAGGGGACCGTTGCACAGAGATCATGAGCTAGTACGAAAATCCATCATTAAACATAATTCGGTTCTTAAATTTAATGATACATTTTAAAGTGCAAATAGCCGCCATCGTTTCATCGAGGATATTACATCCGCGACATACCGAGGAAAGTGTCCCGATTGCGCGTGTTGGTGTTAACAGTTTTCAGATTACAAGTCTAACTAGATCACTGTTAAGGAGAGAACACGATTTTAAAGGGCACAGGCGGACTTAAGAGCGCATACGAATGTTAGTGATACGGTTCCCTGGTGTCTTTGCGATGATTGTCCGTTTTGTTTTCCACAGTTACAACAGGGTAGTATATCAGGACTATGACAGTTCACTGTAGACATGAAATTGTTTGTAAAACGCATGTGTAGGAGCCGCTGTGAATGGACAGGTTTATGTGATAGCAGACGGCGACTAGACGCCTAGTTATAGTTGACCGTTGGCGTCGAACTCTGCCCGCTCCAACCAACTGTGTGCACACGCCATTATCCATCATTAGGCAATGCCATTCGCCACTCTGCAGACTCCCGTGCCACGTATGCCTTTATAAAGTCACAAAGAAAACTTTGGTTTATCCTGGCTTATTCTTCTATGCGCTGGCTGCAACCGAATTGTCTTAAAGCTGCCATTTCACCACCAGTCTTTGTTACCGTATCGTCTTTGCAATTTTATCCACATGATTGATTTTAAATGACATGATTTAAGTACAGTAATCCTGTTGAACAGTTGCTACAGTTTATCTAAGAAAGTACATTGATACAGTTTCTCCTAGAAGGTACATTATGGTATGCAACCAAGGACATGATTAATATCTTAATAGGTCTTTGATGCAACTGATCGATCTATTTTGGCGCCATCGGGTTCTAACTAGAGCGCCCTTGTCTGGTCATGACGTACTGGATAGAAGCTCAACAGAAATATAAATGGCAACAATAAACGCGGAAGAATGTTGATTGATAGAAAACTTCGACGCGAACATATTTATAAAGGCATAAACGGTTCGACAAATCAACAGGGCGGTGATCGTTATAGCCTCTACCAGCGAGTGGACCGAGATTACACTACGCAACATTCCCCATATCATTTAAAACAACTCTTGCCATCTCGCTGATTGATCGTTGCGAACTTAAGTTGATCCTAAATAACGAAGCAACCACAAAGTTCATAGACCGGCCTATTTATAACCTCAGGTACGAAGCGTTTTGAAAGACTGAAGAATAACATAAGATACTCCAATAGTATTTCAACAGTTCTTCACAGTAAATGTACGTACGACTTTATCCCGATGTGGAGGCAACAAAGAAAAGGTTAGCAGCTGCTTCGCTTAGCGTCGTACTACAATGCAGTCTCCTACAAACATCGTTCATTCGCCGATTACGATTCGTAGGGTCCAGAGTAGGAGCGCATGCTGACGCAGGTCGCTTTGCGTTGTGGCAGGTGAATATGAACGGCGCATAATGACTACAGAGATGCCGACATTTTTATTGGTATCCACATGGATACCAATACAATGCCATTCGCCACTCTGCAGACTCCCGTGCCACGTATGCCTTTATAAAGTCACAAAGAAAACTTTGGTTTATCCTGGCTTATTCTTCTATGCGTATGTATGGCACATGTATTTCAGAGTTTTGTTTAGTGGGGCTGGATATTGATCTTTGATCTTTTGATGCATTTGCGGTCCCGATATCACTTAATTGCTACTGTCGAAGAGAGGTTGTTTGTTCCATGGGTAATTATTGGCAGGAAGTTCGCTGTATATGTTGTACTCCCAATATGGACCGTGGACACGTGCCAACTTGAAACTGATCAGCGCCCACGAACAATGATGCCAATAGCGGCTGCTTACCGAGTGTCACCACTCGACAATGCGAAACATCTAGATACCGCGAAATATCTCCATCACTATTTCCCCAGCCTTCCGACAACAGGTGCGACGCCAGCTGCGGTTCCAGCTCCAATCTGATGGAGGTTTGTGGGAAAGGCCCAAAAATCCACCTCTCCAAAAAAAAACAATCACCCACGTTATGCCTGTTTCTATGTGTACCCTATGGTTATGTCTAGTCACGTAAGTCGCGTGTTTCACGCAACTCTGCTATGCGAACAAGTAACAACGCCATAAATGCACTTGTGAAGACGAGACTGGCTTATTACACTTCTGTTGTATGTACGTTTGTTCTGAATATCTTAATAGCATCTCATAAACAGTCTCAAAAAGTAGGTGCTAGTTATAATATATATTATTTCGTGAAATAAATGCATCGAGTAACATGTGAACATTAAAGGGAATCAGTATGTTCCTCCTACCGGAATCAGCCAGCGTTCTAAATTGTAAGACGACGCCTGCTTTAGTACGTGGGAAAATGGGAAGCCATTGAACATCAAAGGATATTGCTGTTAATTCAGTTCGCTTGGCATTATTGCCAATAAAGCCTGTCTTGAAAGTTGATGTTTTGTTTACTATTTGTACAATCTTCGGGTTCGTATCTTCCAAGTGGGAACGCTGATATGGACTTACTAAACATAATTTGGCGGACCGTATAAATTAAACATAGTTAGTATAGCCTAACAGATTATATTACTTAATAAATGAAACAGTCGACTGCCTCCTTTTAATACCGGAAGAACATGGGTCTGCGGGATTATTTCTGACAACACAAATACATTTTTTGAGATGCGCGAATGAAAAATATATATTACCTGCACTACAAGCCAATAAATGTCACACTTGCTATTTACTATGAATGGGCCGTGATTTATGTCGATACAGACACACACAGGTGCAGAAGTAATGTTACACAGATGTTGAAGCAGACCGCAGGTATGTATTAACATATCTGACCTGCCACCGCCATCCGGGTATTAAAACGCATAGGCCTATTCTGCACGCGAGCTAAAAATAGATCATGTCCCATCAACGTTGTGATTTGGGCAGAAATGCGTACCTTATTATCTCCTCGTTCAATATCCGGTTCATTTTCCTTGACAAATAATAATGTCAAACTAATAAAATACTAGATACATGGATGCTACGGGCATTGGGGTTTCACAAATTATTTTCTCAAATTGTTGTTTTAAAAAAAAATTGCTTCATATTAGCAACAAATAAAAAAACTACTGATTATATTTTTTTTAATGAGGTATTATTTTAAAGGGACGTAGTCTGTTCGTCTACCCTGAATTAGCGGGCATAGTAATTTGTAACAGGATCGCGATGTCTACTGCGTTGAACGTGGGAACTAATGGCTACATCAGAAGGTGTAGCCATTAGCTCAGCTCGACTTGGCCCTATTGCCAACAAAAGCTTCTTTTGAAACTGGGTGTTTTGTTTACTATTTGAACATGTTCCCGTGGTCGTACCTTCAAATTGCGATTAAGGGCTTTACTAAACACAATTTGGCGGGCAGTTTACCTTCAACGTAGTTAGTCTTAAGAACATTATATTAATCAATAAAGAAAAAACTACGTACATCCTACCTCCTTTTAAAGCGTGTCATCTGTGGAATCAAAAAATATACAAATCTAGGCCCTATATATTTCACAATTTTGCGACTTAATAGCCACTTTACTTTCTTGTGGCTGGCCACGTATGAGATCGAAGCGCGACGTCTGTAGGGCCGCTGCCTTCGCGGAATGCGGCCGTTGCGTTATAGACCGTCGTGTCTCCGGGGTGAATCACGCCTGCGGTGTTTCGCGTTTCAGTTGGCATCCTTCGCGGCGTTCTTAAACACTTAAAATGGTTGCTCTCGTGCGGCTTCCAGGCAGGTCGTCATGGTAACCGTTCCGCCGCCGGCAGTTCGTGGTCCGAGTCGGCGTTTGTCCCTCGGGGGTTCGAACAGTCTGATGGTGAGATTTTATGTGATTAATTGCGGCACCGTGGTGCTTTGCTGGTAAACCTAGCTTTGATCAGAATCATTCCTACCGGAGGGACGCACAGTGTCATTAATTCAGACGCACGCGCAGAAATTATTACCAAATAGTCTGGTATTTACTTGCAGCGAAATCGTTTTCAGAAGAGTAGGTTTTTGAAAATAGAGAAGTATGCGCACGTTGTCCGGTCTGTGTTGCCCACTACCGTTTTGGAGAACACACATTTTCACAAGCAACCAAGTAGAATCCACGCCCACTCCACCTCGTAGATATCGGCCACGACACGGATTCTTAACTTGTTGTCTTGTTGTCAGACAATTGAGATCGCCTGTACCAGTGCCCGCAAACACCGTCTGGAGAATATCACCATGCAGCAGACATGCACCAAACATACATCTCTCTCTCTCTCTCTCTCTCTCTCTCTCTCTCTCTCTCTCTCTCTCTCTCTCTCTCTCTCTCTCTCTCACGCTCTCTCTCTTCCTTCCTCTCTCTCTCTCTCTCTCTCTCTCTCTCTCTTCCTCACTCCCTCTCTCCCTCTCTCCCTCTCTCCCTCTCTCCCTCTCTCCCTCTCTCCCTCTCTCTCCCTCTCTCTCTCTCTCTCTCTCACACACACACACACACACACACACACACACACACACACACACACACACACACACACACACACACACACACACACACACACCCACACACACACACACACACACTCACACACACTCCCTCCTTCCCCTCTGTCGGTCGGTCGGTCGGTCGGTAAAAAAACAATATATCCCGCAAACATTTTGTTTACCTGATATAACTCAGTGGTGATGCATGAGTAGGAAAACCGGTGGGGCCAATCGACAATATAAACTAAACACTGTTAAGACCAAATACTTCCGAAAAATAAAAGGATTCCTCTGCAGAAGAAGTAGATTCAAAGACAAGAATGTCAAAAGAAATATATCTCGACGACCATCAGAAAGAAAAAGTGAGCACACTTGGCTCACACGCCCAGAATGAGGCACGAAGCAGCTGCACTTCAGTGGAACCCAACTGTATAAGAAGGAAAAGGAATGCTTAAAAATATGTAAAAAATCTTCTTATCAAAGGGAATGGTTGTGTACTTAGAAGCACTATAGGTGAGGAAGGTAGCATATGGTAGCCCGGTAAGTAGTACCACACCCCGCATCTTCCTGTGGCAGAGAAAAAATGAAGAAGACGAGCAACAGTAATATATATGTAAAACAGAATCGCCCATCTTACGGGGCCGCTCCTTCTGCAAAGGTTCTTTGGCGTTATAAGAGGCGAGACCGTTCTACAAGGGACACGTAGTCAGCATCCCTATCTTCCATTAGAGTGGGCGGACATTATATTATTATATAGAAGAACGTAGGTAAGCCTACATTCGTCCAGCTCACATACACTACATTCTTTATTTTATGTACACCGTGGATTTATGTGACTATCAGCATTACTTGCGTGGCAAGAATAAGCTGCAGTAGACATTACTATGGAATGTTCTACCTGGTGCAGACAGGAAATAAATTAATGTCACCTATCTGGCGCAGTTGCGCAACAATAATAATTTGAGGTCAATAAACGAAATAACTATGGACAGGATACAAATATGGCGTCGTTTCACCTTCAATAATTTAGACACACCAGTAATTGAAAGCACATTTCTTTCCAGGAATATTTGCTAGGAAATGAATGGGACGTGTAGTATTTGTATTATTAATTTTGCATTATTTGAATCTATTTAGTTGAGTGGGAAATGATTCGAAGTTTCCATTGACTGTCAGTGAATTAACGTTCGTTGTTTGTAAGGGTTCGAACAGCTGAGGAACGTACGTTTGTGTGCCTAATGCATGCTGCCTCTCAATCAGATGTGGGTGGGATAAATACCTTGATTATTAGAAAGTGTCACCCGGCGAGAACCCAGCCGGTCTCGGAAAGTGGCAGGTCTGGGTTCACATACGGTCAATGAATAGGTTAATCCACACATATATTTTTGAGAACAATATTATCCATATTAGTAGAATAATAGATAAGCGAGCTAAAACACGTCACAAAACGCTTTTTTGAACGATTGCTAGTACCATTACGGTTCGTCGGATCCCAACTATATTGACATCGTTTGAAAGTTTACGCTTTCAGATATCAAACGTATAAATGGTTTTCTGATAATCAATCCATAAAATAACTAAAAACGGACTTACAACCGTACCGTTTCCGGTGTCTTAGACACTGCGAACAATGTTGGTTCGTCGACACAGTTCACCAACCTACCGATTGAGGCACCACTATCTGATTTCATGGTATAAGCTCCACCCACTTTCAAACGGCTACTAAAATGACATACACGAAGTAGGCGTGACGTCATAATCACGTATATCAACCAATCAACGCAACGAATTTCGACCCGTTTGTTATTATATCGGTTTCGCTGCGATCAAAGCACATCAGTTTCGCCGCGGTTTAAAAATAGGTGGAGCTTATAACATGAAATCAAGAAATGGTGAAGTGCGCATGTCTGAACGTATGCAAATGAGGAAAACAGCGCCGCAATCGGAAGATTATTGTACTGAATACCCGCCGCCAACATCGTTCGGAACCGTACAGAACACCGAAAACGGCATGATTGTAGGTCCGTTTATAGGTGTTCTGTGAATGGTTACCGGGAAATCTAGATGATGCTAGACTAACAAAAAGTGCACCCTTTGAAATTATACCAAGCTATAGGATGGGGGAGCCGTGAGGGTAGTAGCGACCGTAGAATTACCTGTTTTGGATGTGTTCCGAATTGTTCAGTTTTCGCTCGCTTATCTATTTTTTTTTATATTAGGGAGGTAGTGTAGTTGTTTGTGTGTCGGACTCTCGATCACAACATTCTGGGTTCGATTTATCTTGCTGCTGTTTCGAACTTTGAGCAAGTTTGACCAATCTACGTTGCTCCAGCACACATAGTTGGATGAACTGGCAGTGCGGATATTTGTGAACGAATAATCCTCGCGCTATAATTGCAGTGTGGCTGAATTATTCCCAGAGAAATCGGGATTCGAGATAGTGTTCTGTCGAACAGGTCTGCTAGTGAGCAAAGTGTAAAGCGCTTTGAACAGACCTCAGGATTGGATACTCCTCTTTTTTACTTTCTGTTCTTCAAAGGTGAATGTTGATTTACAGTCATTTTCAAAAGTTTAAGACCAGGCTCGATTTTTTGAAGAAATTTGACAAAAATATGATTTTTTGGCCTTCACAAAACATTATATCAGTTTATTTCGCCAAATAAACGTAGTACAACATAATATGAAACTTTACGTCTTCCAAAAGTGTCAGTGTCTCTGCTTTTCAGTATTTAGTGTGGCCTCCTTTGCTGTCAATGACCGCCTGGATGCGACGTGGCATGCTAGAAACCAGAGATTCGCAGTACTCCTGGGTGATTTCGGTGGCCCAAACGTCCTTGATAGCTTGTTTCAAGTTTTGAGCGCTTGATGGTTGTTTGTCTGCCACCTTATCCTTCATTATAGTCCACAGGTTCTCAATGGGATTTAGATCTGGGCTGTTCCCAGGCCATTCCAGCACGGAGATTTTGTTCTTCTTGAGGAAATCAGTGGCTACCTTGGATCGGTGACAAGGAGCGCCATCTTGCATGAAAATCGTACATTTGTGGATGTCCATATGCAGTTTCAGCTTCTCCTTCAGCAACTCCACGTACCTAGGTCCATTCACAGTGGTGTTAGATGGAATACAATACAGACCAAAACATGACATGGCACCCCAAATCATCTGACTTGGCGGGTGTTTCATTGTGGCTGCTGTATATTTCTCATCAAATCGCTTACCTACTGGCCGCCTAACGTGCCTCTTGCGAGGTATAAACTGTTGCATGGTCGATTCATCTGAGAACAACACTTTCTTCCACTGCGCTCATTGCGTGGTCATCCCTGAGCGTAGTTTTCCGTGGACGACCACCACTCCTTTTACTGTCACGAAAAGTGCCATCAGTATTGAATTGGACGATGGCGTTGTGCACGGCTGTCTTTGAATAACGTAATTTAGCACTAATGTCTCTTTCCGTATATCCTTCTCCATGTAGAGTCACTATTTGTGCCCTTAGAACCTCTGTCAAAGACGATTTTTTGCCCATTTCAGGGATGAAGACAAAACTGAAAAACACCTAATCGATACTGACAGCAGCAGACAAATGACATGGAAGTACTGACTAGGCGTATTGCTTCAAGGCCCAAATAGGATGATGCAATCCAGACATTATCTAATGCAATCTGATGCCATACCATAAAATGCTTAAAAATCGTGCCTAGTCTTAAACTTTTGCAAATGACTGTAGTGAGCTCCTTTAGGCTTTCAGGGAGCTCTTTCGGCTTTGTAAAACCTGTTGAACCATTCTGCAGTGCGTTTGCTAACTGAATAATGCAACTTCCCGTTATGCGCCTACAAAACAGTGTCTACGTAAATTTGTTGGTACGTTCTGTGGTTTTTGTTGATGTCTGTAATTGCTAAATAATGATGATTATATAGTTTCACTATTAGTCTGTGTCAGCAGGTATTCTAATGTGCTAATCCTAGTTTATGTGTGCACTGGTTTATGCTACTATGTCTCTAATAAATAATATATGATAACATAATATATAATCGAATTATTTTTATGTTTTATGCAAACCGGGAAGTTCTGCATGTTTAACTTAATGGCCATTTTCCTAGACATATCTTTGAACTTAAAAAACGCGGCAACATTTCATTCCGGATAGAACTCGGTAGGCCTACGAGATTGGTTGGAATTATTAGAGAGATAAAAAGCTAAACCGAGCACATGTTTATGAGAAAGCTAAACAGCTGTTGGAATATATACATGACTTACTTAGATAACATGAACGTCTGTTGTCTGACTAACATTTCCAACAGCAATCCAGATTGCGCGACGTTTTAACAAAAATGCCAACAACAGCACATATTGAGTGATGTATAAACATTTCCAACAGCAGTCAATGTCGCGCGAGTATCGTTTTCACACAGCATGTTTGCCGCATGTTTGCTGGAAGTGGCTGCGATGTCTCTACATTCCCCCATTGAATATGCCACAGGTCGTACCTGTCATTGAGTTGTATCATGCATGCCAACCTTTCCCATTCTGGCCCGAACTTGGTTACCGATTAGAGATTCGACCGCCTACATACGTTATACGTCAATCCCAGGTAACGCTTTTTACCAAATGTCACCAACACAGTTTTATTTAGGTGAAGCAAATTATAAAGCATACGCTGTTGAATCTAAATAACTGCTCTGCCTCGCAGCAGTGGATATCACCAAAATGCACACAATCATTATATTTAGGGTCACACAAGATTCCGAGACGGACGGGTAAATATTATTCGTGTATCTTTCCCGGAGTAGTTGCGTCGCACATACCGCTTCTTCTTCTTTTCGTTTTACCAATATACGCATACACACAAGTAGTGATTAGTCTTGAGAATAATCACTAAGTAAATCATAATTGATGCTAGTTTGCTTTAAGCTCACTACCATTATCTTTGTTCGAGCACTACGCAACACACATTCTTTCCTGTCCATACCAGAATTGCAAAATAAAACCGTGTCTCGATATTCAAACTAAAATCATCAACGGCCACTTGCATGAAATGTCGCGATAATTAATTTAATCTGAAAGATGTGACCATTGCGAATATATTCACAAGAAAACTCTTGCTTCACATTTAGCTGAGTACATAGCTAAATGTATGTGTACATACCAAGATCGTGAAATAAAGATCGACTTTGTGCATTGCTTATAAAATGGCCGTATCTTCATTTAAGATGTTGCTAAAATGTTCAGTTTGTACTATACCCCTGCAGACCACAACAAAAGGTATGCGAATTGGACCAAAGAGTCACATATCGGGGTTTACAGTGATAGGATCTCTCATCTCAACGCCAGCTATTTCCAACGCACGCCTGCCTAGATTGTCTGTCCATGCTTTGGGGGAGAGCAAAATAAACAAGGCTGGTGTTGACAAGAAAGTAGATTGAAGATGAAGTTGCGCGTTGGAGTGCAGATGTTATTCAGCCGTTGGATCCACATATGTACTGTGCGGTACCGGCTAAACCTACGTGGGGTCTTTGTTAATATCCTGTTTCGTTCATTCCGCTTGTGCAAGCGGTTGCTGTGAGAGTTTGGTGCAAGTCACTGAACGAATAGCTTTCGCGCATTCATAGCAGAAAACAATCGTTATTATATATATATCGGTGAGTATGTATACTAGCAAGCAAGTAAGCACGCGTATGAGTGCATGCGTGCGTCCTCGCGCGTGTTTTCTTACCTGTGAGTGCTTGTGTGTGTGTATGTGTGTGTGTGCGCGCGCGCGCGTGTTAACTAAATAGGGGCCCTACTTTGTACGTATGTTGCACTGCGATAACGCGTCATGTTCTACACATCGGCGTGTTGTAAACAGCAAGATGTAATCGTGGAGTCTGTTGTAGAACTAAGGCAGATTACCCGCTCAGTCTCTCGTCAGCTGGTATGTTGTCTGAAGGTGTTTGGTTAGGGAAGTTCTAAAAACATCGATACTTGATGCTAAACAAACTTGGTTTCATTGCGCGTGGATGTTACCCATTTTCGTTTGGCAAAGGTGCTATTTTCCCAACACACACACGCACGCACGCACGCACACGCACACACACACACACACACACTCACACACACACACACACACACACACACACACACACACACACACACACACACACACACACACACACACACACACAGACACACTCACACACACACACACACACACACACACACACACACACACACACACACACACACACACACACACACACACACACACACACACACACACACACACACACACCAAAGCACGTACGTAGGCCCACCTGGCGTTGCTAATCATCTTCGCATCCACGTTAATTTATTATATCGTTCCCAATGCAACTATTTCTGATTCCGTTACCTTGAACGAACATTAGCGAAGACCAACTCGGCGGGAGGTACTAGACCGCATTGAATGTCTAAGATGTTTCTAACAGTGTGCGTTTGTTTTGTAGCCAACCGACTCTTGCTCATGGATTCTTAACTACAGAAGTGTGACAGTGTTATCTGCTTAATAATTTCATGGTTCCCGTTGAGTTAACCTTAACGCCGTCATTTGTTTGGCAGACTTGAGTGCCGCCGACCGACGAGATGGCCAACTACGAGGGCATAGCGACGATGTACTTGACGATGCCAATGGCGGCACAGGCACTTCCTGTGCTCGGCTCCTGCACCGTCAGCGACAAGAAGATCTCGCTCAAGTTCCCACTCACCAACGTCTCGTTCGACCTGCCCGAGCCGCCGCAAGAGGGCGCGCGCGACATGGAGTTCAAGATGGCGGGCGCCAAGGGTGACATGACGCTCGTCATCTCGTACAAGTCAGACCTGCGAGGCTTCGTTGGCAGTGGCAAGCAAGACGGGTCCAATGTCCTCACGTTCATCTTCTACCGCCCAGAGAGTCCACTCAACCACCTGCGGTCGCTGTAAGGTCGGCCGCCCGTCTTAGATGTGTCACTGCAATAGTCTCCGCAATAACGTCTTTCGTCTGTCCGCCGTGTCGAATTCGCTAGGAACACTTCCGGTTACGCGCTTCCTTGTATTCACGCGATCACGCTGATGTCTCCGTTGAGGTTACCATAACGAAATCGAAAGTGCCGGACGATGTGCATGCTTTAATATTATGCCGAACAGTTGTTCCATTTTTACAACTTTCTCATATGGATTATACCGATTAGAACACCCATATTACTTTACTGTCAATTTTTATTATAAAATGAAAAAATAATACTTAATTTATTCATAATTATTTAATAAAAAGATACAAGAATACCAGTATAAATTATATTTTTTATATTTGTTAACGCATTTACAGGAACACAATCTGTATTAACTGACGAAAGTAGGATGCTATGTGAATTATTTTTAAGAGTGGTAATTTCATTACCCCGGCTGGTAATCGCGCGAGATCTCGCGAGTCTCAACCTTGACGAGACTGCAGTGCCTCGTTATGGATTCTTCATGCAGAACAGTCACGCTGGGTCAAATGCTCGTGTTCTAGCGAGATGGTTTCTTCACAACGTTCGCTCTAATAATATCCAATTTCTACAGTATTATATTGCGTCGTACAAACATCCACGTAACCCATTAACTGACGCGCGGTTTTACCTGGGAGAAATACTGGCGTTTAGCGTAAATGTTCGTAAAGCTCTGTTTGTAGTCTTAGCAGACGTACGTGTTACGTCAGCGTCGCCACGTGAATAACAATGACATCACGACACATAACCGCTGCGTCATCTTAACGCGTAACTACGACATCGCCAAATTTGCAGCGAAATGTCATCTCATGTTGCTGTTCCGTCGTCACTATACGGTCAGCGGTAGAACGAACAGTTCTCAGGGGAACGATCAAAATGTGTCAAGCCACGCGAGCTGGCAATACGTGTGCCATTCACGTTAGTGGCGTAGTATTGTGTCACGCAGAAAAGATGCGCAAAATAAAGACTTTTATACGTTGTTACTATGACTTTTCGAGTTCGAATAAGGAATCACCTCAGAACGTCGATTTCCGCTATCAGACGAAATGACATTCGTTGGGAGGTAGGTGGCAGAAACAGTTTCGTTTGGCGTCCGACAACGATATAATTTACGCTTCGGACCGATACTGTTAATATATTGATATCATCATATCAATGTTGACAAACTTTCATCAGAGGGAGGGGATGGGGGGCTGAGGCCACATGAAAGTAAGTTCGTCTGATGTTGGGCATCAGCGTTCTAAGATCATCCGTAACACACATACTATCTTCTTTGATTTCTGGTTAATATGATGCTACAAGAGTTATGTGGGGCGCAGTGGCCGAGTTGTTAGAATACCGGATTCTCGACCGGAGGGACCGGGGTTCGAATCCCGGTGCCGGCTTGATTGCTTTGGCTACACTTGTTGCACTTAGTTGGATCATCTCAGTGATGTTTTCGTTCATGGTGTCGATGTCGTCTAGTTCTTGTAGTTTCTCGAATCGTTTCGCAGTTCGAGTTAGAATTCGATCGTTTTTGTTCCGATTTGTGTGGTATCTACACTCGGTGGTCTCTTGTTTATCAACTTCTCCCTTTCAGCCTTGACGTCCAGTTTTATGTTGCTCATTACCATTCTGTGGTCACTTCCGATGTTGAATTGGTTGATGACAGTTATGTCAGTGACCATGTCTGGCCTGTTTGTCAGGATGTAGTCAATTTCGTTCTTCGTTTCTCCATTTAGGCTTTTCCATGTCCATCTCCTCCCTGCTTTCTTATGGAACATGGTATTCATGATTTTGTACTTTCTTGATGTTGCCCATTCTACTAAGGTGTCACCTCTTTCGTTTCTCACACCTAGGCCAAATTTGCCTGTTGCCGTTTCCGAAATGTTTATTCGTTTCCCTACTTGCACATTAAAGTCTCCCATCACTATCGTGTAGTGGGTTGGCTTTTCTAAGGTCTCATCCATGTCGTTGTAGAAGTTGTCTGTGTCTTCTTCTGAGTATGATGTTGTTGGTGCATATACTTGTACTATCTTCAGCTTATAGAGCTTTGTTAGGTGTAGAACAAGTTCTGCTACTTTGGGGGTGATGTTGTTAACCCTCACTATATTGTCTTTCTATTTCTTGTTTGTGAGAAAGCCTACTCCTGCTTGGCCGTTGTTCACCGTGGAATGGTATAGTAGATGGCCGCTTTGTAAGGTAGTGAAGCATTCCTCTCTTCTTCGGATTTCTCCGATCCCGATCACATCCCATACCAACTTGGTTTCCCTAAGTTCTTCTATCTGTTCATCTCTTAGTAGTGTTCTTACGTTATATGTTGCTATCTTCAGTCTACTTACCTTGTCTTGGCGGCTCTTAACCCAGAGATTCTTTGCACCCCCTGCACGCAGCCCTAGTTGACCCGAACCGCCACCTTGGTCATAGACTCTTTCGATGCTACTGGGGGCCTTGGCTTCATTGTACTTTGCATGCTGGCGTTGTTGGCCTACCCTTCCACCCTGGCCGGTGCGGGTTCGAAAGGGGGCGACGTAGGGTGAACGAAATTGCCCAAGTTTCTATATGGCAGTCGAACCAGTACCGGACCACCAACATAACCCTAAACCTTTTTTTGATATCAGACCAACCATAAAAGAGCATCAGTACGTTGATGGGTAGCAGGAAGCGCTCTCGACTTTCTAACCAACTTAGCTGAAGACCAGGCGAACACTGGCGTCCTCTGGCGAATGGATTGAAACTGATTATTGTTGATAATTATTTTCAATATAACTTTTTCTTTGTGGATATTCATGAACTTGACGATACTTCGCTTGAAGTAGTATCACAGTCGTATAAACGCAAATTAAATTTATAATAACTGGATTTGTATGTCAGAACAGAGGTACCATTGACAACGAATACAATTGCATAAATTTCTTCATTGAGCACATTTTCAATGCAATTTAAATTAGAACAATATCAAAATGGTTCTTTCGTTTATTATATATTCCGGGCACACATTTCGAATTTGCACAGGAATCACATTCACAGCATGTAACATTTCTGAAACAATAAATACAGAATTTATGAAAATTAATACACCTCAAAATTGCAAGGGTATTTAAGCATCAATCGTAATAAAATATGAGTAGCACATGTGCTTATTATCATCAACACGCAACAACATTGTCCCCCACAGGTCTATATAAATCCACAGAGACGACTATTTACGTGGAACATTGGGTCTAATTATGGGACAGAATGAGCAAGTTCCAACTTGTAGTGTATAACCACAATTCACTGTGTGTGCGCGTGCGCGCACCTGTAGAAGTATGTACAAATGAATGTACGCATGCATGCAGATCCATGTATGTATTGCATATGTATGCGAGCATATACCCAAACAGATGCATACATACAAACACCACATACACACACATTGTACAAGATATGTTGCTGCCCGCAGAGGACAATTGTACATACAGTGTACATTCCTAACTCCAAACATTTATCCTGGTACACAATCAAGATACAAATACATCATTTGATAAAATATTATGTCTATGCATGTATGTATAGTTAGAAACTGAATTTAATACACTGCTCTGCTATGTTGGCCAACATTTTAAAACTGTGCTCAAATTTGCTAAAAATATAAGACATTTATTCCTGTGTTTAATGATACACATTCGTAAATTTTCAACTGTAAATTAATCATTGCTGTATCAGTAATTTTATGTACATCCATAATGAAAATCTTATTTTATATAATTATCTCTTGTGCATGTGTTTACATGTGTACAATCATGTTTGCACATAAAATGTAAAATTACACTAAAAATACATAAGAAAATAATGCTATGATCATAATCACATTAAGTTCAATAGATTATTTACATGAATAATAGTCAAAACTATGCATTTCAATATGTTGATCATTAAATAAATTTGATACTCAATTTATCTGTGAGTATAATAATCAAAATATCCATTGTCCAGTTACATTATAAAAACCCACCAATTCGATCTGATTAGTGAGAATCCTGCGATAATTGAATGCGAAACAATCAGAACAAAATTTCAAGTTTTCAATTTTGTTGCTATTCCTACAGATTTCTTAGTACATTTAGAGTCAGTTTACAATATATAAAATTTTTCTGTATAGAATGATTTCTTATTCAGACTGCCAAAAGAAATGCTGCATTTAAAGGTTGATGTTCATAGAACATCATATTATATGTATTCATTAGATTTAACAAGACTGCCATTCCAGGCATAAAAAAACAGATAGCTGATGGACAGGAAAACCATTCGTATATCGAATACCAACTACCGTGGGATATCTCTACAAATCACTGTTTTTACAGTCTTGTATTATGGCACTTTAATGAGCCAAAATATTTTGTTAAGATCTTGGAATAATAGATCAGTACAGTTAACACAGCAAGTTCTGTATTCAACCATTACAAGGAGACAAATTTTACTCCTTCACGACCTTGACCTACTTACCCCTAGGGTACATAAATCCTGACCCACGTACAATTTCATTTGCCCGATGCGGTCAATGGTGACATCGACTTTGACCAAGTTACTTTTGCACCTTCCAAATGCCATATCGACCTTGACCAACTTACATCGACCCTGACCCAGTTACTGCTGCGCCTGTCCAATGCAGTCAACAATCGACCTTCACCTACTTACATCGACCCTGACCCAGTTACGTCTTCATCTGCCCGATGCGGTTGAGAATCGCCTTACGATGCGCGGGGTCTTTGACCCCAAGGTTCTCAAGGTCAGAGTCAGAGAGCAAGTGGAGGAAGTCAAGGTGGTCCCAGCCCTGCTCCAGGAAGACCTGGACATATTGGTCCATGTGGAGCTCACTCAGCCACTCTCGGACCGTGGATGGAGGCCGCTGCTGGGTGGAGCCACTGTCACCTTCGTTCTATAATAATAACAACACAACATTGATGTGAGTTTCGAATTCCTAGTTGTGTATTAAGAAAATCGTTATTTAATAATAATTTTTTTAAAGGAAAAAGTGCGATAAATGCCTTTGTGAAATTTTGCCCAAACAAGGACAAAACACGTGTTGAGCCAGGATACTATCTAATTTATAAATTAAAAAAACGCGATAAATTCCCATTAAACGATGTGTACAAAAGAGCATCTGAAAAAGCATGTTTATGAACATTGTTTTTGTGTGGCAAAAGTAGCCCTGCTGATATATTTGCCAAATACTGTTACTATCAATAGTTTAATGTTCTATCAGCAACTATTGGTAGTTAACATTAATATATTATCAATTGTACACTGTTGTCACATCAATAGTTTAATGTTCTATCAGCAACTATTGGTAGTTAACATTAATATATTATCAACTGTACACTGTTGTCTCATCAATAGTTTAATGTTCTATCAGCAACTATTGGTAGTTAACATTAATATATTATCAACTGTACACTGTTGTCACATCAATAGTTTAATGTTCTATCAGCAACTATTGGTAGTTAACATTAATATATTATCAATTGTACACTGTTGTCACATCAATACTTTAATGTCCTATCAGCAACTATTGGTAGTTAACATTAATATATTATCAACTGTACACTGTTGTCTCATCAATAGTTTAATGTTCTATCAGCAACTATTGGTAGTTAACATTAATATATTATCAATTGTACACTGTTGTCACATCAATAGTTTAATGTTCTATCAGCAACTATTGGTAGTTAACATTAATATATTATCAATTGTACACTGTTGTCACATCAATAGTTTAATGTTCTATCAGCAACTATTGGTAGTTAACATTAATATATTATCAATTGTACACTGTTGTCACATCAATAGTTTAATGTTCTATCAGCAACTAATGGTAGTTAACATTAATATATTATCTACTGTACAATGTTGTCACATCAATAGTTTAATGTTCTATCAGCAACTATTGGTAGTTAACATTAATATATTATCAATTGTACACTGTTGTCACATCAATAGTTTAATGTTCTATCAGCAACTATTGGTAGTTAACATTAATATATTATCAATTGTACACTGTTGTCACATCAACTATTGCGATGCATCAATAGTTTGGTGTATAATCACACCCCAATAATCAACGACGTTAAAAAACAAATACTTAATCAAATGCTTCTATGGAGTTACAATTTTCGAGGGTGAAATGGGTACAGTACAAGGTCACACTGACCTTGATTGATCCATTGTTGAACATGTGCGCGACGCGCCGACATTGTGACATGGAGTGAGACAGATGTGTTGAAATCGGTCTCTTTGTGATTCCATCATACAGCTCATTATCGACCATCACCTGGTCGTCACTAGGGGGCACCACATTGCTCGATTCTTGCACAACGCTAAGTGGCGCTGCCACAGTCATGTACTCGACGGGCGACGGCGGCCTATCGGGACCTTGGTCATGTGACATCAGCTTGGGCAGGGTGATGACCTCCATGTATTCGATGGACGATAATATTTTTCGAGGCATTACGGTGGGAGGTCGAGTTTTCATGGGGGACGGAAGAGAGCCTCGTTTTGTAGTTTCGTCACACAGCACATCCTTCGGGAGCGTGGATCGGAGGGACGTGGGTTGTTTCGGTGGTTGGGATGGAGGCTCAGTGTAGATCAGCTCTATAGAAAACACAAAAGGTAAGTTCTTATTTAACGCAGTATCCAGTGAGGACTGCTCAAAGCACTTTACACTTTACTCCCTCGCAGACATGTTAAATCAAACACCATCTCGACTTCTCTGGGCAGCATCCAACTACGCTGCAATTAATACGCAAAGACTATCTGTACGCAAATATCAACCACTGTCTATAGCCAGGTACTCATTCATACAGCCGAGTGAACTGGAGCAAAGCAGAGTGAACAAACTTGCCCAAAGTTTGACACTGCAGCACAGGATTCAAACCTGGGATCTCTCAGTCGAGAGTCCGAAGCTCTAGCCACTGCCCCACTCCACACACGGGAAACATTCATCGTCAATAACAATGAGCTGTATTAAAGGGATTCTTTGAGAATTTTAATTTTGTAATGTACGCAATTATTAGGTAATCTTGTTAATATGATTAGTTCATGTAATTCTATGCCTTTATTTCATTAGAATTATGTTTTATTAATAAATAACTCCGCATACGCGGAGTTTCTACTTTGGGCCCACCTGCACGATCTGTATAAGGCATGCTCATGAGTATTTGGGACTGTCCGTCAGACTTCGATTAGCTACGCCGAGTTAATAGATGCAAGAAATACGTCATCAACATGTGTGTATATGGATTAGTCACCGCCATGCGAATGAGTCGTGACCGATAAAATTATCAAAATGAAACAGGAAAGAAGGAAAATATATGGAATAAATGGAGAATGAACATAGCTACAGTTCATGACAGACGGATTGATTTAAAAGAACAAACACCACCTCTCCATGCATGAAGCCGCCGATGGCGACGCCGATGTCATATTGAATGATTGGCATTGTTTTTGTTGGAATATAAAAACTATGGTATTATCATGTTTCTTTTCCACTAGGTACATCTGGCTATACATTTTGAAGTGAAGTTTTAATGAAATGTCTAAATAACAGAAACTTACTGAAGCCGAGAAACATTCAATAATAAAACCATTTTATTTGCACCATAAATCCAGCTGCTATTTCCATAAGCAGTATAGATACATTATACATCACTAAAGTAATTATTAAAATAGTTATGTACTTTCCTGTCTACATAAGGTTTAATTTTACTTGGAAAAATGTAGATCTATAAAGTGTTGACAAAATATTAAAATATATTGCATCAGTGTAAAAACATGTTTTATTTTGTACTGGGAGTGAAATAATAATTTGTTCAGCCCATCATTTAGAGTAAAAGATTTTGAATTTGTTTCTGTCGAACTCCCGTTTTGATAACAAATAAAATGGCCATTATATGATGGAAATAAAGTTATAAAATTACAAAACTTTAAAAGTAACGCATATTTTAAAACACTGTTTTCAGTCATCATTGGTGTATTTAGCACAAGATCCCTAAAATATTTTGAATGTTGTGGAACATTTATATTTTATGAATTTTCAAAATGATTGTAAAAGCAACCTTGTCGACACCTTTTTATACACTACTCCCAGTATAGTTCACTTAACACAAACTTGTTTCAACAAATTTTGAAGAATATGCTGTAGAACACAATCCAAACTTGATGAGCATAAGAAAGCATAAATTTTATTATGTACTCCTACTTTGCAACATAATGACGGGATGATGTGCATTTGGATGCACAAATTGATCGATTGCACAAATCCATTTGAAACGTAGTGATATCTTCTTCACTACTGTGTCAGTTAACACATTGTCCTATTAATAGCACTGCCATGCATTTTGATACACAAAGCTATCAGATGCACTCATCCATTTGAAACTCGAAGTGAGGTACAACTTCCCAGTAGATGTCGCACAGAACAGAATGGGGCAGAACAAAGTCAGACATCATCTTATGTTAGGTGACCCATTGTCCAATTAATGGCACTGTTAAGTAGAGGTCTTCACTTTCCTCTTTCCATCAGCTCAGCTATTTTCAATGTTCCTGCAAATAAACAAAGTTGAATGTACGAAACTGAGCCTAAATATGTGTTAACTAACTCAACACTGTGCAGATTAATTCAGTTTAGATATTGGATTATGGGACTTATCACCAAGTGTACAGCTGGCTAAATGGAAAAGAAATACAAGAGAACCTTGTTATGCTGATTCAGTCAGACTAAAATCCCAATCCATTACATTGGCCAACTTTTAATTTGCTTCTACATAATTAACTGTATGCATTGGTTATATACAGTGCGCTCAAGATAACTCACATAAGTGAATTTTTGCTAAGTTAATTAAGTCAATCTTTTCCTCAGTCCAGGGCAAAGGTCCCAATAAGCGGACCTTCTGATAACTTTCTAGTTATCAGAAATTCCACTTATCAGTATTGTCATGGGTCCCTGGAAGTTCAAACTTATCCAGAGTGCACTGTATATTTTCCTGTATTCTTGCTCTAATAATTAATGTTGTACATAATTATACATATGGGCCATTCTCGTGAAAAGTGTACAGTAATGGTAAAGTAACATGTCAAAAATAAAAGTTTAATTTGTTTTTAGCGAGTACTATTATTACCAAATGTGCTATTCACATGAAGCAACACAACTTGATCTGATAGATCTATTATTAGATTTAAAAAATATATATTCATGGATAAAAACTGGTGTCCAAAATTCGTGTATCGCAAAATTCCGTGGCAACATGGTATTGTGTACTTTTTAACAAATCTAAAAATGTTTACATTGAATGATGACATGCCAGCCAGGTTTACTAACAGTCATAGCTGTAGCATTAAAAATAGTCTGTGAAAAAAACGTACAAATCTCACATTTTTATGTTTCGGTTCAATAAGTGGGGAAACTGGGATTTTTAAAAAGCGGCTGACTGGAATTTGGAAATGCAAGACCCATAGACACACATACCCAAATCTAGACAAAAAAATTACATCCACGACCAGGTTAATCCTCTTGCTATGGTTGCATATACTGATATTTTAGCGTGCATTTTCGTTCACTGCATGTCAAATACTGGACAATGCAGTTTTACTAACTAGAAAGGTGAGACCCTTGCCTAAGTCTAGGTTAGTTACTGTAGTAGAGGCTCGACAGACACAGTGACAGTCCCAGACTCAGAGGCAGCTGACACTGACTGCAGCCGTCCGCCTTGGCGAAAATTATATAATTCTATTTAATCGAAACGTTACTCGGCTGACGGCATTGGGAAGCAGGATAAATAAACAATGCATGTGCTTCCTACACTTATACAAATAGCTGTCAATATACATGTCTACAAATTGCTTATTTACAGTGCCATTGCTTGAATCAACTCACCTTGGAATCAGACATGTTAGCTGTGTGTGTGACGTCAACGGTCTTTGTGTGAGTCACTGCGCGTGCATGAATATTCATTTTACTCAGGCTGCAGAATTAATCATCCACGTGGCAGCAAGCTCAAAATGATTCGCGTAAACACAATTGTTTATCGGCTTTTTGCGCAGATAACACCCAAATTATGCATAAACATGCAATACATAAGTAGCCGAGAATGTACTTATGGGAAATTAATACGTTTTGATATGGTACACCTCGAATGTATATTACCTTACAAAGAATCCCTTTAAATGGCCTATTCTGGACACAAGCCAAAAATAGTTGTCTCGGACATGTCCAATAATTTGCTTGATTCTGGCAGAAATACATTCGTTCAACTTGTCAATCTCCAATTTATTTTCCTCGAGAAATAATCACAATCTAATCAATCGCAGTGTATGGATGCTATGTGCACTCTTTTTGCATATAGCTGAATAATTTTAAGCACATCATGTTAAATCTTGCAAGCAGTGAAATATCTGAAAATGAGCAATATTCATGAGCAACTCTATTTCTCAATTTTGCAACTTAATTACAGATCACATATGTTGATGGGCATAATAATAATAATACACTTTATTTTGACACTTATTTCCAGAATAGAACTCTGTTCAAGGCTGTTGACAATGTGTCTAAAATGATACAACTTAAATAATGATTAATGTAGCTACTAGTAATAAAATAAGCTACGAGTAATAAAATGAAACGTCCAAAGGTTTGTTACAACTTCATTAAACAAAACTGTACTAAACAAACCTAAGCTGAAACTATAAAGGCATACATACACAGGGTATAATGTGACATTGTAGACAGTTACGTTAAAATAGAAAATAATAAAAAAATTGAATAAATGAATAGATAGAATATATTAATGAATAGACAATTACAATATACTAGTAAAATAGTAGAGGATCTAGGGAAAGAGGGAGGATCTGGGGAAAGACGGAGGATCTGGGGAAAGATGAAGGATCTGGGGAAAGACAGAGGATCTGGGGAAAGAGGGATGATCTAGGGAAAGAGGGAGGATCTGGGGAAAGATGGAGGATCTGGGGAAAGACGGAGGATCTGAGGAAAGAGGGATGATCTAGGGAAAGAGAGAGGATCTAGGGAGAGGGTGGATCTAAGGAAAGAGAGAGGATCTATAGAAAGAAGGAGGATCTACAGAGAGAGGGGATCTAGAGAAAGGGGGAGGATCTAGAGAAAGAGGGAGGATCAAGGGAAAGAGGGGGGTCTACAGAAAGAGGAAGGATCAAGGGAAAGAGGGAGGATCTAGGGAAAGAGGGAGGATCTAGGGAAAGAGGGAGGATTTAAGGAAAGAGAGAGGATCTATAGAAAGAAGGAGGATCTACGGAGAGGGGATCTAGAGAAAGGGGGAGGATCTAGAGAAAGAGGGAGGATCAAGGGAAAGGGGAGGTCTACAGAAAGAGGAATGATCAAGGGAAAGAGGGAGGATCTAGGGAAAGAGGGAGGATCTAGGGAAAGAGGGAGTATTTAGAGAAAGGGGGAGGATCTAGAGAAAGAGGGAGGATCAAGGGAAAGAGGGGAATCTACAGTAAGAGGGAGGATCTAGGGAAAGACGGAGGAACAAGGTAGAGGGAGGATCAAGTGAAAGAGAGAGGATCTAGGGAAAGAGGGGGAATCTGGGGAAAGAGTGAGGATGTAGGGAAAGAGGGGGAATCTGGGGAAAGAGTGAGGATATAGGGAAAGAGGGAGGATCTAGGGAAAGAGGTGGATCAAGGGAAAGATGGAGGATTTAGGGAAAGAGGGAGGAAGATCACTGACCATAACTCCTGCGATACCGAGGCTTGAAAGGGGAAAGAGTCCCTTGCTTTGACTTCACGTGCATCTTGCCTCTGTAACATGTAATAATTATAATAATAAAAAGTAAGTTCTTATATAGAGCAGTATCCAGTCCTCAGGACTAATAAAAGCGCTTTACACTTTACTCCCTGGCAGACCTGTTCAATCGAACACCATCTCAACTTCATCAGGGAGCATTCAGCCATACAGCAATTAATACTATCTATACAGAAATATCCACCACTGTATGTAGCCAGGTACTCATTCATATAGCGGAGTGAACTGGAGCGTAATTTTATTCGAAGGTTGTACACCAAATACAAAGTTTTGCAATTATTAACCGATAACAAAATAAAGGTTGATTATTAAAAAGAACATTCTGAAGAAACTACGCCACACTCTTGCATATTCACACTGGTAACAAACCTTGATGCATAATTATAATGAACATTTCCGAAGAAACTCTGACTTAGTCTTGCACATTTCCATTGACATTTAAAAAAAAATTCACCAAACTTTATTTAATATCTCCACTTATACCTTAAATACAAAGAACTCTAAATTTAAAGTAGTGATTTTTTCTGTGACTTTATTTCTAGTGACTTTTTCGTGACTTAATTTCTTGTGATTTTTTCCGTGCCTTTTTTGCTGTGACTTTAGTTCCTACTTTCGTATATTTGTCACTGACCTGATGCAGCCTGTCACCTCTCCATGGTGCATGAGGGTCACCTCAAAGGACTGGGGCCAAACACTGAGACGAGACTTGAGAGGAAGAACGCACTCCCCTACAGCCAAACAAAAACAATCATAACCAATCATATATAAAAAAGAAAGTAGATTACATTAATTACACATATTTACCTCTCAAGAAACTTGTAAGTATGTCTAATTATAACAACCAAGAAACCGGATCATCAATCCAGTCAATATATTCCACTAGATTCTCCTGGCTTTATGATTGCCCCCTTGTGAACCATGGCCTGCAGTGAGTTTCACACTGGTGTTTATGGGAGTTTACATAGCAGAAGACACTGGGAGAGTGTGACAGCTGCATGGCTGATCCAGTTCAGGGGTGCTTTGGAGCACTTCTCATGCCAACTATCCTATCCAATTATCCTTCCAACTAAATGGGTTTAGTGGCTGCCTTCACACTATTGATCACCAAAGGTGTGAACAACATTCTGATGTATCTGTACTTGAACCAATAACTAACTGTCCACCAAGCACCAGTAGAGCAGTATGGTTTAACTACATTGATCATAATCCACCAAGATTTAGAACAGGATATGTGCAGGATATATGTCTACGAACAACTTTGTTTGGAGTATTGGATACAGTGATGTTTATAAACCTATATTTTTTTAGCCTTGCCTTATCCAATCACTCGTTCATTCATCACTCACACCTTTCATATTCCACCCACCCACCCATCACTTGTTATTCGTCACTCACATCCTTCATATTCCACACACCCACCCATCACTTGTTCATTCATCACTCACACCCTTCATATTCCACATACCCATCCATCACTTGTTCATTCGTCACTCACACCCTTCATTTTCTACACACCCGCCCATCACTTCTTCATTCGTCACTCACACCCTTCATATTCCACACACCCACCCATCACTTCTTCATTTGTCACTCACACCCTTCATATTCCACCCATCCACTCATCACTTGTTCATTTGTCACTCACACCCTTCATATTCCACCCATCCACCCATCACTCATTCATTCATCACTCACACCCTTCATATTCCACCCATCCACCCATCACTCATTCATTCATCACTCACACCCTTCATATTCCACCCATCCACCCATCACTCATTCATTCATCACTCACACCCTTCATATTCCACCCATACACCCATCACTCATTCATTTGTCACTCACACCCTTCATATTCCACCCATCCACCCATCCATTCATCACTCACACCTTTCATATTCCACCAATCCACCCATCACTCATTCGTTCATCACTCACACCCTTCATATTCCACCCATCCCTCATTCATTCATCACTCACACACTTCATATTCCACCCATCCACCCATCACTCATTCATTTGTCACTCACACCCTTCATATTCCACCCATCACTTGCCCACCTACATCATCATTCTCAGAAATCTGTATCTATGAGAGCAGGTTGTAGAGATAATTCTTTACTAGAAGCAATAAAGATTGTCTTATGTTATGTTATGTTATGTACTGTGCATGATGTGGATATGAGCAATTCATACACCTTTGTAAAATTCCTTACATTTTAATTTTCTTGTTACCATGGACATAGTGCATATTGTATGAATGTTTTGTTTGAAATAAATAAAGACTGACTGTTTTAATCAAAGTAGAATAACACATACTTGGCCAAATTAGCTAATAAACAGGTTCGTTTATTCGATAAACAAGATGAGTGACTATTGACTAATCAAATTGCAGAGCCAGCTTTGGTGACCTTTGGAATCAATGCTTTATAACTGATTGACCATAAATATAAAGGTTAAGTGACCAACTGACCATAAGAATCCAGGCTGTCTGCCCCTCTGACTGCCAGCAGGAGGTGTTGGTCATCCAGGTACTCGATGTCATCAAAGATTGGCTGCATCTACAAGACAGAAGACACATGGCCATGACAGTGATGTCACACCTAGGAATTATGGGTCATTGGGCCAGATCACTATTTTTACACTCTGGTTCATGATTTCAACACAATATAAAAAATGTATACATAGTAAAGGGAAGTTCTTATACAGCGCGGTATCCAGTCCTTTGGATTGCTCAGAGCGCTTTACAGATTACTCTGTAGCAGACTTGTTCAATCGAACACCATCTCGACTTCCCTGGAAAGCATTCAGCCATGCTGCAATTAATGCACAAATTTCAATTCCACATGTGCTGCAGATTGTAGGCATCAAGTGGGATGACGCGATGCCAATCACTGAGGTGCTGGATAAATGCAAAACGTTCGGAATCCAGTTTGAAGTTTCATATCCAGTATGCACAAGTACAATGGTTGGGTCACTTGGTCTGCATACCAAAGGCGCTTTTCTACGGTCAACTAAAGACTGGTTTGCGCTCACGAGGTGGGCAACGAAAACACTACAAAGACATCCTAAAGGCCACACTGAAGTCATGCTCCTTCCCGCACAACACCTGGGAAGAGTCTGCAAACAATCGCCCCCTCTTACGTCACACCTGCATGACTGGTACGCGGGACTTCGAACAGAAACAGCGTCAACAATTCAAAGACAAATGTATGCAGCGGAAGAATGGTCAACCTCCACCAGGACCTATGACCACCTATGACTGTGCCATCTGTGGTCACCTACGCTGTCATCAAAGGACGCACAACTGACTCTGGACGAGATCTATTGTTCAACGGCTCACTCCATTCATTCATCCATTCAATGCGCGAAGCCTGTTTTTCTACAGATAAATCCACCAACGTCTATAACCAGGTACTCATTCATACAGCTGGGTGAACTGGAGCAATGTACAGTGAACAAACTTGTCCAAGTTTCGAAACGGCAGCACAGGACTTCGAACCTGTGTTCTCTCAAATGAGAGTCCGATGTTCTAGCCACTGCCCCACCGCGCTCCACAACAAGATTACCCCTCACAGCCACTAGCTTCAGATGGCAAGCGGCTTATCAAGAGTCAAGTAAATCTAAGTCATGTGATCAATTTACAAACAACCGTGCTGTTTGGAGGGTAATGATTGCCAATGTGACAGACACAGCACATAGAAGAAGATAAATTTGTGTAGATCAAATTATAAATCTTATCTATACACAGAGGAACCTCTCTATTATGGTCATCTTAGGACTGGACAAAAGTGGAACCTCTCTAGTAAACTCACATTAGGACTGAGCAAAAGTGGAACCTTTCTATTAAGGTCACCTTAGGACTTGTCAAAAGTGGAACCTCTATATTATGGTCACATTAGGACTGGGCAAAAGTGGGACCTCTCTATTAAGGTCACCTTAGGACGGGGCAACAGTGACCTGAACAGTGAAGTGAATGTTCGAAAGATCAATGTAAAAACAACCAGATAACTTACATCTGGTAATTTGACACATAGATAAATAACATATTTAAAAAAAGTTAATTTCAATTTCCAGTTTACTTCACAGTGTACTTTGTAACACAGTTAATGATCTGATAGTTACCTTTGGTAGTTCAAACTGACCCCAGGAGGCGCTGTATTGACCTTTTGGTTGAACTGCGATCTCTCCCGTTGGTTTACTGAGCATAGCGCCTGAACGCAACAACGAAGATATAAAGATACAGTTTATTTCCAGCAGCAGTTGCAACAACAACAACAACAACTATATAAATGAATGATATTGTTCATGGCTCCAAGATTCCATTAGACAGCAAGAATTAAACAAGATCCGCTGTAGACGGGTCGAAACGTTGCATATGTTTCAACAATTGTTCCAAAGTAAGTTTAATTCTTGCTATCTAACAGCAATATACTTTTTGATATTGGAAGCTGTCAGAGGAGTAATTTGAAGAACAATAATTGTGAATATGTACTACTATAATGGTAATTAAAGTAGTCATGTTGAATGTTATGTTACATAATATTAAACCTGTTACTGTTGATTATTAAATTATTGTATACAATTTTATTGTTTCGTTTACACAATGCATGTAAACAATGCATGTAAACAATGCATGTAAACAATGCATGTAAACAATGCATGTAAACAATGCATGTAAACAATGCATGTAAACAATGCATGTAAACAATGCATGTAAACAATGCATGTAAACAATGCATGTAAACAATGCATGTAAACAATGCATGTAAACAATGCATGTAAACAATGCATGTAAACAATGCATGTAAACAATGCATGTAAACAATGCATGTAAACAATGCATGTAAACAATGCATGTAAACAACATGTAAACAATGCATGTAAACAATGCATGTAAACAATGCATGTAAACAATGCATGTAAACAATGCATGTAAACAATGCATGTAAACAATGCATGTAAACAATGCAGATAGCACACATTATATCAGAGTTACAAATATGTTATAAAACAAGCAGGGAAAGCAACACAAAACTACTGAACAATAAGCATTATGTTTCTAAATCTCAAAAATATGTTATTGACGATTAAATAAGAACAACAAACAAGATGGTATCATTATGTTTAACTTCAGGTCCCACAAAATAAATAAATACCTCTAGTGTGTATCATAAATTTATTAAGCTCTAAAGTGACACATATTATATAATTATTCAGTAGATGGTGCCACATGAGTCATGAAAGCTTATCGGTGACTGTGAATGGCTTTGTGCAGTTTGGAACTAAAAGTTTACATTAGGCATTCCGGAATAACTGATAATTATGATATCAATATTTTGTTAGATATAATAATTATTACTAAACCTGTTGTGTTACTGCAATATGATGCAGCACTAAATGAATTCCAAAGAAAATTATTTCAAACATGTAAGCAAACACAACATGTTTATTAACAAATTTACTATTGCGACATAATAATTAATCACTTGTGGTTATGCTTGCCAATTTCGATCTGGCATCATAAATAGGTCAAATATTGTAACTGCAAATGTTCTATAAAGAAGATTAACAAAAACAGTACATACAACGATGCAACAAAATCTATAAAATAAAATAAGTATACAACGATAACAGAAATCAAATGTATAAAAGTACATGTTAATATTTGGCTGGATTATATAAGTAGAAGCATTGTTAATCATCCACAAAACAGACACACTAACTAAATGTGCTAACTACATAATTACCTATGTCAGGCTATCAGTTGTAGATGTCATAGTAAGAAAAAGTATGTGTAAGACATGACCTAATATTAAAATAATTCATTAATAACATATGTTACGATATGTATATATGTATGTTTTAATAAACACCAAGCTTGTGGAATTACACAACAAAACTGATAAGTGGAAACTCTCACTGGGAATAGTAATGGAAGCTGAGTATTGAAAAATGTCATACAGATTTATATGAATCTACCACAATGATTGTAGGTATTTGGACAATACATATTCAAACATACTAAAAATCTACACTAATTTCTTTGACTTAAGGGGTGGTATGGCAGCTGGAATGGTGGTTTTTGATAAATTACTTAAAATGTGTTTCTTCCATATTTCAGTAGTTTTGTATGTTTACTATCAATAAAGGCACCTTTTATAACAATTACATACCTTTAAAACACTTTTTTTTACAGAAACCCAATTTTTGACAACATTAATTTACAACACTCCAGAACTAAAAATGATATGGTAATCTGCTTTGGATTGTTGGTACCGGGTACTCCTGGATATTCTCTACAGTCTGTATAAAAACATTTTGGTTTCATGCTTTATTTTTGGAGTAACGTCCCAAAACATGTCAAAAATAGTTGCATTTACAATCAGTTTGAAAATTAAAAATAAAATATAGTCAGAAAATGTTTTTTATATAGATTGTCGAGAATATCCAGAACACAATAATTCTAGCCAGATTACCGTATCATTATTACTTCCAGTGTTGCAATTTTTAGATGTGATATATCTGGTGGTCATTTTGTTTGTTACCATGGAAATGCGGGGTTGGGCAGAAAATATGCCAATATATTTTTTAGTCAGTTACACCTTCTCTACCGCTTGGGTACAAAAAATAAGTTAATTATGCTTTAAAAAAGACCTAACTTGCTGCCATACCACATGTTTTCAGAGAGATGTCAGTCATTACATTGTCCGCACCCTAAAAATCTACAAAAATAATAATTTTTAGTACATTATGTTTTTGGACAGATGAGTATTTAATATTTTCATGTGTCCAAACATGTACACAGTCATTACAGATACGTAGAATTTCAAATAAAAAATATGGATTTCAACAAAGAAGATGTTACATGTCAGAAATATTCACATGTTTAGTTCTGGCTGTGTTGTGCAGAATTGTGGACATATATAAGGGATTACCTTCGAGACAAGCAGAGTGGAATTCGATCATGACATTCTCTCGGATAGATGTCTTTAGCTGAAATCAACACAGATATAGTGTAGTGGTTAGCACATCCGCCTGGCATGCCAGCACTCTGAGTTCAATACCAGGACTGGGAAAGCAAGTTTATTTGTTGTAAAAACAAGGCTCTCAACATTGGGGACTGTGTATCCCTCGTGACTCGTGTTGGTCCCATCTCTATTTGGGATGTGAAAGAACCACTGAGGACGACATGGCCCTGGCAGTGACCACCCTCAATGCCAGCACAGAAAGTTCAGTTTGGCGATAATCTTCTGAAAAAGGCTGACTATTTGAATGAGACCTTATATTTGTCTTTATCTACTGCTAAAACAATATCAGTATCTCTAATTAGCAGTCGTCTTGACTACTGCAACTCACTCCTACACAATATTGCTAAAAAGGACTTAGCTAAACTCCAACGTGTACAGAATTGTTTGGCATGTGTGATAGTAAAAGCACCTCGTTTCTCACCATCTCTGCCCCTACTTAGTTAGATACACTTGCATATCGAATACAATTCAAGTTAGCCACTATCACATATTGTACCCTTTCTACACAGCACCCATCCTATTTGTTTAATCTCCTTAATTTTTCTGATATCACCAGGAATCTCAGATCATCTGTTTCGCAACTACTCTTTGTTCTGAAAACCAAGCTTAATATTGGCAAATGTGCTTTTTCTGTAGCTGCACCCAAAATCTGGAATCAACTCCCTGTCACTTTAAAAACATCTGAGACTAATGCTACTTTTCGTTTAAAAAAACTGAAGACTTATTTATTTGAAATTGCATTCCCACCCTAACCCTTGGTGGTCCCTTGCTCTAATGACAACTCTCGCTTGTCCACATTAACAATTTTGCCCAATGATTCTTGCATGTTGCGCCTCTGAGCTGGGTTTCCTGGGGATAGAAGTTTGTCATTATTGTTATTATTATAAGATCATAAGATTCTAACCACATATATATATAGAGACAAGTCAGTTAATAGAATGTTGCAGAGTGCTGAAAACAACTAGAATCAGAACCATAACCAGGCCTGTAGGCTGGGAGGTGTGACAGGCATATACAGTGCACCATAACACAACATTTTTAGCAGTTACAGCACCAAAACTTATTTGGCGACACAAACTAGGGTAGTATTCTCAGATTGGTGACTGACGAATTGGGAAGAGTAGGCATTGGTGACATCAGTCTTTCTACCACAGTGGCGCTGCCTGTGCAATTTTTATTATATGTCTTTAACAAGGTTATTTTAGTAAACTGCCGGCATAATATTTTCGATTATAGCTGCTCGTCGTTATTTTTTTATTAACTCCTTTAGATGCACATGCTCAAAAAATGCCTTTTATTTATTTCACTTTAACGTGCATTGGATGTCTACATTTAGCAAAACTCAAAATGATTTCCCTATCCATAGCAACCTAACACGTGGAGCTCCAACATGTTGGTTACCTGTGCTGTGACATCAACAAAGATAATCTCCTTGTCCCCAGGTTGGGCGGGTGTTCCTTTGTCAGGTACAAACTGTCCCAGAATGCCCACGTCAAACGAAGCAAACACGGGCTTGTGATCACTCGTGACTACGTTGTCGGTGCAACCTAGAAATACACCCCGAGTGTGAGATTCTACGAGAACCATAACGATTGTACGTACATTGTTCGTTCGATTGAGCACACAGCTAATCAAATATTTAAGACTTGGAAATATGTCAAATGTTGCGTTCCAGTAAGTGTACAGGGGTGTGAACACATTTCCTGCAGTTCCTGGGTACAGCCATCTCAGTACACATGACTGGCAAGTGATTTATGCATCTCGCATATGTCCTGCAGGACACCACGACACTGTAGTGTGGTCAATTTGGTGAATATTCAAGGTTTTTTCATCATTTACCTTTGAAATAATGTAACATTGGTAGAAATAAAATTACAATAACGTACTCAAAAGTCAAGGTTGGCATTGAAGATCACTGTCATGGTGTCAGATGCTGCTAGAAATGGGGGTGTATTCTACTTAAGACCTGTACACTTAATAGAACGAAGGTAGTCCTCAGACACTCTATGTTTTCAGACACTCAAAAAAATCTACAAAAATAATTATTGTTGGGCATCTTATGTGTTGGACACTTCAGTAAATGCAATTTTTATTTGTTCCTATATAATTAGACACCAATTATTCACAATCTCAATGAAATTGCAAAGCCGTGTTAATGCCAGGGGTAGTAGAACGGGGATGACATGATGTCAGGACTCGTTCCTAAGCATTCAGATGGTGAATCTGATAATATTTTTTTCTGACTTTGCGGAAGGTTTTTGAAAATTCATTTGAAAAAAACCTTGACAATTTCAATGATTTAAAAAAAAATCTTGATAAGTCAATAGTGCAGTTTTCCCAGCATGCATCGCTTACCGTACGAAGTGTTTGAGATGTAGGTATCTCTGTATGAACGCCACATGACTCGATCACACCAAGAAGGAGTGTTGATACGGGTCTAAAACAAACAAACACCAGCTGAAAACTAGGAGTGATTTAGAAGACCAACCTACATTTATAGAAGTCAATAATAATAACTATATTTATACCCAACAATTATATTAAAAATTATGCTGAGAAATGTACAGAATAAAATATAAAATAATAATAATACAGATTAAATATTGCAGTCGACCCAATCAAGGACTGGGGTTCCATTCCTCTGCTGCTTTGTCATTTGGGCAATTTTATTCATCCATTTTTTGGCATTCTGTTTTAATTTTATGTGTGAATATCTTATGTGACTTTTCTATTTTCTTATATAAATTAAATATGATTTACCCCCGTCTTCTTGAACTTCTGCCACGCATACTTTGTGCGACTCCCAATCTCAAACCTGTAGGTGGGCGGGAATGTGATTTCCTCCTCAGCTAAACCGGGAGGTAAGGTATGTTAATATTTGTCATATATAGTGAATAGCTACACTCCAGTGGATCCCTGCAAACTGAGGAATCAGAGGAAATGAAACAGCTGACAGGGTTGCAAACCAAGGGGGCAACTGGAACAAAAGGGGTGACATACAGCAATGACAAGACCATCACCAAGACCCTGACAGAGAGAAAATGGCATCAGTAGCATCCCAAACACAACAAGACTGACAGCTACTACCATCTCAGCAAAGCTGACCTGGTCATTCTGTTCAGACTCCGAACAGGACACAACAGAATGAAAGCACATAAAAATGACAGAATCCCACAAAGGCATAATGGCTTAGCTACACTTAGTGTCACTTGCAGAGTGCACAAATGCCTTTCGATTATGCTACACTTACTGTCACTGACAGAAGCCCACAAATGCCTGTCTGTTTAAATACACTTAGTGTTACTTACAAAAGCCCACAAAGACCTGTTTGTTTAACTACACTTTGTGTCACTTACAGAAGCCTACAAAGGCCTGTCTGTTTAAATACATTTACATGGAGTTAACCTGCTTAACTAAATCGCTTAGTTAAGCAGTTTACTGAACCAGTAAGTTATGTGACTGGTCTCACAGAAGACTCTATGCGATTTAAATTAAAATCAGCTAGAGCACGTCAATTTTTGAAGGTTTAAGGCACCAGATGGCGCTTTGGTTATGATGTCATGTCTGCGAGATATCTTGCGATAAATGACACAGCGCCCCCTGTTATTGATTTAAGAAAACTCATGACGTGTTCACACAGAGAGTTAAGCAATTTACGTCCGTAAGTAAAAACTAAATCCGTCTCAGCCGGCTAAGTTAAGAGACTTACTTATCCGATTTAAGAACATACTCACAGAGCAAAAATGGTCTCTCTATAAGTGACTGAAATGGAAGTGTTATAAGTGGCTGTTTGTGAACACAACAATAGTGTCACTTACAGAAGCCTACAAAGGCCTGTTTGTTGTTTTGTGCGCGCTGCAGCTGATCGTGTTCCAGAAGTGTCGCGTAGTTGTCGCCCTGACTCACTTGTTTGATGACCTCCTGAAACACAGCGCCATCTACATCAACACACAGCACCACCTAGTGGTAGTTAGAGCACATGTCAATCATAAAGATTATGGTTTGAATCCTTCTGCTGCAGTTTCAAAGCGTGGGTAATTGTGTTCACATCACATTCCCTGTCTCACTTGGAAGAGAAACTGAAATTCACTGGTTTTGAAATGTTGATATAAATATTATTTTCTCATTTTAAATATGAACTAGAGAATGTAACTGAACTAGTTCTCTTGTCCATCGGAGCAGTGAAGACCATGACATCATCTCATTTCTCGTGACAGTTTAAGTTTTGATCATTTTGTGCGGTGTGTTCACATGTGGCCAATAAAACCAATGTTTGCATGAAATGTCTTTCTGCAGGTTTTGCACACGAATGGAGTTGGCACTGTTGATGTAATTGCTGCCCTCGCCTTGCAAACTGATCCAAAGATACAAGGAAGTATCAATGAAACAAAGAAGAGATCAAACAAAGCCTTGGAGAGGCGTTGTTTTGGCCCAGTGTTCTTCTTATAGTGAAGAGGATTAAGTAAGTATGAGAACACAAAGTTATCTTTTAAAGGAACAGTGTACACATGTAGATTAGATATGTGACCTGCAACAGTGAACCAGGTGTTAAGTCGCACGGATCTATTCTGGACAAGTGCCAAAAATATCTGTCTAGGTCATGTTCTATCAATTTTGTGATTTTGGCAGAAAGGCATAACTTATAGTCTCATTGTTGAATGTCCAGTTTAGTTTCCTCTACCAGTCCAAAAGTAATTAAATACATGCATTTATGAACCCATAGATAAAAACAATAGACAATTGTGAGTCAAAATTACCTCAAAACGCTCTTTTTTAATTACTGAAGATACCAACAAATGACATTTTTAAGCTCATCATTTGTGGAGTCCAAAAAGGTGAAAAACTCCAATTCACTATTTTTTTGGATAATATACGCTTTACTGTGGCAGGTGACATAAGAAAGGAGCCATTCTTATGAGGGCAAGAAATGATGGGAAACTGTGTAAGTGATAACAGTGTGAATATATTGACAAATGTCACAGAAGGGCAGGGCACCCAAAAAAAACAATTTGTTGGTCTGTCGAAAAGCAAAGGCTTCCTTGTCAAAATGCAACTGGGGCTTTCGTCCTGTACAATGGAATCTCACTATTATGGTCACCCTCAGGACTGTACAAAGTGACCTGAATAGCGAGGCGACCTGAATAGCAAGGTGACCTGAAACATCGAGGTGACCTGAATAGTGAGGCGACCTGAATAGCGAAGTGACCCAAATAGTGAGGTGACCTGAATAGTGAGGTGACCTGAATAGCGAGGTGACCTGAATAGTGAGGTGACCTGAATAGCAAGGTGACCTGAATATCGAGGTGACCCGAATAGTGAGGTGACCGTGTTAGCGCGACAACATTCCTGAACCTCATTATTACAAAACTAATTTGGGACTGTCCTATGGTGACCTTATTTGTGAGGTGGCTGTATTATCAAGGTGACCGTAAAGCGAGGTTCGACTGTATTACAATCGTGTTGTTTAACTTTGATAAATCCTGCAAACAGGCAAAACACATTTCTGCACCAACACGTGTGACAACACAGGGCAATACTTACATAATACATTACTGAAAGTACCCTTGGGACTTAGTGAGAGACCTGTCTGCCTGTCTTCAAGACTGGCAGATGACTGGCCATCACGGGTAATTACAATTGATAATACAGGTTAAATATAGAGGATAGTAGTTCCAAGTCTAGGGGCTCACATAAGTGATTATCATTGGCACATTTGATGGTGAAACCAATAAAATCAACAAATATTAATTACGGAAATGGCTCAAATGACAGTGGTTTGTCATTAAAAAACTAAACTGGCAAATAATGGCTGTGATTAACCTGAATGACTTCCACACAAGCTCTTCACATGCCAAAAGTCACACTTTTGATTAATTCAAGACTGGCAGAAAATAATTTAAGCTAAGGGCCTGGTGCCCCTGGTGGACTAGTTATTACCCCACTTACCGTGGCTTGAATGTCTTCGAGGCGATAGTTGAGGTCTCCAAAATAGAAGACATGATGAAACTTGTTCGTGATGTCAAACACACTCAGGTCCTTGGGGCCGAGATTCATCCCCTTGATCGTGTCAACAAAGTTTTGATTTCTCCTGCAATTGTAAGGAGTCTCATTGATTATATCGCAAAATCTTATTAACAATAAATAATAATACATTTCTTATATAGTGTCCCATCCAAATAATTGTTTTCAGGGGATGTACAGTGGTTGTTGCAAATAAATTAATAACATATAAAATCATATATATTTTAAAATACTAAAGTGCTAAGATATGCAATCATTACTACAAAATAAATCAAATCAACTATTATTGTTTTAAAATAATTAAATAAATAAACATATGTATACCAGCTATTAAAATAATAACAATATAGTAATTCATATAATAAATAAATTAAAATAAATGGGAGGGAGGGAGGCAGGGAGGGAGGGAGGCAGGGAGGGAGAGA
>CM034544.1:28694036-28764496 GCA_020002185.1 Paraescarpia echinospica
CTCCCCCCTCCCCCACTCCCCACTCACCCACTCACCCACCCACACATTCTGGTCTCCACTCCACACTCACCCATGTTCCATGTTCCAATGAAGACAGACAGTTGGTCGAGCTGCTTGCTCTTGCTGTGATGGTTCTTGAGCAGCTGTACGAGCTGGCAGAAGGTCTCTCTCTGTCTCATGTCCTCAAACACATGTGACTCCTTTTTACAGCCCTCAAACAATATGTCCAGCTGACTCTTGTTGGTCAGATTCTTCACCAGCTGTAGGACTGCAAGAGTAAAAAAAGTAAAAAGGTAAGTTCTTATATAGTGCAGTATCCAGTCCACAGGGCTGCTCAAAGCACTTTACACTTTACTCTCTGGCAGACCTGTTCAATCGAACACCATCTTGATTTCTCTGGAAAGCATCCAGCCATGCCATAATTAATGCACAAAGACTACTCGTACACAAATATCCACCACTGTCTATAGCTAGGTACTCCTTCATACGTCTGAGTGAACGGGAGCAACGTAGAGTGAACGAACTTGCCCAAGGTTCGACATGGCAGCACAGGATTTGTACCCGGGTTCTTTCGGTTGAGAGTCTGACGCTCTATCCACTGAACCACCACTCTCCATAAAAGATTAAAAAGTTGCCCTTCAACATGATGCTCCACACTGCCAAAATATACCTTAAATGGAAACAACAGGCAAAGTTAATAAAAAACTGTTTGTAGGGGTGTTTGTGGAGTGCAAGGTGTGGGGGTGTTTGAACAGCAAAGTATAGGGGGTGTTTGTAGGTGCTAGGAGTGTTTGTAGAACAAAGTGTAGGGTGTGTTTGTAGAAGGTGTTAAGGGTGTTTGTAGAACATAGTGTAGGGTGTGTTTGTAGAAGGTGTTAAAGGTGTTTGTAAAACAAAGTGTAAGGTGTGTTTCTAGAAGGTGATCAGGGTGTTTGAAGAACAAAGTGTAGGGTGTGTTTCTAGAAGGTGATAAGGGTGTTTGAAGAACAAAGTGTAGGGTGTGTTTGTAGAAGGTGTTAAGGGTGTTTGTAGAACAAAGTGTAGGGTGTGTTTGTAGAAGGTGTTAAGGGTGTTTGTAGAACAAAATGTAGGGTGCATTTATAGAAGGTGTTAAGGGTGTTTGTAGAATAACGTGTACGGTGTGTTTGTAGAATAACGTGTACGGTGTGTTTGTAGAATAACGTGTACGGTGTGTTTGTAGAATAACGTGTACGGTGTGTTTGTAGAATAACGTGTACGGTGTTTGTAGAATAACGTGTACGATGTGTTTGTAGAGCGAAGTGCAGGAGGAGTTTGTAGAACAAGGTGTAGGGGGTGTTTATAATGGAATGTATTGTGAGGGTTTGTAGACTACTGTTTATGCAATGTGTGCAAAGCAAGGAATCTACACCCCACACACAGACACATGTATGTAGGGGGTGTCTAACAAGGTGATGTCTGTGTAGGGGCTGTCTAAGTAGAGGGTGTCTGTGTAGGGTGTGTGTATGTAAGGGGTGTGTTTGTAGATGAGTTCTTTGTAGGGAGTGTCTGTGCAGCGTGTGTATGTGTAGGGATACATGTGTAGGGTGTGTGTGTGTGTGAGTGTGTGTGCATGTGTGTAGGGCATGCGTATAGGGTGTGTGGGTGGTGTGTGTGTGTGTGTGTGTGTGTGTGTGTGTGTGTGTGTGTGTGTTGTAATGTGTGTAGGATGTGTGTGTGTGTAGGGGTGTGTGCGTAGGGTGTGTGTGTGTGTAGGATGTGCGTGCATGGGTATGTGTGTAAGGTGCTTATGAGTATGTGTGTAGGGTGCATGTGTGTAGGGGTATGTGTGTAGGGTGTGTGTATGGTGTATGTGGGTATATGTGTAGGATGTGTGTGTGTAGGGTGTGTATGTGTGAAGGGGTATGTGTGTGCGGTGTGTGTGTGTACGGGTATGTGTGCAGGGTGTGTGTGTAGGGTATGTGTGTAGCGTGTGTGTGTAGGGGTATGTTTGTAGGGTGTGTGTGTGTAGGGTATGGGTGAAGGGTGTGTGTGTGTGTGTGTGTGTGTGTGTGTGTGTGTGTGTGTGTGTGTGTGTGTGTGTGTGTGTGTAGGACATGCGTGTAGGGTGTGTGTGTATGTGTGTAGGGTGTGTGTGTGTGTAGGGTGTGTGTGTGTGTAGGGGTGTGTGTGTAGGGTATGTGTGTAGGCTGTGTGTGTAGGGGTGTGTGTGTAGGGGTATATGTGTAGGCTTTGTGTGTGTAGGGGTACGTGTGTATAGGGTATGTGTGTAAGGTATGTGTGTAGGGTGTGTGTGTGTAGGGGTATGTGTGTAGGGTGTGCGTGTGTAGGGTGTGTATGGGTGAAGGGGTATGTGGGTACGGTGTGTGTGTGTGTGTGTGTGTATGTGTGTGTGTGTGTGTGTGTGTGTGTGTGTGTGTGTGTGGGTGTGTGTGTGTGTGTGTGTGTGTGTGTGTGTCCTTAGAATTGGAGTTTGTAGGGTATGTGTGTGTGTGTGTGTGTGTGTGTGTGTGTGTGTGTGTGTTGAGGAGGAGTGTATGTATAGGCTGTGTGTGTGTGTAGGGGTATGTGTGTGTGTAGGGGTATGTGTGCAGGGTGTGTGTGTGTGTAGGATGTGTGTGTGTAGGGTGTGTGTGTGTAGTCTGTGTGTGTATAGGGGTATGTGTGTAGGGTGTTTGTGTGTGTGTGTGCGTGTGTGCGTGTGTGCGTGTGTGGTGTGTGCGTGTGTGTAGGGGTATGTATGTAGGGTGTGTGTGTGTAGAGTATGTGTGCAGGGGGTATGTGTGTAGGGTGTGTGTGTGTGTAGGGGTATGTGTGTGTAGGATGTATGTGTAGGGTGTGTAAGGGTATGTGTGTATGGGTATGTGTGTAGGGTGTGTGTGTAGGGGTATTTGTGTAGGGTGTGTGTGTAGGGGTGTGTGTGTAGGATGTGTGTATAGGGGTATGTGTGTATAGGGGTATGTGTGTAGGATGTGTGTGTGTAGGGTATGTGTGTAGAGTGTGTATGTGCAGGATGTGTGTGTGTAGGGTATGTGTGTAGTGGTATATGTGCAGGGTGTGTGTCTGTAGGGGTATGTGTGTAGGGTATGTGTAGGGGTATGTTGTAGGATGTGTGTGTGTTGGGGTATGTGTGTAGGATGTGTGTGTGTGGGGGGGGTATGTGTGTAGGGTGTGTGTGTAGGGTGTGTGTGTAGGGGTATGTGTGTAGGGGTATGTGTGTGTATAGTGTGTTTATGTGTGTAGGGGTATGTGTGTAGGATGCGCATAGGATGTGTATGTGTGTAGGATGAGTGTCTGTGTGTGTAGTGTGTAGGGGTATGTGTGTAGGGTATGTGTGTAGGGGTATGTGTGTAGGATGTGTGTGTGGGGGGGTATGTGTGTAGGGTGTGTATGTGCCACTTACTGCGGTTGTGTGTGAAGACACTGCTTTCATTGAGGACCCCCGTGTTTGGCTTGACCACGTACAGACGGCCAGCCTGGATGTCCACTGTCAGCTTCATTCGCTGGGTTGCCTTGCCATGCTTCAGTAGACGTGACTGGAAACACACAACACACGGCTGTATCATCTAACTGTGTGTGTTTTGTGTGTGTGTGTTTGTGTGTGTGTGTGCATGTATGTGTGTGGGTGTGCGTGTGATTGTAGTGGGTGTATGTGTGTGTGTGTGCGTGTTTGTGCATTTGTGTGAGTGTGTGTGTTATTGTGTGTATGTGTTATTGTGTGTATGTGTTGTGTGTATGTGTTGTGTGTATGTGTTGTGTGTATGTGTTGTGTGTATGTGTTATTGTGTGTATGTGTTATTGTGTGTATGTGTTGTGTGTATGTGTATGTATGTTAACATTTTCCATCTCGGGTACCAAACTTTTAGGGTTTCATCTACCATCCCTCGGAAGAAAAGTAATACTATTACTTGAGTATTAAACAGTTAATTGTTCAAATTGTTGTGAGTGCTTTGGGAAACCGTCTTCTGCATCTATGTGTTGTGTTGTGCCATTTGAATAAATTATAAATTAAAAAAATCCTTGATTCTGCCAAAAAACATAAAATTATTTAATATACTTAAGTTAACTTTTTCAAAAAACTGTGTAATTCTTGTAAATGAGGTATGGGGCACCACCAACAAAAACTACTTACTAAACCCCCTTGACAACAATATCCCACAGTGCTATCCCTGGGGGTTATGAAATCTAAATAAAAGAAATTAAATAATAACAATACTGTATTTATTAAGCACTAAACCCCGCTTAGGAGATCGATGTATATTTTAAAAAGTACAAATAAATAAATCAGTAAATAAATATTTTAATATATATATTATATACATATAAAATAAACACCGGCAGGGCCTAAGACATGTAATACTAAAATAATATAGTACAAACAATGTCCATCATGATAAAATAAATGAATTACCGACCTCAAAGTCTACAGGTGGGATGACAGGTGGAGTGGAGTAATTCATGGTGAAAGGTGAGTCATCAGACGTACTGAGTAGGTACTTGGCGCTGTTGGTCATAAGGTCCTGTAGTGTAACCTGGGCCTGAAATGGACCATAACAGGTTAGGTCCTTCCCATCAGATGGTCCTATCATATCAATGTCAACTGACTGTGAGAAAGTGTTAAAATATATTTACTTAAGGGCAGGCGCTTAGCCAGAAATAATTCTTTACCAGTCTTGAATTTATGCAAAGTGTACCCTATAGCATGCAAATGGCTTGCGTGGAAGTAATTTATGTCAATCACAGCTGTTATTGGCCAGCTTTGTTTTTTCAAAGACAAACCTGCTTCATTTGAGCCATTTATTTAATTCATGCTGATCCATTTTATTTGTTTTATTACTAGTTTTGCAGATGATAGTCATTAATGTGGGTCCCTAGATTTGGAACTATTAGTTAATGTAGTGGCCAGCTGGCCCTCTCTAAATTCCACCTGTCTCATCAGTTGTAATTACCAGTCTTGGCCAGTCTTGAAGACAAGCAGATGTATCTTTGGCTAAGTACCTGCTTATGGGTAGAACACTGGAACAGTTAATACAAAACGTCAATGAAAAAATTGTAAAAATATAACATTTTACAGATAAATATTATAGTACTGTACAAGCCTATAAGGAATAAACAATATTTTGTTCCAAGACATGATAGTCTACAAAATACTATACCTTCTTCTCCAAGTGGGAAATGGCAGTTTGACACTGTGTAAATCTTTCCAGAATTGCTGTCAAGTCAGAAGATTTCTCTTTCTGAAATATTTTAAAATGTTCTATTTATATTTAAACTATTTAAAATTAAACTTGCCAGATGTCCGTAGGACTGCTTGCTTGTGTGTGTTGGAGTCAAATGTGTAAGTTATTCTGCAGTTATCAGATCTCACATTACAGACTGCACTAGTGGAATACATAGATTCAAAGTTCAGTGATTAAATAAATATTGATATGTCCCCCTAAATTATCAGACTTGACAGTGTTCTAGTATCCTTTTGCTCCTATATGGATACATACATCGTTTGCCTGTCATGTCTGCTGAGATGGCTGCATCCAGGAATCCCAGAAATGGATGTACACAGAATGTTGGACAAAATTGTATTGGAACGCAAAATTACACATTTTCATGTCTTAAATATTTAATAAGCACGCTGTACGCTTAATAGAATGAATACGGTGCATGTATATGCCGGCTCAATTACAGTTAGACAACAGTTAAGTATAAAAATAAATAGTTAAGTATGTTATTTTCGCAGTATATAAAAAATCGCTGTATCAACATCTTGCGGTAGCTGCCTGTATATACCATTGGAACAACGAATGCAAGGTGCAGTGTTGGGAATGCTGTGTGGTGAAGACATTGCCAAACAAAAAGTTGGTTTTAGTAAATTCAGCTATGAATAATCATACAAACAAAAAACATATGTGATTAATAGTACAACATGAATCAATGCTATATACCTGGCAAAGTATCATATGTCACGTGATTAATTGCACCAGGGTGTTTTCACGGTAACACAGTTCCTCCGTTTTAAAATTGCAAGTGTTTCACTCAAAGCATCTTTTCAATCAATTTGCACTGATTTTATTAAATAATATTATATTGTAGAGATTTAGAATATAAATATCTTATGGAAGTTTGTCCACATTTGTTTTCCCACTGTCTAATTCGGGATCTCCAGTGGATTGGTCTAGAGTAACCCAGATAATGACAGGTTAGTGACGGGGTACATACCCTGGAGATGCTGTCTTTCTTGGGCACGTAGGCAGGTGTGGTAAGAGGACCAAAGAGTTGTCTACACAGGTCTACCTTGCTGAGAAACACCTCCATCTCCCTAGAAACACAGCAGATGGTTAACTGCAAATCTATGTCCATTTTGCTAGTCTTGAGAAAAACACACTTTTGTGTTTTCATTTCATCCTCACAGTTTAAGGGTAGCCACTACTCGAAAACGGCCATAGGCTACATCTCTGTTAGTACTGAACATATCTTAGCCAAATTTGGAGTACTAATTAGTTAAATGAATAGTACATGATATGTGGAATATGGGCTCATTTGCTTGTGCAGTGCCATGACAATCAACATTTCTAGTGTGATAGAGGGGCATGCATCCTTGAAAATTATTCTGAGCTAACAACTGTATGTGTGATCATGCAGTTGTCAAGAATCATTAGCTAGAATACTCATTTGTGCAATAAGGTGGTTTTGGTCAAGGAAGTTTGACTGCAATGACTGTTGTGAGATGGGACTTTAGGTTTGAGCTTTTTTCATGACGTCTTGAAAAATGCGCAAACCTGAACAACAGTCACTGAAGTCAGATACCCTTGCCCAAAACCACCTTATTGCACAAAGGAGTATTCTAGCTAATGATTCTTGACAGTTGCATGATCACACATACAGTTGTTAGCTCAGAATAATTTTCAAGGATGTGAAAATCCATCTCACTTGAAACGTTCATTGCCATGGCAATACACAACCAAACATGCCCATATTTCACACATCATATACCATTAATTTTTCTAATCAGTGCTCCAAATTTGGTGAAGATATATTCAATATTAACATAGATATGGCATATTGGTTATACGGGAGTTTTCGAGTAGTGGCTACCCTTAAATCCATGGAAACTTGTGGATGGTGTTGGCCAGAACATACTACCCGGTACTAAGAATCAAAAATGACAGAGAATGGCAACACGGGCTGACATGGTTTTGCTGATTTGTTAGAGAATGTGATATAATGTAAAAAAATAAAATATGACATATCCATATTTATTATTAAAATATGATACAATCATACAGTGAATGCCATCACAGCCCTTAGCAGGAACAGGTGCATGGCATTTATCCTGTTTTTGTGTGAATCATTTCACAAAGTCATGTTCTCCCATCATTACACTATGGTTGCCATGGTAACAATCTTTGCTTCAACAGATAAATTATTGTAACGTGTTTCTTTCAGGAAGACTGGTGAGAAGCCGGATGAAGTGAGTAGGCCACTTGGCAAGGATGGATGCAGACAAATTTGCAGAGAACAGAGGCGGAACAACACCAAGGACGCAGGAGAAGGGGAAGGCTACAGCTGAGATGGGAGGACTGTGTGAGGAGGGACATGAGACAATCGGGTGAGGATGAAAGATGGAGAAAGGAGGATGCTGATAGCTGATGATGCGTGGTTAAACAATACTAAACCTGACCTCACCCCTGGGAACAAGGAGGACGAACAGACAAAACCATACAAGAAATAATACTTGTGTATAACAAATCAAGTAAGCTTCAAAATGACATATGGAACACAACTATCCAGTAGATGGATTTGAATGGTTCAACTTGAACATGTCATGTCTACCAGGTATAGTGAATGGCAATGTGAATATTCATAGATATGTTACATTATTTTATTTTAAATTGCGATTAAAATAGTAGGCCGTCAAGATTTAGAATATATATCATTTACATCATACAACATGATTTTCCTATAAGAATTACGAGACTGCGTACCGTTAATCATAAACTGCCAAAAATATGGAACTCACCTTTCTAAGTCAGCAGCAGCGCCACCTAGCAACTTGCGAAGATAGCTCAACTCGGAGTCACCAGAGGTCACTGTGTCCGCATCAGTTCTGACACCTTTCTCGGCGTAGATTCGCAGGGCGTTTACAAACTGCCCATCAGTGCTGAAAGTGGGTGCGGGGGAGTGTGAGAAGGGATTCTAGTTGGCCAGGGGAGGGAAGGAATTGAGAATAATGGGAAGACTAGCAAGAGAAGAGAGTCGCAATCAGAGTTGTTTGATTTACCTCATTTGATATAAATCATTTAATCTTACAAAAGCCAACAGTTGATTTAATAAGTGAAGCGATAAAGACTGAGAAAAGAGAATCAAAAGCAAGGCGAAGGAATAAAGAATGATGGACTGGTGGGAGGAAGAAAGCAGGAGAAAAGAAAGAAATGTCAAATAGTCTCTGGTCTCTTTGTATAAAATTGTAATTGCATTGCTTATATACTATCACAATGATACGTTTATCCATAAAGTGCAGTGTTTCCAATGCGTACATTTCAAGATAAATTATATTGTCTCGTGCATCTTGTTAACCATAGAGAGAAAAACTGTCACAAAATGTGTTGTTGCAAAAACGTTTACATTCCCTTGATCAATTACATAATAATTATATTATTAGCTGAGCTTAACGTTAGCGTTTCACAAGGCGTACCAAGAACAGCACTCCTTGGCACATGAGTTTGTCACATTTCAATAACATAATTACAACGGTTTTCTTCATGCAATCTCTTCTGGTCCCCATTACTAGCAGTGGGCCCCTAGATGTTGGTAAGTAGGGGCCCTACTCGCCCCCAATAATCTTAGCCTAAATCCTAATTATGGTTGCTATAACAAATCCGAAATGAAACAAATCTCTCCCGATTCTAGTTAATAATCGCTGAAATTGAAAGTCATGCTAGGAAATCAGGAAAGTGGCCACCTACGTGAACCCCCATTCCAAAATGAGACACTTCTCACTGACGCTGACAACAAGCTACAAGCCAAAACACTAGTGCAATGAATTATTTTTGAAAATGAATTTCCAATCCATCGTAAAACGATCCAAAAACGCCAATCTTTCAGGTGTTAGTCATTACATGACATAGATGTTACCTAAATGAGTTTATCTTTATGTTTTGACAATGAAAAAACCACAGTCAATACCTTGAGTGAAAACTTTGAAACAGTTTTTCTCGAAACCATACCTCTTGGTGTATCTCTAGAAATAATGTAATTGGTAACTTTGAGGTATCGATGTTTCCCTCTCAATGTGTCCTATTCAAATTTGCAATAAAATCAACATATATTCCTTAGAGAAGCATGTCATTTCGGCATAGTGTTGCAGCTTTAAAAAAAATATTAAGTAATTCAATACCTTGACAGATCAAGCTGTGTAAACTGTTGGCAGAAGAAAGTGCTCAGATTCATGACTTTTCGAGCTTTCACCGCTTCCTCCTCAGATCTTACGGGGATGTCCAACCCAAATTCATCCTCACCTAAAGCAATGTCATCAACATATATATATGATAGATATATGGCTGGAGAAATATCCAGATGACTGTATGATTGTATTACTGCGTTTTGAATATTTATTATGAATATTTACACTATTAATACCAGTGCTTGTCTGTACTCACTGGATATTTTCACATCTCAAATATTTGTTAAGTGTATTGTACACTTAATAGACGGTACCTTTAAAAACTCCTCTGATGTCATAAGAAGAGGTGCAACTTTGAAATTCCTGTTCTAGCTTGCACTCATGGATATAAAGAACAAAAAATTTATGAAAACTTTTAAGCACATTTTGAGAATTTAAGTTAAATACTGCATTGCGTTCATTTTTCACATTTATCCTTTGGAATGTTGTCACAATGATCATCAATATTAATTCTACAAATGGCAGCAGAACAGTGACAATCACCACTGAACCACATAAAATAATACCCAACTAAACAAGGTGAATTTCTATTTTTTTCAATTAAATTAACATCCTCCAAAACATTAATGAATTTAATTCATAGAAAAGTTTTTGGTAAAGATAATTTATAAAATAAAATTAGCATAACCTAGTTACCTGACTTAAAAATTAACAACAGAAATTAATCCATGCCGGATCAACTTGTGTGTCACCGTGCATGTTACTATACAAACATCATTAATATTTGCGTTGTTGATGAGTGGCAGTCTTACTTGAGTCGTCATCATCATACTCGTGACTAGCTGCTTGACCTCCAGTTTGACTGTGACCTTCATTTTGACCTCCAGCTTGACTGGTGACCTGACCTCCAACTTGACCTTTAATCTGACCTCCAACTTGACTGGTGATCTGACCTCCAACTTGACTGGTTACTTGACCTTTGACTTGGTCTTTGACTTGATCTCCTACTAGACCCCCGACTTGACCTTTGACCTGACCAGTGGACTGACCAGAGCTGGCCGGCACAGATGCAACAAGGGCACAACACAGTCCATTGCTAGCCCCAACATCAACGTAGCGAGAGATGAGTTCAGATATGTTGGAGAACGTGCGATATTCTACGCCTTTGTGGGCCTGCAACAATGACAAATAGAGAAACAAGGTACTTCCTTAATTTGAATACACTAGTGTCCGTTCACTCCCTACATCGTAACATTTACAATAATATAATAATAAATACAAAGACAAACAGAGAGACAAAGTACGATGGAACCTCCCTATTAAGGTCACCTTTGGGCCTGGGCAAAAGTGACCTGAATAGCCAGGTGACCATATTAGTGGGACTAATTTCCTATACTTTACTGCTACTGAAATAATTTGGGATTATTCTAGGGTGACCTTAATTGCGAGGTGGCTGTATTACTGAGTTGACCGTAACACAAGGTTCGACTCTACTACACCAGCTAGTGTCTATTCATTTTTCAATTCAATTGTTTCAATTCAATAACTTTATTCCGGAATATTACATCCATATGAAAGACTAGACTATAATGATTGGAAACTATAAGTATATAGCACATTTCTCCAGTGATGACCCAGTGGTGATGTGTATAATGCACCACTATTCATAATACTTTGTAATATTGCATTTCTCGACATAGCTATACTCGTCATAAAACTATACACATTTCACATCTTCACATATAGAATTTTCGAATCAAGGCATTACCTTGAGCATAAATCATCTCATACTGCCTAGCCATATCATCATCATCACTGATATCTTCAGTGATACCATGTCCAAGATATTTACATTTATTAACTCTGGGCAATATTGCATCATTTAGCACAAAGTTTGAGATGTGTATATCCTTGAACTTTTTACAGCAAAATATCATAACATTATTTTTGGTACTGTTGATTTTGATATCGTGTTCTAGACCATGATCTGAACATACCGACAGCAGCGTAGATAAGCCCATAGTTGAGGGATCCAAGAGCACTAAATCATCAGCATACATCAAATGATTAATTAATGCTGCACCTATTATGCATCCAGCATTTACATTGTTAAGTTTTTTACTGAGATCATCCATGTAGACACAAAAAGATACAGGGAGAGAAATCCTCCTTGACGTACACCATTGGTAACAAAAAAACTGTCCGACAGGGTATTCTTCCAGCATATATACATTTTTTGGGTAGTATACCAAAATACGAGAATTCTCCCTGCATACAATGGTATGCCCTGCTTTATGAGTTTCTTAAACAGAACATAATATTTTATACAATCAAAATATCAAATGCTTTGGATGCATCTAAAACATGAGTACACATATATCCGTACTGTGTTTATTCTTGAAACCAAACTGATTGCTACATGTAGTCAAACAGTACGCAATACGGTCAGATTATTTTTTCAAAAACTTTGGACTCTATACTGGCTAGAGCAATAGGTCTGTAATTACTCTTGCTACATATGCTAGCACTTTTGTTTTTAATAATGGGCACAAGTACAAATATATCATAAAATCAGGTAAAATACCATGAACAAATAAACTAGTAAAACACATAGATACAGTACATAGATAACAGTGGACTTATTACATCACTGCAGTGTTTCAGATGCTCTGCGCATATACCATCCAAGCCACAACTCTTGTTGTCTTTTAGACCTTTTATGGCGTGAATAATCTCAGAGTGTGACACGTCTATGTCTATTTCATATTCATTCCAACTTGGGCGGTTGATGTTCTTACCCTTGGATTTTTTGTATGAATTTATTGTATTCTGACCAGCAGACGTTAAATATCACACATAGTATTTGTTTAAGGCTTCATTCCCTATATCATCACATTTATAAGAATAATATTACCAATAAATACAGAAACAAGGTGCTTTCTTAATTTGAATAATAAAATTTTTGGTCTGTCCTATGACCCTAAGAAAAATATAAGTTCTTATATCACGGTATCCTGACTGCTCAAAACACTTCACACTTTACTTCCTAGCAGACCTGTTCAAATGAACACCATCTCGACTTCTCTGGGAAGCATTCAGCCATGCTTAGATTAATGCGTGATGATGATTCGTACACAAATATCCACCACTGCCTATAGCCAGGTACTCATTCATACTGCCTAGTGAACCGGAGCAACATAGAGTGAACGAACTTGCACAAGATTCGACACCGCACCACAGGATTCGAACCAGGGTTCTCTCGATTGAGAGTCTGCTGCTCTAGCAATGTGCCACTGTGCTCCGTTGAATTTAATAATAATAATCTTTATTTTACATTTACAAGTATACATTTACAAGAATAGACTTGTGTTCCACTATCCTAACATTTATAAGAATAATATACTGGACTATACTACAAAAACTACTGGCAATATAAAACTAGGCGACAAATAATCAAAATGTATAGCAAATGGACTAAAATTTCAAATCGTATTTAACACATAAAACAAATACTGCAAATGAACGGCAAATGGAATTTAAGGATTCAAATAAAATGCAGCACATAATCATTTAGTAAAATCCACAAACCATGACACTAAATTCTAAACTCCAGAGCTGTTGTGCGAAGTGAAGAGACCCACATTTTATCATTGCCTATAGTCATTTTGCGAGACATTCTCTCACTTCACCTTCTTTGGACATTTGCAACTCATCTTTGTTCATAGGACACAGCACACATTTTTGTTTCGCTGTGCCAAATTTGTCGCTCACGAGCCATTTTCTCCCAACACAATCCATATTAAAGTTCTTGAGGGATGCCTTTAGTATGACCCGATTCTTTGCCCTCCACGAGAGTGGGTCAGTAAAATAGTAGTAATAGAACTAAACATTAAAAGTAAGTCTGAAGTACTGTAATAACTGTATGTTTTGGGACACCCTATAAATCTAAAAAAATAATAATTTTTTTAGTACCATATGTTTTGGGACACCTTAATAAATGTCATTATTTGTTTTCCTTATCTATTTGGACACACGGGATATAAGGCCATTGAGACACCCAAAAGTAGTTAGTAGCAGGGTAATAGACAAGGACGACATGACGTCGGGACACGACCATGTCCCTAAGTATTGGGACAGTGAATCTGAGATTTATTTTTTGTGCACCGTACCTGTTGGGAGCTGATGATTTAATTATTTTTAAGTGTCCCAAAACATACAAACCTTACAGTAGGTAATGAGCTTAAGACGCGCTTTGCACTCAGTCAGACGCAGACTTTCAGGTAGCACACTCTTACATGAGAGCAACCTACCTGTATGTAGAGTGTTCTGTCTGTGTTTGTGAGAGCAACCTACCTGTTTGTAGCAACCTACCTGTTTGTAGAGTGTTCTGTCTGTGTTTGTGAGAGTATGCAGAGTGTTCTGTCTGTGTTTGTGAGAGCAACCTACCTGTTTGTAGAGTGTTCTGTCTGTGTTTGTGAGACCAACTTTACTTACCTGTATGTAGAGTGTTCTGTCTGTGTTTGTGAGAGCAACTTTACTTACCTGTATGCAGAGTGTTCTGTCTGTGTTTGTGAGAGCAACTTTACTTACCTGTATGTAGAGTGTTCTGTCTGTGTTTGTGAGACCAACTTTACTTACCTGTATGCAGAGTGTTCTGTCTGTGTTTGTGAGAGCAACTTTACTTACCTGTATGCAGAGTGTTCTGTCTGTGTTTGTGAGAGCAACTTTACTTACCTGTATGCAGAGTGTTCTGTCTGTGTTTGTGAGAGCAACTTTACTTACCTGTATGCAGAGTGTTCTGTCTGTGTTTGTGAGAGCAACTTTACTTACCTGTATGCAGAGTGTTCTGTCTGTGTTTGTGAGACCAACTTTACTTACCTGTATGCAGAGTGTTCTGTCTGTGTTTGTGAGACCAACTTTACCTACCTGTATGCAGAGTGTTCTGTCTGTGTTTGTGAGACCAACTTTACTTACCTGTATGCAGAATGTTCTGTCTGTGTTTGTGAGACCAACCTACCTGTGTGCAGAGTGTTCTGTATGTGTTTGTGAGACCAACCTACCTGTATATAGTGTTTTGTCTGTGTTTGTGAGACCAACTTTACTTACCTGTATGCAGAATGTTCTGTCTGTGTTTGTGAGACCAACCTACCTGTTTGTAGAGTGTTTCGTCTGTGTTTGTGAGACCAACCTACCTGTATGTAGAGTGTTCTGTCTGTGTTTGTATGACCAACTTTACTTACCTGTATGCAGAGTGTTCTGTCTGTGTTTGTGAGACCAACCTACCTGTGTGCAGAGTGTTCTGTCTGTGTTTGTGAGACCAACCTACCTGTTTGTAGAGTGTTCCGTCTGTGTTTGTGAGACCAATCTATCTGTATGTAGTGTTCTGTCTGTGTTTGTGAAACCAACTTACCTGTATGTAGAGTGTTCTGTCTGTGTTTGTGAAACCAACTTACCGTACCTGTATATAGAGTGTTATGTCCTGTGTTTGTGAGACCAACTTACCTATATGTAGAATGTTCCATCTGTGTTTGTGAGACCAACCTACCTGTGTGTAGAGTGTTCTGTCTGTGTTTGTGAGACCAACCTACCTGTGTGTAGAGTGTTCTGTCTGTGTTTGTGAGACCAACCTACCTATATGTAGAGTGTTCTGTTTGTGTTTGTGAGACCAACTTACCTGTATATAGAGTGTTCTGTCTGTGTTTGTGAGTATCTGGTACTTGTGCACTTTCCCCTTGTACAACAGACACAGGACATGAGCGTCAGGAACTGTCTCGCTCCTACGCACCAAGAAACTCCCATCATCCTTTGCTGCAATCAAGATCTGCTCGGCCTTCAGTCGGGAGATTGTGCCGTGATGGAAGGAATTCTCAGGAAACATCCCTGTGGTTCACAGACCCTGGGATAAGGCTCCCAGTGGGTCTCTCAGAAACATCAACCGCTGCGCTGCTTGCCTGAAATCTGTCCAGGAGATTGCAATTTGTGACCTGCATAGCAAAGAGAGTACTAAGAGCAAAGAGGGTACTAAGTAGCAAAGGGAGAACTAAGTAGCAAAGTCGTGAAATACAATTTTGGCTTTTTTAATTCCACAGATCATCTTCAAAAGTATATCTTATTTAAAGAAATAGATTTTGATGCATTTCTAAATTTGAAAGAAACTTTAAAAAAGCTCATTTTGAGAAGGTCATTTTATTCATTTATTGTCTGAGCATTGCCTTTTTAATATATAAGACATAACCATACAGCATAATCATCAGCCTCAATGTATTGATGTAGGCAGAAAAGAAGAACAACAAAGAAGGGTTCATAGGTGCACGTATTTTATTAGCTTTCGATTGTTTTTTGAGGAAAATAAATTGGACATTAAAAAATAAGAATAAAGTACTTATGTATTTCTGATAAAATAAAAAATCACAGAATCTTACCCAGACAGCTATTTTTGGCTTGTGTGCAGAATAGGCCTATGTGACTATATACCTGGAGGGTCACATGACCCAGACAGCTATTTTTGGCTTGTGTGCAGAACAGGCCTATGTGACTTTATACCTGGAGGGTCACATGACCCAGACAGCTATTTTTGGCTTGTATGCAGAATAGGCCTATGTGACTTTATACCTGGAGGGTCACAAGACCCAGACAGCTATTTCTGGCTTGTGTGCAGAATAGACCTATGTGACTTTATACCTGGAGGGTCACATGACCCAGACAGATATTTTTGGCTTGTGTGCAGAATAGGCCTATGGGACTTATTACCCCGGGTCACTGAGGTGGGTCACATCTGGCACTTCATCGCAGGACGAACACAAGGTAGCAAGTGACATTTTGGCACTTCTGGATACATATTTTTTTAATGAATTTATAATGAGGCTCTTAGTATTCCTAATCCTGTGTATTTACAATGAATGAAAATATTAAATCAGTTCAGGTAAATAGTTGTTTTAATAATCAAAATTAATTTAAATATAACAATAAATTCAATGCATATATTTGATGAAGTCTCTAATAAATCTCAATTGTGTTCAAATGTTAATGAACATGTGCAAGATTATGTTTTGAGTTTCTTCAGAAAGACCATAATCATCTTAATCTGCAATCTTTATTTTGTTGAATTATCAGTGAGAAATTGCCAAACTTTGTATTTAGTGTAGTCTTCATCAATCCACATGACTGCCTGACAGAGAGGGAACAAAAACAACAGGCAAGGAAGCCAACAGAAGAACTCGGCACATAACAGAAGCCAAATGAATTTATCAGAAAAAGAAAAAAACACTTCCTAAGAATCGAGAAGAGGGGAATTACAAACTATCTCACATGTACGATGGCATCATACGTCACATGTACTGAAGAAGTTGGTGTGACACACTGATGACAGACTACGAGGTAAAATCATATATTAGATATGTCAAAAAAGAAGAGGAATTTGTATAAACATGAACTATCTTGAAGAATGTTCAGCATTCTGCGATTAGATAAATTGCTTTAGTCGTTTCTTTAATGGTGTCCTGTCAGACACACCATTTGCTTCATTGTGTTGATATATATTATTGAGCATTAATTAGCCATCAGACAAATTGTGAATTATGATATTCTCTTTGCCCTCTTGTGCAGCCACCGTCAGGCAGCATGCATACCGCTGGGGCTTTATAAATGCCTGTTGTAATTTCATCCCATGTCAGTGTAAATATTGTAGCAAGTGAATGCAGGCATCCCTGTACCGCTCAGCGTCGGTTTAACGCGTTCCAGAAATGGCGCAGGTTTTTTGCCGCGCAGTCGATCTGCTGGATCACATGGTCTCGGAAAACGTCGTGGATCTCGATATGCATACTAATTTTGTTTACTGTTGACATTTATATCGACCAATGAATGCCATCAGAAGATGCTTGGCGGGTAAAATCTGTTACATTGTATTCGGCCGGGCAATATTAAGGTTGGTGAACTTTGCGTTGTGTTTACTTACAAAAATATTAATATATTTTAGCGTGTATCTTAAAAATGCTTTGGTGTCTTTGTGAAACTAGAATCCTAGCTTTCATATGGTATAACTATGAATCTTGTATATCCATCCGGAGCGCAAGGAAGACTAATCTTAGATGACCGGTAGCGTGCCAGTTTGATGCGTTTTGTATGTCGCTCGGCACATTAGCGGCTGTTTATAATGTATGCGCTGAGGCGCGGCGCCATTCTAACGTATACGCGATCGATATTGTAATCTGTGCCATCCCCACTTTTATCAGTTAAATGTTAGAAAGTTGTGATTGGATATTTGTTATATATGCAATACTGTTTTCTAGTGATCAATATTTTTAAGACAAGTTGCGAAATTTCAAAAACAGTGACATTTACGGCAATGTCTATTGATGTCACATCTGTGACTGTGGCTGTGCGCTCTACTTCCTTTTCAATCAATAAAGGAATACGTTCTTAATCTGAACAATCTGCATTTTTAACCGTTCAATTTTAGTAAGTTGTGTTAATAAACTGTAATACGTGTATATTATTATTGTGTCTGTATCAGTATTTTTATGATAGAAATTACAAACAGTTAATATTTCCACTTTAATTTACATCACCTGTATTCCTATATTCCTGTAATCCTATATTATTGTAATTCACATTTTATAATTCAGTCTATAGTCATGTTGACTATCCATTTTGTTGATGTTAATAATATTTACTGTTTTGTTTGTGGTGTTTTTATGTGAATCATAATATCTTGTTGTGATTTGTATTTCATGCCACAAATACTCAGGAATTCTGGTGGTGAAGATAAAGATAGGTTACGATATATCAAACAATCTTGCATACTCACATACAAGGACAGAATGTTCACACTGTCGCCTCTACGTGGCTTCTGTCGTGAATCACAACACCGAAGTGATATCGATGTTGTGTGCACTAAGAAAAGTGTGGTATTACAAAAATGTAGAAATGTAATGTTTTTTATTTTATTTTCAGAATGGATTCCGAAGCACGCAAGGCCAAGCTGCTAATCGTTGGGCACAGTTTTGTGCGTCGCATGTCAGAAGCGTGTACCAGCAAATATGAGTACCGCTATTTCTGTCCCGACCTTCTCCTGTCTCGTATGTTTGACAAGGTTGTCTTTCTAGGAAAGGGGGGACTTACCTTGCGTGGTTTGTTCCGTGAATTTGGAGCTGTGTGTGCAGAGGCGCCAAATGTTGTTTTAATCGACATAGGAACGAATGATCTATGCAATGGCTGTGCACCTGAAGAATTAGCAGAAGGTATTGTGTCATTTGCTCAGAAATTGACTTCAATACCTTTTGTATTACAGGTAGTGATATGCCATATTCTAACACGAATTCCTAAGTCCGGCAGCCATTATGTTGTTCCAAATGATTTTGACCAAGCCCGGCACATTGTTAGTACACGAATAGCCCAGCTGATCACTGATTCAAATAAAATAAATTTCTGGGCACATCATGAATTGTTTCTTCCAAAGCATTTTGCAAGAGACGGAGTGCACATGAGTACCATTGGCATGAAGATATAGGTCAGTAGCACGAGGAGAGCAGCTATGATAGCTTTCAAGCGATGCCAACATCAGGTTTAGCTGCTTTCTTCATGCTACAACATGTGCACTCTGTCACTATTTTTTCTAATACATATTTTAATCTTCAAAATTGTCACTTCAAAAAACAGTTCAACCAAAACAACCATTATGAATCAAAATTACTTTTCAAAACACAACTACAAAACATAGAATTTGGCATATCACTACTTCACTTGCATCAGCTTTGTTTAGATCATTTGTTTCTGTGTTGATGATGAACACCTTTGGCTTTGATGTCACTGTATACATAACTTCAACTGCATGCAATAAACCATCCATGTTAAGTCTTAATCCTCCTTGGCAGACAACCTTTCATTCATATATATACAGCTCAAAATTTGCAATTGTTTTTCTTTACCTTTCAAAATTACATTCTGATTCAATTAGAAATCATCATTGATAAGATATTCTAAGAATATTTATTTAGAAATTGCTAGTGTATTTGTAAAGTAAATTTTCAAATTACTGACTTACTTACGCACAAGACTGCCTAACAGGAAACAGCTGTGGGCCTGCACCAATGTCAATAATGGCAAGTGCTCGCATGGGTCAACTCTTCAGGAATTGACAAAGCTCTTTGAGCTCTGCAGAAGTGTCTGGCATCATAGTCGCTTCATATCCATTGCTCAACTCAAATTTACGTGGAATAACAATGCGCACACTTGAAGAACATTGCTACATGACTTTGAGAAATGTAGACGTCGCTACCAGGATGTTTATATAAAAACCTGGTGTTTTGGACATTAACCTTTGTAAAATATTATGAATGGTGCTGCACTGTTTACGTTATAATAAATAGCCTTGATGGTTTTTCAATGATATTATGTTTTGTAAAAAAATGTTCACACTCAGTTATAGGAGCCAAGTTAACTTTAACCTCCCACACCATTACTTGATTGACCTATAAAATGTGTTCTTTTTATTTCCATGGTGAACTCATTTTGAATTCAGTCAACATTTAGGGGAGTGATACATGTCCAATGTAAATCTGCTAGGCACTGTTCAGTAAAAGGTCCTCTAGTACACAAAATTGTCTGGTAAATATTATTCTACTAATCCCTGTTCATAGATCAACTGTGAGCACTAGTTTAAATAAGTAGGCCATGTTAAAAGAGGCATGTACCAGGTTACATAGCATGAAATTATATATTAACAACTTCCATCCCTCAAACATTGATTGCGCCACTTTCGAATTAATTTGTACTACTAGTAGGTTGTATGAAAAATTGGTACTTACATGGTCACAGTTCATTAAAGTTTATATGTATTATTGTCTTTGACATTTGTAATCCCTCAAACGTCCAGTGTGCACATTTATTAATTAATTACGCCATTAATTTCAGTACATACGTCAAATGTGAAATATAGGTCAAATAAATAGGTCATGTTCTAATATCCATTTACAAGTTTACATAGCATTAAAGTAACTATATTAGCAATTTTCCACCCAAATGATAATTGCCAATTTCTTAATTCATTTTCACCTAAATTATGTCATTTATATGGAATTAATCCCAGTATGTAGGTCAAATCTAGGTCAAAATGGAATGTAGGTCAAGTGTGAAGGTCAAGGCAAGGTCACCAAAATTGAAATTTCCTAAAGGGTTGTATCATGATTCATCCAGTGGGTGCATGTATGAATTAATTATGCCATAAATTCAGGTATCTAGGTCAAATGTGAAATATAGGTCAAATAAATAGGTCAAGTTCGAATAGCCGTTTAAAGGTTGCATAGTATTAAATTAATTATAATGGCAATATTCATACTTCAAACGTTAACAGTGCTCATTACCTAATTAATTTATTTTCAGCTAAATGATGTCATTAATAAGAATTAATCCCATGCTGTGGACCAAATCTAGGTCAAAAGTGGAATGTAGGTCAACTGTGAAGGTCAAGTCAAGGTCACCAAAAATTGACATTTCCTTAAGGGTTGCACCATTTTTGATTTCACATACGTAAGTTAAAAGGTTCCAATGTTATTACTATTTTCCAATCAAATAAATGCAGTCCTCGTGCAGACTGTGCACAAGAAATGGACTAAAAACCAATAGACAAAAAATGCCACCATTTTAAGATTTAAAAGTTGAATAGCGCCGCAAATATTGAAGATATCAAAACAATTCAAAAAGGGTAGTAAACTACATATCATTATCCATCATGTAGCACTATTTAAATGATGATATAACATATTCTATTTTTTTGTTGACATACCTATTACTGGTATTAGCAAAGATGATGATTCAGAATGTTGTTTGCAGCGTTGGTATAAAATTGTGTTCAATAAAATGTCATAACACATTTAGTTTGCATTTTAATTAGCCAAAGCATGTATGTGTGCACCTACCCTTGAACAATAGTACAGAACTGTCTGACACGTACAACCCGTGCGCCAGCAGAAAACACAAAAAATAGCCTCTACCCGTCCCCCACCCCGCACCGGTTCTGCAAACCATACTTCATATCCAGTCCTACCTCATAAATCAATGCTTGAGTTGATTAGACAGGAGTGGCACCGATTGAAGCACTTCGTTACAGTATCGTTGACAGAGTTTGCGGGTCGACATTTAAATAGGATATATTACCCATAAGAACAGTGGACTTAGTTCATTCAAAACATAAAAATGACAAAGTTTGTGCGTACCTGGAAAACGCGCGTTTCTCAACAAAAATAACTTCCGTGTTTACGAGGAAGTTAATGATGAATTTACCAAATCCGTATTTAGTTTCGAAAAACAATATCTCGGCAATGTGAAGAATTGATTATGCATATACAATAATAAACTTAGTATTACATTATTATAGTAGTAGATTGTTACTCGACTTGTTATTCACAATATAACGAAACATTAATTAAATAGCTAGGTCAGTGATATACGAAATTAAATTTTGTGACGGAGACGGAGTTTTCATCCAGGCCAGAGAGGCGTCCAAAAACAACGATGGAGTGGCGTAAGATTATCTTAGCGCGACAGCACGAACGAAACAAGAAACAATGCGATGCATTTGCTGGGTTGATAGAAGCCCGTAAGTTATCCAACCCCGACACTGTCGGTTTACCACATTGTCAGTGTCAGTCATGGATTCTTACAAGTCCACTTCTGGCTTCTACGCTGTAATGCCTCTTATCAGACTTATGCCAGCTCTGATGTTTGTTGTCAAACTGTATGATTCTCTATCCTCTTGGCCCAAACTAGGTAACAGGTTCATCCTACTGACCCTAATGTCCCAAACCTATGCTTCAACCCAAGCCAAGGGAGTGCCTACCCGGTGGATACTGCTAATAATTTAGGCCAGTTAAGGGAATAAAAACACCTATTGCTTGATTTCATATTATATTACATCCTGCTATCTATTTGAAGTGTTTCCACATTTTATGCAGTCCAGCCGGACATTTTCGAATATGGATATTTTTGGCGCGCTTTTCGGGATGCTGAAATGTGACGTCACACATGACCCATACTCGCATCAGGCCGACCTTTCCATGCATTCAGAGCATGTTTACAAGGATAGCTTTTGGGTCAAAACAAGCGTCAAAATGAGTTATTGGGCGATATTCTGATGTAATACAAACACTAGTCATCATAGAGGAACAAGCAGTTATCTTATGGTTCCACATGAATCCAGTTTTATTCAAAACAATGAATGCGAATGGGCCTACAAGTCGACTAGGTTTCGCCGAGTTTGGGCTCGTTTTCAGAATAATTATCGAATGCAACCAACGGGAGGTAATCTACACCAGTAAACATACATAGCAAACATATATTGTATCCAGCTACAGAAAGTAACGTGTATAAAACTATAATCTCATAATATCACTAGAATATCGATATATGAAGGAGGAGTTGTACAATTTATCATAACAACTTAAAGGGAATAAAAACATCTATTGCTTGAATTTATGTTATATTACGTCCTGCTATCTATTTCCACGTCCACCAAGCAAAAAAAATCAAAAAAATTCAATGAATTAGAAATTCCACATTTTATGCTGTACATCCGGACATTTTCGAATATGCATATTTTTGGCACGCTTTTCAGGATGCCGAGATGTGACGTCACTTATGACTCAAACTCGCATCAGGCCGACCCTTTCCATGCATTCAGACCATGTTTACAAGTATAGCTTTTGGGTCGAAACGAGCGTCAGAATGAGTTATTGTGCAATTTTCCGACGTAATACAAACACTAATCATCATAGAGGAACAAGCAGTTATCTTACGGTTCCACGTGAATCCAATTTTATTCAAAACAACGTATGCGAATGGGCCTACAAGTCGACTAGGTTTCGCCGAGCTTGGGCTCGTTTTCAGAACAATTATATCGAATGCAACCAACGGGAGATAATCTACACCAATAAACATACATAGCAAACATATATTGTATCCAGCTACATAAAGTAACGGGTATAATCTCATAATATCACTAGAATATCGATATATGAAGGAGTTGTACAATTTACCATAAAAACATAAATCAGTTAGAGGTTTTCCGCTGGTCCCGCTAGCTCAGTGGGTAGGCGCATTGGTTGCTTGTCGTTTATTTTACAATCGGGCGATGCCGGTTCAATCCTGATAGCATGCAAACTATTGATTTTCTTTACAATTTTTTTGTTTATGTTTTCACGAAGTAATATAAACCAAATAATTTAGTATACTATGATGCACTGTTTGTAAATAATTTTTATTTTGTAGTAATTATTTATTCGCCACAAAAATGAAAATATGGTCATTATATAACGATGTTTCTAAATTTTATTTATCCAAACAAATGTAATGGATATCTAATTTATTAATTGTAAATATATTGTACAGTAATATATTGTAATTATATATGTGAAAACAGATTGTGATCTGTCTGGATAAATACAATTTAGAAACATCCTTGTATATAATGACCATATTTTCATTTTTGTGGCGAATAAATAATTACTACAAAAATATTTACAAACAGTGCATCATAGTATACTAAATGATTTGGTTTATATTACTTCGTAAAAACATAAACAAAAAAGTGTAAAGAAAATCAATAGTTTGCATGCTTTCAGGATTGAACCGGCGTCGCCCGATTGTAAAACAGACGCCAAGGAACCAACGCGTTGACCAACTGAGCTATCAAGGCCGGCAGAAATTCGCTGACTGATTTCAGTTGTTATGATAAATTGTACAACTCCTCCTTCATACATCGATATTCTAGTGATATTATGAGATTTTACACGTTACTTTCTGTAGCTGGATACAATATATGTTTGCTATGTATGTATATTGGTGTACATTATCTCCCGTTGGTTGCATTCGATATAATTATTCTGAAAACGAGCCCAGTGGCAGGGCCAAGCTCGGCGAAACCTAGTCGACTTGTAGGCTAATTCGCATTCATTGTTTTGAATAAAATTGAATTCATGTGGAACCGTAAGATAACTGCTTGTTCCTCTATGATGACTAGTGTTTGTATTACATCGGACTATTGCATAACAACTCATTCTGACGCTCGTTTCGACCCCAACATTATCCATGTAAACATGCTCTGAATGCATAGAAAGGGTCGGCCTGCTGCGAGTGTGAGTCATGTGTGACGTTAAGATATCACGTGATCGCCAAGCTCATTAAATTTTTATTTTCCGCGGGAATCGCTACACAGACGGGTTTAAAATCAAATTTATGCTACAAATGTATTTTTCTGTATTTTTAAAATGTTCTCGAATGTTACATGCAATATTAAACTTTCTGTACACATGTAAAACGGATTTTAACTAATGCCTTGTTTTTATTTCCTTTAAATCAGTCAGTGAATTTCCGTTGGTGCTGCTAGCTCAGTTGGTAGATGCGTTTGATTCTTGTCATTTATTTTACAATTGGGCGACGTCGGTTCAATCCTGATGCCAAACCATTGATTTTCTTTACATGTTTTCAAGAAGTAATATAAACCAAATCATTTTGTATACTATGATGCACTGTTTGTAAATATTTTTTTAGTAATTATTTATTCGCCACAAAAATGAAAATATGGGAATTATATAACGATGTTTCAACATTTTATTTATCCAAACAAATATAATGCTATGGATATATAATTTATTATTTGTATATATATATTGTATGGTAATATATTGTAATTATATATGTGAAAACAAACTGTGATCTGCTTTTGTGTGCTGAGGACAGCCAGCTAAAATTTCAAGCCCCCAGCTGATAATACTTAATAGGTCGGTGACATCTCAGATTTTGCATTAATAGCAGACTGCAGAATGATACCGATTACAAATCTTCACAACTTTTCTTTGAGTTCTGACTTCTTTTATTCACTATCATTTTATAAACGATTTGCTCCAAACGTACCTTTGGGGACTTCTTGTGAAGCAACATGCACCTCGGTATCAACTTTTTTTTACAAAATTCAAGTCTACTGATCCCTTGGACCAGTGAATAAAAAGTCTTAATATCAAGGCCTGTTACATAGGTATTTAAATACTGTTTTCAGGGTTTTCAAACACATTGACTAGAGTATTAAATTTACAGTATTTGATATTTTAGTACTAATTATAACCAAGTTAATGCAGTTAATTAATTAATTTGAGTTACGTTGCATGCCAACTCAACAGACCGACATATTTCAATAAAAGACCATGATGTCCATGATAATGAAGATATTTGTATAATTTACGATAGCTATAAAACCACATGAATTATGGTGTTAAACATCATTTAATAAAATATAATTAATAAGTCAATATTGGCTAATTACTGTGCTACCACAACAGATCGAGACATTTCAAGAAAAGGCCATGATTATGAAGATATTTGTATAATTTATGCAAGTTCTAAAACAAAACAAAAAAAATGGTTTTGAACAAATCTCATAATAATTGCATATTATTATTACAATTATAAAATAAAATTTTACTTTAAAGTTACACCTAGTACCCATAGCCTAGGCTAGGCAGCCATGTCCAAGGCTATATTTCTAGCAAATATTATGTACGAGTAGTAAGACTAGTCTAAAGTCTGTAAAGTATTGCAGAATTGGCATGGATTATATTAATAATATAAAGATACTATTCATTTTGCAAAGATTTTAATTCAAAGAAATATTATAAGTCACATCTGGCTCCGGCTGCAGTAACGCGCACACTGGGCTTTGCCGACACAGAACTCAAATATCATGATTTTTTAACTACCCAAAACCATATCGCGCACCGGAGGATGCAACCAATTTTTTTAACACAGACTAAATGAACATATTAGTTATGAACATTTTTTAAAATAACTTTCGATAGACCAGCATATATTTAATTTGCAAATGAAACACACTGTTGTCGTAAAATCAATGTAACCTAGCTTAATTCTGGTCAAATTTCAAAATTTAAACGACGTAGACAAAGTTGAACTTACCTCTGACAACAGCACAGCAGTGAATGAGGTAAATGACTGGAAAAAGCCCACCTAAACATGAGTTGAAACAAAACGCTACCTGCATGCCGGCAAAACAAGACGGTGCCACGCAAAACGACCCAGTTAGCAGAATTCGTTTAAGTGCCTACTTGAGTGCACAAGTAACTCACTGACAGTCGAAAGTGTCAGACACTGTCACTGACAGCAAATTGATATAACATCTCACTGTACAATCAGTAATTAGCTCAGCTTGGCATGAGTGACGGATGCAGGACCTTTCCAATTGATTTGGTCACTTGATCATTTTATATGACGTATATATATATATACATATATATAATAATATACACATCTATTCATAATAATCATATGACTATGTCTACAGTGGCATGAAGACATGCCATGCCTGAATACATGCTATCATTACAGTATGAGGACATGCCATGCCTGAATACATGCTATCATTACAGTATGAGGACATACCATGCTTGAATACATGCTATCATTACAGTATGAAGACATACCATGCTTGAATACATGCTATCATTACAGTATGAAGACATACCATGCTTGAATACATGCTGTCGTTACAGTATGAAGGCATAAAATCAAATTGTAATGTCCTAATCATGTGCACGTCAGTTTATCATTGTCAAACGTCAGCCAGTCAATTCCTGACAGCCAGTCAATTCCTGACAGCCAGTCAATTCCTGACAGCCAGTCAATTCCTGACAGCCAGTCAATTCTTGACAGCCAGTCAATTCCTGACAGCCAGTCAATTCCTGACAGCCAGTCAATTCCTGACAGCCAGTCAATTCCTGACAGCCAGTCAATTCCTGACAGCCAGTCAATTCCTGACAGCCAGTCAATTCCTGACAGCCAGTCGGTGTCGAATTCTCTGTCTCTTTTTGGCTTTTTAACTTTTGTTGTTTTCTTATGTCAATAATTTCAAAGTTAAATTGGAAGTTGACCAGATAGTGTACAAGACACTGACACCCGAGTCGTTCTACCTAGTTTCCAAACTTGCCGACAGGTGGTACTGACATGCATTAATGAGAGCTACTATTATGACCATTTCACAGTTTAGTCACTAAGTGGATGCAACATCACACCGTTGCTAAACAAAAGTGTAGTATTCGACACAAATTGGATATACAGCTGTACGTCATATTTCTTCATAAACAACCTGCCTAATGAGGGCCAAGAAACAACTTCGAACAATCGTAGAGTTGTGTCAAATAGATGTGGCGAAACTTGAAAAATGGCATCGGGGACACAGTGAAATTTGAAAAATTGTGTCCCACCTCAAAAAACAATATCACACAAAAATGGCATTAATGTAAGCATTTCATATATATATACAGCCCGTATATATATATATATATACATACACTATGTTTAAAAAAACTTATTTTCCTGTAACAATCAAAATTCACACAAAAAGTAACCTTAAAAAACTCAACATCTCCGGTGATAGTAATGCATTGCTCCTCAGCTACAATAAAATTGATATTGTATTGAAGCATCGCTCATGCATACACACGCACCAATCATTATAAATAATTTTTACATACATGCTCACTTATAAATACAAGTGCAGTCGTATCTCGCTTTGCAGTCACCTCGGTAAGACACATCACGATTAAGGTCTTAAATTAGTTCCATATAATGTAAGGCTAATAAGGTCACCTTGCTATAAAGGTCACTTTTGTTCAGTCCCAAGGGTCACTGTATGGTGTGTATGAGGTTCCATTGTACACTGTGTATAGTAATGACACTGCACAGGGTTTCTATGGACTTCATTTGCATAGTGAGTCTCAATTCCAATTCAACTTACCTGCATTCATAATCTTCAATTCCAATTCCGCTTAGTCAAAATGTTTTAGTTCAAATTTTGGAATTGAACTGAATAATTGCAATTTATTTCTGAATTGATCCGGGCCCTGAGCAAGGTGTACATTTGTCATTCGATTTTATACTTGTGTGATGAATGCACAATTTTTCTTGTTAAACGGAGATCCTAGTTTCTCATTTATTAATTACTATAAATGTTCTTAAGATTATACTAACTGTTGAAGGTATACTGCCTGCCAAATTGTGTAAAGGAAGCCCATTAACAAAGGTCACAGTTTGAAGGCACGTCTAGCTGAGTTAACTATCATACCCTTTGGTGTTCATTTTCCCACACGAGTAGATGAACAGATTGGCTCCCTTTAATAATTAAAGTAAACCATATTATACGATGGTACAGAGCACATCATTCTTCCAAAGTCTGAATAATGATCATGTATACATACGAGCAAATTGAGTACCCCCATGGTGGTGACTCTATCCTTATTAAGTACCCCCTGGTGGTGACCCTGTGACCTTGTGTTTTAGATAACAAGCTGTTTGAGAGTGCCGAAGGTCATCACCTTGCCAACGTCAAGCTGACGGTGGAACTGGAGCAGCTGAAAAAGGAGAACTTGGAACTGATGGTGAAAGTAGAGACTGGGTATGTGGCTGCGGAGGCTGACGAGCCGCTTGCTCATGGTGATCCCCGACAATTCCATGTTCGTAAGAAACCGAGTGCTTAACACTGACAATAATATTATAAAATATATGTGGAATTGTACAGAAATTGTTAATGAGCCCATGTGATCTTGGTGGTCAAAACCGCTATATATGTGTGTGTGTGTGTGTGTGTGTGTGTGTGTGTGTGTGTGTGTGTGTGTGTGTGTATGTGTGTGTGTGTTGTAAAGTGGTGACGTTATATCCTAATTTTACCTTTTAGTAATTATTTTGTATCTTTTAATTCTTACCCACTTATATTATTTCATTTATGTATTTGAAAAAGTATGTATTTTTGTATCTATTTACATGTGTCACTTATTTGCTTGTATTAAGGGTTTTTACCTGAAATCATATCGATACTAGGGTTGTTAGTTAAATTGTATAAATACCCTGTTGGTTTTATAAAATATGTGCGCAGTGGCACATTGACTAGAGCATCAGACTCTCAATCGAGAGAACCCGGGTATGAATATTGTGCTGCCATGTCGAACCTTGGACAAGTTCGTTCATTCTATATTGATCCAGTTCACCAGCTGTATGAATGAGTACCTGGTTAGAAACTGTGGTGGAATCTTGTTTACGAATAGTCTTTACGCATTAATTGCAGCATGGCTGAACGCTTCCAAGAGAAGTCGAAATGGTATTTGATTGAACAGGTTTGCTATGGAGTAAAATATAAACCGCTAACTAAAGTGCTAAGGATTGGATACTGCGCTATGTAAAAACTTACTTTTACGTTTACTTTTTTATTACCTAGGGGTGGCAGTGGACAGGGGGACAAGAACATGGCCCAGAAACTGCTGACCCTACAGGAAGAACTCACAGAGTTCCATAAGAGGAAAGGAGAGGTAGGCTGAATTCTCCGAGCTACGTATCAGTCATCTGATTCAGTCTGACCTCTGTTTCAGTGTACCTTATTAGTTCTATTAACCATACATGCCGTGATTAATCTACACCACCTTTTTAGCAGTGTATGACACCATGACAGTAATCTCCAGTGGCAACCTCGACTGTTGAAGCCATCATTGTACAAAATGCACTGAGCATCTGCAGAAAATGGTTAAATACCCCATAACACATTCAACATACACCAAATTTTATATATTTTCGTACTTCAAATATTTTAAGCATACAATTTAGGAGGACAATTTAAGTCCTTTGGGCCGAAGGTCCAACGGACTTATGCCATCACTCTGCGTCCACTGTGCGCCATTAGCTGCCATATCTCAGAAACCGTTCTGCAACTTCTCAAATTTTGCATAGACATATCTTAGGGTACTGCCACTGTGCACGAGAAATCTGTATGTGATTGAATCATTCTAAGAGCCCCCCATGTCCCCTAAAACTAGTAAATTTTCACATTTTGCCTATTTTTTCAAAAACTTGTTGCCAATTTTTATAGCAGTCATAATTTTTGAAACCGTGTAAAGCACCGTACCCAACCATTACAAGAATGTAACAAAACAATGTTACAATTTTTCCGACTAATCACTCATTTGGGGTCACATAAAGTACAAAGGACTTCAGGGCCTCTTGGCCCATTTTTATATTTGACCTTTTAAGATTTTTCAGATCGTTATCACAGTTTTAGATGCTGCTAAAAGGGGGTGTATTCTAATAAAGGCATGTAAATCAGGTATGTCATCTTAATTTGTATCCTGAGTAGGATTATTTGTGCTGCAGAACTCCCAACAGATCATCGATCTCAACAAAGCAGTGCAGGAGAAAGAAAAAGAACTTCAAGCAAAGGATCAAAAGTAAGGAATGTTAACTAAAGTTGCTACCACCACTGGTTCAGCTCATCATGAATCTGGTTCTTTGATGTTTCCGAATAGTTTAAATAATATCCGCATTTTATTTAATAAAACTGCATAGATCTGTTTAAATGGTAGGAAGAATTGATTTTTGTCTTTATATCTGGTAATATGCTTTAGCCAACGTCTGTCTTTCAACACGCTGTATTTATCAGTCACATGGGCTTCATAATGTTAATGATCTATTAGTAACTCTTCAAGATCTACACTCTGAATAAACTATCGTCATCCCATCAGAATCCATCATACATGTGATCTGTTACTTTCCCTTCACGATCCAACATTTGAATGATCTGCTATTATCCCAACAGGACCGTCCTATTTATGATATGTTACTTCCTCTTCATGATCTGCTCTCTGAATGATCTGCTGTTATCCTCTCAGGATCTGTCATATTTATGATATGTTACTTCCCTTTCAGAATCCAACATTTGAATGATCCACTGTTATCCCAACAGGATCCATCATGTCAGTGATCTTTTCCTGTCTCTTTCAGAATCCAAGAACTGGAGACTCGGATTCAGCAGCTGAATGAAGTGAATGAAAACATGGAGCAGAATCTAATAGAAGCAACCACGTCGAATCAGGTATGTGGTCTTCTGTGGCGAGAGCTCAGTGGTATACATTCTAACTATTCTAACTAGAAGGTAGGTCCTTTTATATAGCACTGTATCCAATAGAGTTGTTCCGATTCTTACACTCCATATTTTGGCTTCCGATCAATTATAATTGTGCGATATCAATGATAATTTCAATTTCTGTGAAATATGTACGATAAACAAATTACCAAAACCAATTTAGATTTTGTGGAAAAAAACCACCATTGGCATCATTCAAAACTGCTGTGATTACACCTTGTTCGGAAACCATGATGAACGAAACCCCCTACAACTGATCTCATCTCCCTGGGAGTGCTGGGAGATGAACAACACGCCCTACAACTGGCCTTCACCACCATGTCTTATAGGTCCTGAGAGATGAACAACACGCCCTACAACTGGCCTTCACCTCCATGTCTTATAGGTCCTGGGAGATGAACAACAAGCCCTACAACTGGCCTTCACCTCCATGTCTTATAGGTCCTGGGAGATGAACAACAAGCCCTGCAACTGGCCTTCACCTCCATGTCTTATAGGTCCTGGGAGATGAACAACAAGCCCTGCAACTGGCCTTCACCTCCATGTCTTATAGGTCCTGGGAGATGAACAACAAGCCCTACAAGTGGCCTTCACCTCCATGTCTTATAGGTCCTGGGAGATGAATAACAAGTTCTACAAGTGGCCTTCACCTCCATGTCTTATAGGTCCTGGGAGATGAGCAACAAGCCTTGCAACTGGCCTTCACCTCCATGTCTTATAGGTCCTGGGAGATGAACAACAAGCCCTGCAACTGGCCTTCACCTCCATGTCTTATAGGTCCTGGGAGATGAACAACAAGCCCTGCAACTGGCCTTCACCTCCATGTCTTATAGGTCCTGGGAGATGAGCAACAAGCCTTGCAACTGGCCTTCACCTCCATGTCTTGTTTCAAATAATACATATAATATATCCATGTCAAATTATTATTTTTAATGGTACAAGTTGTAGACTTTACTTATTATAAAAAATGCTATGTAATTGCAAATAATAAGGATCAGGAGATTCATCTAAGACTGCGTTCTCAAGAAACCACCTAATAAACCAACATTAAACTAAATCAGTAGGTCAAAAATTAAATTCCTTTCATAGAATTAAATAAATCAGACTCAACATGTTAGTAATCCCCGATTTCATATGTATGTACATGCATAGGAAAAGTGCATTCTGTGCACATGCATGCGTGCATGCGTGAGGTGAGCATGTGTGTGGTGTGAGCATGCTTACATGATTGTGGTATTTATCATTTAGGCACTGTTTTGTACAGCATAAATTTGACAGGTGATTGTCAGTTCTTAATTTTGTATAAATATATAGCAATTTTGCCTTGTGCATGTTACTTGATAATTTTTTAAACAAATAAAGTTTAACATACATAGCAATCCCTTATAAACTATGTAAATTAATTTTTTTGTTGCAGGTGCTAGGAGATGAACAACAAGCCCTACAACTCGCGTTCACCTCCCTGGAGTGTAAGTTTCGTAAGATCCAGGAGGATAATAATGATCTGGTGTCGCGGTGGCTGGCGCTGAAGTCACGTGATGCGGACAAGATGAATGCAGAGAACGACAAGGTGCTGGAGCAGAAGAACATCAGGATGCAGAAGGAGCTGGCTGAGGCTGCCAGGGAGCAGGTCAACATCCCTCCTCCCACCAGGTACAGGTCAACATCCCTCCCCCACCAGGTACAGGTCAACATCCCTCCCCCCGCCAGGTACAGGTCAACATCCCCCCACCAGGTACACATCAACATCCTTTTCCACCCACCAGTTACAGGTCAACATCCCTCCCCACCAGGTACAGGTCAACATCCCTCCCCCGCCAGGAACAGGTCAACATCCCTCCCCCCACCAGGTACACATGAACATCCTTCCACCCACCAGTTACAGGTCAACATCCCTCCCCCCGCCGGGTACAGGTCAACATCCCTCCCCCTGCCAGGTACAGGTCAACATCCCTCCCCCCGCCAGGTACACATGAATATCCTTCCACCCACCAGTTACAGGTCAACATCCCTCCCCCCACCAGGTACACATGAACATCCTTCCACCCACCAGTTACAGGTCAACATCCCTCCCCCCGCCGGGTACAGGTCAACATCCCTCCCCCCACCAGGTACACATCAACATCCTTCCACCCACCAGTTACAGGTCAACATCCCTCCCCCTGCCAGGTATAAGTCAACATCCCTCCCCCTGCCAGGTATAAGTCAACATCCCTCCCCCCGCCAGGTACAAGTCAACATCCCTCCCCCCTGCCAAGTGTGGGTCAACATCCCTCCCCCTGCCAGGTACAGGTCAACATTCCCCCTGCCAGAAAGCATCCAGATACAGGTCAACATCCCTCCCCCCACCAGGTACAAGTCAACATCCCTGACGATATACCATGCCTGAATACATGCTGTCGTTACAGTATGAAAATATACCATGTCTGAATACATGCGGTCGTTATAGTATGAAGACATACCATACCTGAATACATGCTGTCAATACAGTATGAAAATATACCATACCTGACTACATGCTGTCATTACAGTATAAAGACATACCATGCCCGAATACATGCTGTCATTACAGTATGAAGACACCATGCCTGAATACATGCTGTCATTACAGTATGAAGACATACCATGCCTGAATACATGCTGTCATTACAGTATGAAGACATACCACGCCTGAATACATGCTGTCATTACAGTATGAAGACATACCAAGCCTGAATGTATGCTGTCGTTACAGTATGAAGACATACCAAGCCTGAATACATGCTGTCGTTACAGTATGAAGACATACCAAGCCTGAATACATGCTGTCGTTACAGTATGAAGACATACCAAGCCTGAATGCATGCTGTCGTTACAGTATGATGACATACCACGCCTGAATACATGCTGTCGTTACAGTATGAAGACATACCACGCCTGAATACATGCTGTCGTTACAGTATGAAGACATACCAAGCCTGAATACATGCTGTCGTTACAGTATGAAGACATACCATGCCTGAATACATGCTGTCGTTACAGTATGAAGACATACCAAGCCTGAATACATGCTGTCGTTACAGTATGAAGACATACCACGTCTGAATACATGCTGTCGTTACAGTATGAAGACATACCACGTCTGAATACATGCTGTCATTACAGTATGAAGACATACCACGCCTGAATACATGCTGTCGTTACAGTATGAAGACATACCAAGCCTGAATACATGCTGTCGTTACAGTATGAAGACATACCACGCCTGAATACATGCTGTCGTTACAGTATGAAGACATACCAAGCCTGAATACATGCTGTCGTTACAGTATGAAGACATACCATGCCTGAATACATGCTGTCGTTACAGTATGAAGACATACCAAGCCTGAATACATGCTGTCGTTACAGTATGAAGACATACCACGTCTGAATACATGCTGTCGTTACAGTATGAAGACATACCACGTCTGAATACATGCTGTCATTACAGTATGAAGACATACCACGCCTGAATACATGCTGTCGTTACAGTATGAAGACATACCAAGCCTGAATACATGCTGTCGTTACAGTATGAAGACATACCAAGCCTGAATACATGCTGTCGTTACAGTATGAAGACATACCAAACCTGAATACATGCTGTCGTTACAGTATGAAGACATACCAAACCTGAATACATGCTGTCATTACAGTATGAAGACATAACGTGCCTGAATACATGCTGTCATTACAGTGTCATTACAGTGTGAAGACATACCAAACCTGAATACATGCTATCATTACAGTATGAAGACATAACGTATGATACGACTGTCATTACAGTATGAAGACATGCAAGCCTGAATACATGCTGTCATTACAGTATGAAGACATACCAAGCCTGAATACATGCTGTCGTTACAGTATGAAGACATACCAAACCTGAATACATGCTGTCATTACAGTATGAAGACATAACGTGCCTGAATACATGCTGTCATTACAGTATGAAGGCATACTGTACCTGAATTCATGTTTTCATTACAGTGTGAAGACATACCAAACCTGAATACATGCTATCATTACAGTATGAAGACATAACGTGCCTGAATACATGCTGTCATTACAGTGTGAAGACATACCAAACCTGAATACATGCTATCATTACAGTATGAAGACATAACGTGCCTGAATACATGCTGTCATTACAATGTGAAGACATACCAAACCTGAATACATGCTATCATTACAGTATGAAGACATAACGTGCCTGAATACATGCTGTCATTACAGTATGAAGACATACCAAGCCTGAATACATGCTGTCATTACAGTATGAAGACATACCAAGCCTGAATACATGCTGTCGTTACAGTATGAAGACATACCAAGCCTGAATACATGCTGTCGTTACAGTATGAAGACATACCAAACCTGAATACATGCTGTCGTTACAGTATGAAGACATACCAAACCTGAATACATGCTGTCATTACAGTATGAAGACATAACGTGCCTGAATACATGCTGTCATTACAGTATGAAGGCATACCGTACCTGAATTCATGTTTTCATTACAGTGTGAAGACATACCTTACCTGAATACATGCTGTCATTACAGTGTGAAGACATAACGTGCCTGAATACATGCTGTCATTACAGTATGAAGGCATACCGTACCTGAATTCATGTTTTCATTACAGTGTGAAGACATACCAAACCTGAATACATGCTATCATTACAGTATGAAGACATAACGTGCCTGAATACATGCTGTCATTACAGTATGAAGACATACCAAGCCTGAATACATGCTGTCATTACAGTATGAAGACATACCAAACCTGAGTACATGCTGTCATTACAGTATGAAGACATACCAAGCCTGAATACATGCTGTCATTACAGTATGAAGACACCAATCCTGAATACATGCTGTCATTACAGTATGAAGACATACCAAACCTGAATACATGCTTTCATTACAGTATGAAGACATACCAAACCTGAATACGTGCTGTCATTACAGTATGAAGACATACCAAACCTGAATACATGCTGTCATTACAGTATGAAGACATACCAAACCTGAATACATGCTCTCATTACAGTATGAAGACATACCAAACCTGAATACGTGCTGTCATTACAGTATGAAGACATACCAAACCTGAATACATGCTGTCATTACAGTATGAAGACATACCAAACCTGAATACATGCTTTCATTACAGTATGAAGACATACCAAACCTGAATACGTGCTGTCATTACAGTATGAAGACATACCAAACCTGAATACATGCTGTCATTACAGTATGAAGACATACCAAACCTGAATACATGCTCTCATTACAGTATGAAGACATACCAAACCTGAATACGTGCTGTCATTACAGTATGAAGACATACCAAACCTGAATACATGCTGTCATTACAGTATGAAGACATACCATGCCTGAATACATGCTGTCATTACAGTATGAAGACATACCAAACCTGAATACATGCTCTCATTACAGTATGAAGACATACCAAACCTGAATACATGCTGTCACTACAGTATGTTGTGATGTATGGAGCACAGTGGTGCAGTAGATAGATTATTGGCCTCTTGATCGAGAGAATCTGGTTTCGAATCAGGAGCTGCTGTGTTGCACTCGGCTGTATAAATGAGTACCTGATAATGGTGGATATGTGTGTACCAGTAGTCTTCGCACATTAATTGCAATGTGGCTGAATGCTTTCCACATAAGTCGAGATGGTGTTCGGTTGAACAGGTCTGCCAGGGAGTAAAGTGTAAAGCGTTTTGCGCAATCCTGAGGACTGGACACTGCGCTATATAAGAACTTACCTTTTGCTTGACTTTACTTGACAGTGTATTAAGGTGTTGCTTTGTGTGTTGTTAGCAGGGACAGTATTGGAGGGTTGGGGACACCACCTGTCTGTTCCTTTGTCGTCACCATCCCAAGTAGAGCCCTCAACATCCTGGTAAGTTTTCTACTTCTAGTTCTACTCCTTACTTCTTCAGTGTTCGACTGGGATTACCGTTGCTCCCAGGCTGTTATGCAAGATAACATTTTGACCAGTCCAAAGACATAAATAAATAACACTGAAAGTCAATGGGAGGTGATCACTTAATTCTGTCTTTTGGGTAGGTTCACGATGGGAAGTGATCACTTAATTCTGTCTTTTGGGTAGGTTCACGATGGGAGGTGATCACTTAATTCTGTCTTTTGGGTAGGTTCACGATGGGAGGTGATCACTTAATTCTGTCTTTTGGGTAGGTTCACGATGGGAGGTGATCACTTAATTCTGTCTTTTGGGTAGGTTCACGATGGGAAGTGATCACTTAATTCTGTCTTGGGTAGGCTCACGATGGGAGGTGATCACGTCTTTTGGGTAGGTGGGGAAGTGATCACTTAATTCTGTCTTTTGGGTAGGTTCACGATGGGAGTGATCACTTAATTCTGTCTTTTGGGTAGGTTCACGATGGGAGGTGATCACTTAATTCTGTCTTTTGGGTAGGTACACGATGGGAAGTGATCACTTAATTCTGTCTTTTGGGTAGGTTCACGATGGGAGGTGATCACTTAATTCTGTCTTTTGGGTAGGTACACGATGGGAAGTGATCACTTAATTCTGTCTTTTGGGTAGGTTCACGATGGGAGGTGATCACTTAATTCTGTCTTTTGGGTAGGTTCACGATGGGAGGTGATCACTTAATTCTGTCTTTTGGGTAGGTACACGATGGGAGGTGATCACTTAATTCTGTCTTTTGGGTAGGTACACGATGGGAGGTGATCACGTAATTCTGTCTTGGGTAGGCTCACAACGGGAGGTGATCACTTAATTCTGTCTTTTGGGTAGGTTCACGATGGGAGGTGATCACTGAATTCTGTCTTTTGGGTAGGTTCACGATGGGAGGTGATCACTTAATTCTGTCTTTTGGGTAGGTTCACGATGGGAGGTGATCACTTAATTCTGTCTTTTGGGTAGGTTCACGATGGGAGGTGATCACTTAATTCTGTCTTTTGGGTAGGTACACGATGGGAAGTGATCACTTAATTCTGTCTTTTGGGTAGGTTCACGATGGGAGGTGATCACTTAATTCTGTCTTTTGGGTAGGTTCACGATGGGAGGTGATCACTTAATTCTGTCTTTTGGGTAGGTTCACGATGGGAGGTGATCACTTAATTCTGTCTTTTGGGTAGGTTCACGATGGGAGGTGATCACTTAATTCTGTCTTTTGGGTAGGTACACGATGGGAAGTGATCACTTAATTCTGTCTTTTGGGTAGGTTCACGATGGGAGGTGATCACTTAATTCTGTCTTTTGGGTAGGTTCACGATGGGAGGTGATCACTTAATTCTGTCTTTTGGGTAGGTACACGATGGGAGGTGATCACTTAGTTCTGTCTTTTGGGTAGGTACACGATGGGAGGTGATCACTTATTTCTGTCTTTTGGGTAGGTACACGATGGGAGGTGATCACTTAATTCTGTCTTTTGGGTAGGCCCACAATGGGAGGTGATCACTTAATTCTATGTCTTTTGGGTAGGTTCACGATGGGAGGTGATCACTTAATTCTGTCTTGGAAAGCTCACGATGGGATGTGATCGCTTACATTCTATGTCTTTCAGGAGGCTCACGATGGGGAGGTTCAAGCTGTCCGTTGGAGTCCTTCTGGCAAACTCTTTGCCACGGGAGGTTCAGATAGGAAGGTGAAACTGTGGCAGGCAGTTGGAGGTAAAAGTTCCATCGGGTCTGCCATTTTCAGTTGTATATTATTATCGGTGATGTAACTTTGCGTTTTCAGTATATTACCGTCCTCCTTGTAATCCTTGCAATGTTTGTTATTCTGAAATTAGAAACCTACTCTTCACTTTATCCTTGATCAAAAATAATTTTAAAATCGTAGTGAAAAAAATATTTTAAACATTTAATAGTTTCTATTAAATTGAATAGTTTTATTACATCACAAGTGTAAAATTACTCTTAAGGTATATATACAGCTGTATATATATAACATATATATATATATATATATATAACAATTACAAGTATGATTACCATGCTGTTTTAACAGTTCATCCCTCATTACTCTAAGTGCCATGGTTGCTACATTATATATATTGCCTTTACATATATATATATATATATTTGATTGTTGCCAGATATATACAGTTAATTACTAGAATAGATACCAACAATTTGGCAATAAATATGTTTGATGTTGGAATTACCTCATGCCTGATTGCCACCATTGTAACTGGGACCATACCTATTCATAACAGAATGTTAAAAATATATTTGTGATATGCCTTGCTTCTCCATAGGGCCATTCTCCTACCTGAGAGAACTGAGTGGTGTTCAATTCTGTAGGTGGCGCCACAGAAGAAAATTGAAGATCAGATTATTGTAATGGCGATAATTTCTGCCTTTAGTTTGTTGCGCCATTACTCAAAAATGCCTACCCTCTGGATGGCACTATACACATAAAATGACATGTTTTTTTACGTAAATTTAAAGAAAAAAATTCAACTTCATGCAAGTTAAGTAAGGTGTCCCAAAATTACCCCTCGAAACATTTGTGAAAATATGCATAACATTATGATCAATTAATGTACATTTAACAAATGTCGTGTATGAACTCAAAAAACCCATAAGACCCTTAGCCAAAGAGGAATTTCAAGAAAATAAAGGTGGGAAAGAGACGCTTTCCAAAATAATTTTTTTGAAATTAAAAAAAACCAAACTTCTTTCGAATGATTGTAAATTTTTTGCCCAGGATGCAAATTATCTAGGGGGAAAGGTTAACATGCTCTTGGGTGCGCGCGTGCGTGCATGCACACTGCTAGCTCAACTATAATTACATTATTTACAGGTAAATGCGAGCCAAAGGGCATGTTGACGGGGAGCAATGCGGCCGTCATGTCCGTCGAGTTTGACATGGAGGTGGGTGAAATATGTTTTCCCTGTCTGATATCATCAGTTATTGGAACTTTCACCTCTCAATCGAGACCATCCAAGTTCAGCAAGTTTTTTTCAGTTTTTGTTTAAAGATGGTTATGTGCTTGATGATCTGCCCTGCCCCAGTGACGTGGGCGTTAAGTTACAAAGTTATAAAATAAAATTTTTTGTTTTCCACACAGCACAGCTTTTAAATGACACCTCGTTTGTTGAAACATCTTCAGTAGTTTTTTTAATTATTGTTAAGATTTAAGGAGACTTAAAAGGCGACCGTTTGAGAAACAAGATTATTTGAACTCATTCTGTTTATAGTTTCTTAATCTGTTTGTTCAGAAATGCATTTATTTTAATAGTTTTTCATTAATTGTTGAGAAAAATAAACTGGACAACATTTAGATGAGATTAGAATTGATGAGAAATGATTCCATTGAATTCTGCGTGTTATCGTTGTTTGTTGACGTGTTTTCAGGAGATGTTCTTGTTGGCAGCATCTAATGACTTCGCCTGCAGAATCTGGAGTCTGCCAGCGCTGAGGCTGCAGGTATGACAGGACATGTGGCTCACTCAGTCACAGTGCTCATGATGGCACTGTATGTGTGTGTGTGTGTGTGTGTGTGTGTGCGTGTGCGTGTGGGTGTGTGTGTGTGTGTGTGTTTGTGGACTAAATGTTTGTTTAAGTAGATGTTGTGCAGGGATATTTTGTAATTTATCAATACACGATATATCCATGTTCAGCCAATCAGCACCGCTTTGCCACATTTGCAGCTATGCGGAGTGATGGCGCGCTCTATATTAATATACAGCGTTTTGATAACAAAATCATTTAAAATCACGTTTTGCGTAACAAATGTGCAACAAATATTTCAGAGTTTGCCACTATTCTATGTGATTTTTGATTATAAATATATACATCAACTTTATTTACAAGTTGTTATTTAAACTTTGAGGATGAAGCACAAAAGTAACTTTTTCTCAAAACGAAGAAAACGGATATATCGCGTTTTGCCCTGAAACCCCTTGTATATATATATATATATATTTTCTAATATACCACACTTAATGACGTTTTCATTATCATCAGCGGTTAGCATTTCCTTGAAATGACCACAGTTGAAGGAGTCTCTCTGCTACGAACACCTCTGTCTACAGCACACTCTCACTGGTCACTGTGGCAAGGTCCTGGCTGCCAAGTTCCTGGGGGAACCCAACAAGGTTGTCTCGGGCAGTCACGACAGAACACTCAAACTGTGGGACCTGCGCAGCAAGAATTGTAAGTACTCGCAAATTTGTCCACCCTCCAGGTGGCGCCACACACAAACTTGCCCACCCTCCAGATGGTGCCACACAAACATGCCAACGCTCCAGATGACGCCAGACACAAAAACATGCCCACCCTCCAGATGGTGCCAAATGTTTTCATAGCAGACGTTTGTTATAACGTAATTATGAAAGGTTTCGCCAAGGTTTCTGTGATTGTTGCAGTTTACGTTCTGTGTTGCGGAAAATCGATTTGCATTAATCTAATGTCTGCTACGAACCCTATAAGCTGGTAAGAGCCGTTAAACCACAGGGAATTTTTTTAAATAAGGCGTTATTTTTCTTCGGAAGCATTGTAGATTAATCTCTGAGTTTTTTGGTACTGCTATTGTTATGATGTAATTTTGAAAGGTTATCGCTAAGTGCACATGGTTTCTGTGGTTGTTGCACGTATCATGTTATCTTGCGACCAACTTTCTTTTCATGGAGGCGTCATGCACAGGAAACTTGGTAAAGAGAGGAGTAGTTTTTAAAATATGACAGCTATTACAATTTGACATGTCATGACAAACTTGTGTCAACATTACACCCGAATCCCTTTATCTCAGAATGTAAACAGATTCGTTACCACTGTCTATAACCAGGTACTCATATCTATAGCTGAGTGAATTTGTCACAAGGTCACTGAAAAACAGAACAAAAATCAAAACACTGACAGCACAGTTATTGATGTTAACTCATGGTATTTGTCACACCTACTTACTTACTTAGGCCTGTTTGCTCGCTGGGAGCATAGGCCATCGACTATGGTCCTCCACTGTTGTCTGTTTGATGCCATTTTCTCAATTTCTTTCCAAGCTTTTCCCATCTGCTTTCTTTCGCTTTCTGTGTTTCTCGGCCTTCCTCTTTTTCTCTTCCCTGGGGGGTTCCAACTAATTGCTTGTAAGTTTCTTCAGGGTATGTCCTAACCACCTCCATTTTCTCTTTATTTCATTTTCCATTTGTAGTTGTTTGGTAGGCATTTGTTGATCAAGGTCTGTAATCTTTTTAGTGTTTTCTGTGTAATTCGCCATGTCTCTGAGCCATAGAGTAACACTGCCTTGACATTTGAGTCGAATATCCTCAGTTTGGTGTTAAGCTTGATTTGTTTTGCCTTCCAAATGTTTCTCAAAATGAGAAATGCCACTCTTGCTTTTTCTATCCTTGCTTTGTCGTCTTCTTCTGTGCCTCCACTCTTGTTAATGACACTTCCCAGGTATGTGAAGGAGTCGGTTTCTTCCAGTGGTTCCCCTCCTAATATGACTGGGCTGTTATTCTTCATGTTGACTTTCATGATCTTTGTCTTGCTTCTGTTGATATTGAGTCCTATCTGTATTGATACTGTGTTTAGAAGCTCTGTTTTCTCCTGCATCTGTTGGTGACTGTGGGACAGGGGAGCGAGGTCATCTGCAAAGTCCAGGTCGTCCAACTGGCTCCAAGGTGTCCATTGGATACCATTTCTACTGTTTTCTGTTGTCTTTTTCATAATCCAATCTATGGCAAGCAGGAAGAGGAATGGTGACAGAAGGCAATCTTGCCTCACTCCTGTCTTCACCATAAATGAGTCTGTGAGTTGTCCTGCATGAATGACCTTACATGCCATGCCTTCATAGCTACTTTGTATCTGAGAAATGAATCTCTCTGGTATCCCGTAGTGTCACAGGAGCTTCCGTAGTGTCTCCCTGTTGAGGCTATCAAATGCCTTCTCAAAGTCTACAAAGTTTATATACAGGGATGAGTCCCATTCCATTGATTGTTCAACTATGATCCGGAGTGTAGCTATTTGGTCGGTGCATGATCTATCTTTATGGAAGCCTGTCTGGTGATCTCTGAGTCTGGCGTCCACTGCTGTTTTCAGTCTGTCCAAGATGACTCTGTTGAGGATCTTACCGGATACTGACAGGAGCATTATCCCTATGTAGTTCTTGTATTCCTGCAGGTCTCCTTTCTTTGGGAGTTTCACCAGGTATCCTGCTTTCCATTCAGTCGGTATTTCTTCTTGATCCCCTATCTTCCCGAATCAGATCATGCATCATCTCAGTGGAGGTCTCAATTTTTCTCTTGATTGCCTCGACAGGAATTTCATCGGGCTGGAAGCTTTCCCTCTCTTCAGGTGATTAATGGCTTTCTCGATCTCTGCCTTGCTTGGTTTTTCACAGTTTACCTGGAGTAGTTCAGCTGGTAGGATATCTGGTGGGTTCTGTGGTGGTTGTCAGTTCAGCAGTTCATCAAAATGTTCTCTCCATCTCTTCAACTGATCTTCGTCACTGGTAAGTAGGTTGCTGTTTTTGTGTTTGATTGGCCTGTCGGTGTGCTTGTACTTTCCTGCTAACTTTCATGTTGTGTTATTCAATTGTTTCATGTTCCCTTGGGCTGTGGCATCCTCTGCTTCCTTGGCAAGGCCATCGATGAAGTTTTTCCTGTCTGTTTTTATACTTTTCTTGTAACTTGATCTTTTTCTTCTTTGTTGTGAATGCTGCATAGATGAGCCTTGGTCCCACTGCCTCCGGGCTGATGAGGGTGCTCTGTGCCTCTTGTCACAACTTGAATGCCACTCCTTCTGTGTGATGGGCATCTTCTTCTTCTTACCCCTAGTAAAGTATAATTTCTCCTGTGTTCAGTCTGACTTGTCCTGAATGTATCCACCTTGTTTCGCATAGTCCTAATACTGTGATGTTGCAGGCACATCCTTCCCTTGCTATTTGGGCTGCTTTGTTTGCTTCGTACATAGTTCTCATATTCCATGTTCAGATTTTTGACATTTTCTTGGAAGATAAAAAGGCCATCGGCGATGTAGCTTCCTTCCGGCTTTCACTGCACAGCGTCATACTCTTCATGGGAGGCCCTCCCTTTCCCAAGTTCAGTACAGTTCCTTTGGTCGATGTTTTCATAACAATCTGTTTTTTACGGGAAAGGGTTGTTAGCCCTTTGCCCAACCCTCCTCTTTTCATATCTGGGCTTGGGACCGGTGTTGACCGGAGTTATTAGATTAATTTAAATTTAGTATACAATCATCTTGCACTGCAGGCATAAAGACATTGTTCGCGGGGTCAAAGTGCAACGACTTGATGACCTCTGACACGTACGGGACGACCATAGTGAGCGGTCACTTCAACAAGAAATTGATGTTCTGGGACCCGAGAGTGGACACCTGCAACCAGGAGATCCTCATGGAAGGCCAGATCACATCCCTCGACTTCTCTCCAGGTCCGTCCAGTCTCCAGTCTTTTTGATTCGAGTCGCAAGGACTTGACTGGTGTCCGACTCGAGTCGCAGATTTCAGTGACTTGCGACTCGACTCGGACTCAACCGTAAAATGACTCGGACTCGAGCCAGTGACTCGTGCCTGTGTCAGTATGTATATTAGGCTTAGATAATATTAATAATTCCATTTTATGTATGCACAGTACTGTGATGCTGTTGCGGGTAACGTCACCTCTTCAATAAATTAAACTCTACGTGACTGTGGAGGCATCTAACCACGACTGTTTCAATTATGGATACATGTGTATGCCAAATGAGTGCTGTGCCGAAAGTTATCTCAATAATCATGCTACGTGTATGGTTTTCATATGAAACATTTTATCTGCAGTAAGTAAACATAGTCGTCATTGTATAATCACAACAGTTATAACTTATTGTATGTATCCTGTATGTAGGAATACAATTGAGAGACTGAAAATAGTGATGAGATTCGATTTGAAATTCCGAGAGGTGACTCGAGTAGTGACTAGAAATTTTCAGAGGTGACTCGAGACTTGACTAAAAATTCTTAGAGATGACTCGAGACTCGACGTGGACCCGATAGTGAAATGACTCAAGAACATGCAACTTGCCAACGCCCATTCTCCCCGCACGTGTGACCCGCGTCAGTAAATTGGATACTAAGTCACACAAGTCTATTCTGTAGACGAGCCGAAAATAGCTATCTAGGTCATGTCCCATCAATTTTGTGATTTTGGCAGAAATGCACATCTTATGATCCCATGTGTCAATGTACACGTTATTTTAATAGAACCCCAAACTAATAAAATGCTAAATGTGTGATTTCTATGGGCATAGTTTTTTTCACATATCCCAGTTTTTTAAACTATGTTTCTCAAAATGTTTCTTTTGAAAGTTTGCTTAATTTTTTGCAATAATTAAAAAATACTAACAATATTTCAACGAATGAAGTATCTATCCATTCTCTCCACACATATTTCCAGTGGTGATTGAATTAACGTATTCGTTCAAGTAAGCGTACATGCCCTAGTTAGTGTACACTCCCTTTTTAGCAGCATCTGACAGCATGACAGCGATCTCAAGGCCAACCTCGACTGTTGTATCCACCATTGTTACTTAGTTTCTATCAATATCACAAGGCAATGAAATATATATTAAAAGATCCACCTAAATTATCAATTTAACGTTCTTGCTCATATATGGATGCCCACTTCGCTTGTCAGTCAGGTCCGCTGAGACGACTGTTCCCAGAAACCCAAGAAAGTAGGTGTATACCTATGTATACATATCGAAACACAAAATTTGACATAACATGACATTCAGGTAATTGTAAATAATGTAGTAATTGTTGTGTTTGCCAGATGGAATGGTTCTACTGAGCTGTACGCGCGACGATGCCATCAGTCTTATCGATCTACGCAGCAACCAGGTCATGAAGACGCTGCGGTGAGAGATCAAACAGCAGGGTTCATATGGAGTCTCAAAATCCTGGAGTAACGTGGAATTTCACTGGTTAAAAGGAGGTTGCCCTTCCATTTTATTGTAAAATCACGTTATACAGTACAAACAACAGTAGGACCTATGGTCACCTCAGTAATACAGCCACCTCGCAATTAAGGTCATGCATATCCATTTTGGCTGGTAAACGTACATCGTAAGTTCCTGCTTCAGCAGCAACTTTTTGTTGTTGGAAAACAAATATTCTGTTTAGCTAAACACAAAACAATGAAGAGAGCTACCATAACATGTTTTTCGTTTAAAAATAACTGTATTCAATCTTGGAATATTATAAAACATTTTGAACAGTTCACAACCTCACACAACAGCCCACGTTAGTTAAACTGTCGTATTATCACCCACGAGATGAAAATATATTTCTATACATTCCAGTTGTATGCTTGCTGGTAACTTTTGTGATTCAGCTTTCTAAACTCTATATTATGCATATAGTTCATTCAATTATTTAAAAAAATACATGCCGACACGGTACTCAATTAGATACATGCCAACAGGCTCTTAGACAAAAATAATTTGTTGCCAGTCTTGAATTAATAAAATGTGTGCCTTTAGTGTGTGAACGGCCTGTGAGGAATCACAGCCATTATTGGCCAGTTTAGTTTGTTCAATGACAAACCAGTGTCATTTGAGCCATTTATTTAATTAATACTGATCCATTCGATTTGTTTCACTACCAGTTGTGCCAATGGTAGTCATTAATGTGGGCCCCTAGACTTGGAACTATTAAATAATCTAGTGGCCAGCTGACCCCATCTAAATTCCACCCATTTTATCAGTTGTAATTACCAGTCTTGGACAGTCATCTGCCAGTCTTGAAGACAGGCACACGGGTCTCTGGCTAAGCCCCTGCGTGCCAACAGCAGCCTTCGATGCCGTCGGCCTTTGCTTAGTGTCAATGCTGACTTTGTAGTGGACTATAATATAAGTTCTGCATATTGAGGATCAGTGTCTAGGCCAGCCTCAGCACTGATATACAGGGAAACAAGAGGAGAACAACATAATAATTTCTGTTAGCTTAATGCTTCTTGAATAAACAACTTACCTGGCCGCAAATCATCCACATGCCTGGCTGCCATCTTACAGCAGAGATGGTTTCATGTACTTGTGCTTAGTTGATTTGAAAACAATGCTACCTTCACGAAGTAGACAAGGCATCTGGAGTGACATTATTTATATAGGGCATATTTAGCTAATTGGAAACAATGCTATCTCCACGAAGTAGACAAGGCGTCCGGAGTGACATTATTTATATAGGGCATATTTAGCTAATTGGAAACAATGCTACCTTCACGAAGTAGACAAGGCATCCGGAGTGACATTATTTATATAGGACATATTTAGCTATTTGGAAACAACGCTACCTTCACGAAGTAGACAAGGCATCTGGAATGACATTATTTATATAGGGCATATTTAGCTAATTGGAAACAATGCTACCTTCACGAAGTAGACAAGGCATCCGGAGTGACATTATTTATATAGGGCATATTTAGCTATTTGGAAACAATGCTACCTTCACGAAGTAGACAAGGCATCCGGAGTGACATTATTTATATAGGGCATATTTAGCTAATTGGAAACAATGCTACCTTCACGAAGTAGACAAGGCATCCGGAGTGACATTATTTATATAGGGCATATTTAGCTAATTGGAAACAATGCTATCTCCACGAAGTAGACAAGGCATCCGGAGTGACATTATTTATATAGGGCATATTTAGCTAATTGGAAACAATGCTACCTTCACGAAGTAGACAAGGCATCCGGAGTGACATTATTTATATAGGGCATATTTAGCTAATTGGAAACAATGCTATCTCCACGAAGTAGACAAGGCATCCGGAGTGACATTATTTATATAGGGCATATTTAGCTAATTGGAAACAATGCTACCTTCACGAAGTAGACAAGGCATCTGGAGTGACATTATTTATATAGGGCATATTTAGCTATTTGGAAACAATGCTACCTTCACGAAGTAGACAAGGCATCTGGAGTGACATTATTTATATAGGGCATATTTAGCTATTCTAGAAAACATACACATATAACTATATAAATTTTGATAGGCTTGCAAACAGGCATTGTAAAAGTCCACGAACCATACGCCATGGCATGTTTAAACAACTGTAACTAGATCACTTAAGAAGGAACACATCTCGTTATAGCCGTTTTGTGGTTAACAAAACGCTGCTCGTTTATTGGTCATTTATAATAATAGTAATTACAAACTTTTATAGTACCCATATCCACAGGAATCTGGGCTCAGAGGTGCAACATTCAAAAATCATTATGCAAAATAGTGAACAGGGATGTGCAAGGCTCATTATTAGAGCAGTGGACCGCCAAAGGTTTAGGATGGGAATGCGATTTCAAACAAATAAGACTTGAATGTTTTATGAAAGGTGGCTGCCGTTTCAGATGATTTTAAAGTGATTGGGAGTTGATTCTAGACGTTGGGTGTAGCTACAGAGACAGCACATTTGCCGATGTTAAACAAAGTTTTTGGAACAAAACGTGAACAATATAAACTACTCAACAAAAGAAAGTTATATTTCTCTTAAATGGCATATGTTATAATATGTGGGGATTGCACCTCAAGATATTTGATATCAAAGGATGCAGTGATCAAATGTGGATTAAATGAATGCAACCAAGCAACATTTACACCATTATCTGCGCGACCTGAATGGGGTATGTACAGGGGGGGGGTCTGGTCCCCAAAGTGGCACTTTCACCACTGTTGCAGTCATTTGTTACAAGTTAGTGTTAATGATTCTTTGACCACTGCCACTGGACAATGAAGTTCCCCCATTGAATGGGATTACTGATGCGAAACATGAACATGTTGTGTGCACAAATTTACACAATAGTTCATAATGTTATTCATCTGTACTGGTCAGGGAGACATTGCTCTGGAATAATCTGTGTGATAACAATCATGCCACGTCTGTCCAGTTTAGAGCGTGGTAGGGCAATTGAACAAGTGCAGACTGGTGTACGACAAAAAGAGTAGGACAGGTTGCCTCAAAACAGTGTACAGGGCTTGGTAAACAGTCTGCGCTGTAGATGTGAGTCGTGTATTGTTGCAGCTGGTGAGCCCACTCATTATTGATGTAATGTGCACAATACAATGATTCCAAAGTCCATTCTGAGTGTTTTATCCCTAGTGTACAAAAAGTGCCACTTTGGGGACCAGACCCCCGTACATAGCCCATTCAGGTCAAGCAGATAATGGTATAAATGCTGCTTGGTTGCATTCATTTAATCCACATTTGATCACTGCATCCTTTGATATCAAATATATTGGGGTGCAATCCCCACATATTATAACATATGCCATTTAAAAGAAATATAACTTTCTTTTGTTGACTAACTAGATCACTTAAGAAGGAACACATCTCGTTATAGCCGTTTTGTGGTTAACAAAACGCTGCTCGTTTATTGGTCATTTATAATAATAGTAATTACAAACTTTTATAGTACCCATATCCACAGGAATCTGGGCTCAGAGGTGCAACATTCAAAATCATTATGCAAAATCGTGAACAGGGATGTGCAAGGCTCATTATTAGAGCAGTGGACCGCCAAAGGTTTAGGATGGGAATGCAATTTTAAACAAATAAGACTCGGGGGGTGCAATCCCCACATATTATAATATATGCCATTTAAAAGAAATATAACTTTCTTTTGTTGCGTAGTTTATCAGCCTTCAGGATATTGTAGGTTGCATCTGAATCGTCCACTTTGAGGCCAATTTCTGAGTAGACCACTGACATGACAATTTTGATTGTAGTTGGAAAATGTTTGCATAACATCAAAACATTGCCTTTTCTTTCCCTTTAAATTGTAAACATTAGTTACAAAAGCTTTGCTATAAAAAGTTGCATATTTTATTTTTTATTTTGTTTAATATGAAGCATATGTTTCTATTTCAGGGCGGACGGATTCCATCTTGGTTGTGATTGGTCGAGAGCAGTCTTCAGGTGGGAAACTAATTTTGTCAAGGGTCCAAGTGAACCCTGAATTATTGGAATAAAATTTGATAAACTGTGACTGCCTCTTTACAGGAGAGTGTCATGATTGTAACAGTGGCCAAGTCGTTACTTCCCACTCTGTCCAGTCCTGACATCTGCAGTAGTGTCAGTATGCATTAATATCAGTTCCTGAGCACCTGGCTATAGACTGTGGTGGATATTTGGGCACGAATATTCTGCGCATTAATTACAGTGTGGTTGAATGTTTCCCAGAGGAGTCACGATGGTGTTCGATAGAACAGGTCTGCCAGGAAATAAAGTATAAAGCACTTTGAGCAGTCTTAAGGTCTGTATTCTGCGCTATATAAGAACTTACCTTTAAAGGGAATAAAAACATCTATTGCTTGAATACATGTTACATTACATCCTGCTATCTATTTCCACGTCCACCAAGCAAAAAAAATTAAAAAAATTCAATGAATTAGAAATTCCACATTTTATGCTGTACATCCAGACATTTTCAAATATGCATATTTTTGGCGCGCTTTTCGGGATGCCGAGATGTGACGTCACTTATGACTCAAACTCGCATCAGGCCGACCCTTTCCATGCATTCAGAGCATGTTTACAAGTATAGTTTTTGGGTCGAAACGAGCGTCAGAATGAGTTATTGTGCAATTTTCCGACGTAATACAAACACTAGTCATCATAGAGGAACAAGCAGTTATCTTACGGTTCCACATGAATCGAATTTTATTCAAAACAACGTATGCGAATGGGCTTACAAGTCGACTAAGTTTCGCCGAGCTTGGGCTCATTTTCAGAATAATTATATCGAATGCAACCAACGGGAGATAATCTACATCAATAAACATACATAGCAAACATATAGTGTATCCAGCTACATAAAGTAACGTGTATAATCTCATAATATCACTGGAATATCGATATATGAAGGAGTTGTACAATTTACCATAACAACTGAAATCAGTCAGCGAATTTCTGCCGGTCCCTGATAGCTCACTTGGTAAACGCGTTGGTTCATTGGCGTTTGTTTTACAATCGGGCGACGCCGGTTCAATCCTGACAGCATGCAAATTATTGATTTTCTTTACACCTTTTTTGTTTATGTTTTCACGAAGTAATATAAACCAAATCATTTAGTATACTATGATGCACTGTTTATAAATAATTTTTATTTTTGTAGTAATTATTTATTCGCCCCAAAAATGAAAATATGGTAATTATATAACGATGTTTCTAAATTTTATTTATCCAAACAAATATAATGTAATGGATATTTAATTTATTAATTGGAAATATATTGTACAGTAATATATTGTAATTATATATGTGAAAAAGATTGTGATCTGTCTGGATAAATACAATTTAGAAACATCGTTATATATAATGACCATATTTTCATTTGTGGCGAATAAATAATTACTACAAAAATAAATTTACAAACAGTGCATCATAGTATACTAAATGATTTGGTTTATATTACTTCGTGAAAACATAAACAAAAAAGGTGTAAAGAAAATCAATAATTTGCATGCTGTCAGGATTGAACCGGCGTCGCCCGATTGTAAAACAAACGCCAATGAACCAACGCGTTTACCAAGTGAGCTATCAGGGCCGGTAGAAATTCGCTGACTGATTTCAGTTGTTATGATAACTTGTACAACTCCTCCTTCATACATCAATATTCTAGTGATATTATGAGATTTTACACGTTACTTTCTGTAGCTGGATACGATATATGTTTGCTATGTATGTATATTGGTGTACATTATCTCCCGTTGGTTGCATTCGATATAATTATTCTGCAAACGAGCCCAAGCTCGTCGAAACCTAGTCGACTTGTACTACAAGTTGTAGGCTCATTCGCATTCATAGTTTTAAATAAAATTGAATTCATGTGGAACCGTAAGATAACTGCTTGTTCCTCTATGATGACTAGTGTTTGTATTACATCGGATTATTGCATAACAACTCATTCTGACGCTCGTTTCGACCCCAACATTATCCATGTAAACATGCTCTGAATGCATAGAAAGGGTCGGCCTGCTGCGAGTGTGAGTCATGTGTGACGTTAAGATACCACGTGATCGCCTAGCTCATTAAAATTTTATTTTCCGCGGGAATCGCTACACAGACAGGTTTAAAATCGAATTTATGCTACAAATGTATTTTTTTTAGTGTTCTCGAATGTTACATGCAATATTAAACTTTCTGTACACATGGAAAACGGATTTTAGCTAATGCCTTGTTTTTATTTCCTTTAAGAACTTACATAAGAACAATTCTTAAATTAATGTTAGTATATAAGGATGGATATCATACATTTAAGTGCTACGTCTACCCAGGCCCTTAGCCAGAAATAATTATTTGGCAGTATTGAATTAATAAAATGTGCCTTTTAGCATGAAAATGGCTTGCATGGAAGCTATCCACCTCAATCACAGCCATTATTGGCCAATTTAGTTTTTTTAATGACAAACCAGTGTCATTTAAGCCATTTATTTAACTAATACTGATCCATTCAAATTGTTTCACTACCAGTTGTGTCAATGATAGTCATTAATGTGGGCCCCTAGACTTGGAACTATTAGTTAAAGATACTAAAAACAAGGCAGCAGCTAAATTCCATTTTCCACGTGTACACAAAGTACAGCATTGTATGTAACATTTGGCAATATGAAAAAAATACAGAAAAATGCATTGATAGTTTAAATCAGATTTTAAGCCCATTTGTAGAGTTGATAGTTAATAAGCTAGGCGATCACGTGGTATTGTGACGTCAGAGGCACGAATGTCACGCAACATGCCAGCACTTTCAATACATTCACAGCATGTTTACAACGATAGATGTTGAGTCAAAGCGAGCGTCAGAATTAGTTATTATTCTGATGTAATACAAACACTAGTCATAATAGAGGAACAATAATTTATTTAAGGTGCCACACAAATCCAACTTTGTTTTAAAAAATGAAGCGAGAGAACCTCCGTCTCCTGTCAACCTGACAACGTCAACAAGACAAGCCGACCGCAAAAACCTTCACCACTTCACCTTATTTTGAGTAAAATGGTTTCAATTGCGACCCAGGAAAACTAATCTACATCAGTAAACACACACACACAAATATTGTATCCAACTGCAGAAAGTAACGTTATATCATATCATAACATTACATGAAGGAAGAGCTGTACAATTTAGCATAACCCTGAATCTGGTTAATTCTTTTTCCATCAGTCCCTGTGGCTGAGTGGTTAAGTGCTTTGGCTCAGCGCACCTCTGGTTTTACTACTGCCAAGGGTTCAAACCCAAACCAAACTTTTTTTAAAGTATATTTTTATTAATCTTTTCGCCAAATAATATAAACCAAGCCATTTTTACAATATGGTGCACTGTTTATCATTAAATATATAATGTTTGTAGTAATTATTTATTTGTAACAAAAATTACAATAATATATTACCGGGAATGTACAATTTCTGCTGATTTTGTAAGTTTTTTTTTCATTTATCCAGACAAACCACAGTTTGTCTTCACATATATAATTATGATACAGTACTGTACAGTATACAGCAAATGGATTAATCTTCAAAATAAACAGTGCATTAAACATACATTACCAGTGAAAAATAGCATAAAAGAAAGAATTGTACCAATTGGTAATGTGTGTTTATTGCACTGATTACAATTTAAGATTAATCCTTTGACTATATATTATACAGTAGTTTATCATAATTATATATGTCAAAACAAACTGTGGTTTGTCTGGATAAATGTAACTAAAACATACAAAATCAGCAGAAATTGTACTTTGCCAGTAATATAATATTATTTTCATTTTTGTCACGAATAAATGATCACTACAAAACTTTCGACATATTTAATGATAAACAGTATAAAAATGGCTTGGTTTATATTACTTTTCGAAAACATAAATAAAAATACACATTTTACAAAGTTTGGTGTTGGGCTTGAACCTGTGTCGGTAATAAAACCAGATGTGTGCTGAGCCAAAGCGCTTGACCACTCTGCCACAGGGACTGACTGAAAATTAATTAACCGGATTCAGGGTTATGCTAAATTGTGCAGCTCTTCCTTCGTGTAATGTTATGATATCATATAACATTACACGAAGGAAGGGCAGCACTCCCCCTTACTACTGTCTGGAACATTAATGACTTGGCCAGTCACCTGCCAGTCTTGAAGACGGGCAGATGTAGCCTTGATTATCCAGGTGCTGTGAGGTGGCAGCACTCCCCTTACTACTGTCTGGAACATTAATGACTTGGCCAGTCACCTGCCAGTCTTGAAGACACTTCATCCCAAATCTGAGTAGAGATCATGATTGGCTGCAACTATGAAACAAAAGGTTTAATGCGAATAAACTTTTATCAGGTAATAATATGCTTTCAAAATTATTCAACATTTAAGTTATATTGAAACAAATCACACCAAAATAAAATAAACCAAAATGAAAATTTGTCATTGTTAGTTTGTCTACCATAATTATCACCCACTTACTCACTAGGTGGCGCATTGCACAATGAACATTTGTTCATGTTCTGCTTTTTATTTTCTACGTAGCTATTTTGTAACTTAATTTGATTATTGAAATCTTACGTCAGATATAAACATTAATAATTATCATACACATATATGTGTGAATTAATCCAATTCAGTGATGCCATCTGATGGTAGCGAGCAGTCAAAATACGTCTTTTAAACCAGACGAGAGTCAGTTAAGCGAGACTAGAGCAGACGGGTCTCTAAGCCCCTCTGTGTTCTGCTGCAGTCCTGACGGGGAGTACGTGATGGCGGGGTCCGGAGATGGAACCATCTTCATCTGGAACGTGATGAAGACAAAGGTGGAGAAGATACTTCGCGAGCACACGTAAGTCTGACAGAATTTGTGCATGGCATGGAAATCTCTAAATAACATGGAGTTTTATTAGTTACAAACCAAGCCCTTGAAAGCCTGGAATTCTCTAAATGGTATGGATAAGCTTGGAATTACTTAAGTTTGCAGTTTTCTTACATGAAATGACGGACACCCGTAGTATTCAGTTGTCCACCTATGGAAGCCATGAGTGGTGAGCCACTCACCTCTAGAGGGTGCCGGTGTGGGAATAAGTAATAAAATATAAAAATGCTGTAGTGGTGATTTATTACTTGGTCTGTTCCCTGGGTGGGTGTAAGCTAGTAATTTTTGTGTAACGTGCTCAAATGTAAGTTGATTTTGGCATGGATATTTTTAATGGAAGCCTGCAACTTTGTGTCCCCCCGTTGACCAGGTTGGTCAGTTAAGGGACTAATTAAGTAAGACATTTTATAGTTGTTGAAGTATATGAATCCTAGTCCGACGGTCAACTCCAGGGAATCGTTGCCAGTTCGTGAGTTTCCAGACGTCTCCGTACTTTCAGCCCAAGTATTTAAACAAAACAACCAAAGACATACTCAGTGCTGAAGACCTTAGACTTTTGAGGAGCTAATAACAAGTGTTATTGCAAATATAATTTGCCATGAAAAGCTTGAATGCATTTTAATTGTAGAATTTAAAGTTTTTAAAAGCTAAAATAATGCACGATGTCATTAAACAAGCAAGTGTGTTATATCCTTTTTTACAATAAATAACGATTAAACTTTTTGCTTTGATATTTAAAGAGAACAGCTAATCGGGACAACTGTGGCTTTGACGCATCACTGTTGACATTCATTTGATGTGTTTGGATTGACATGTTTTGACTTGTGTTTGTAGAGGTTTTACATTCACTGGTGTGTTTGGTGTGTTCATGCAGGCGTAGATGTGTTCTGTGGTGTGTTTGTAGGCATGCCGTGACAGCGTGTTTGTGGAGGTGTTGACATATTCTGCAGTGTGTTTGTAGGCATGCCTTGACAGTGTGTTTGTGGAGGTGTTGACGTGTTCTGCGGTGTGTTTGTAGGCATGCCTTGACAGTGTGTTTGTGGAGGTGTTGACTTGTTCTGCGGTGTGTTTGTAGGCATGCCGTGACAGCGTGTTCGTGGAGTATCACCGGGAGCAGTCTACTGAGCTGTGACAGACAACGCACTGTCGTCTTGTGGGCAGACTTCTGATGTCACACTACACACCTGATGTCACACTACATGCCTGGTGTCACACTACACACCTGATGTCGTGCTACACACCTGATGTCACACTACACACCAGATGTCACACTTCACACTATGCATTATGTCACTCTACACACCTGATGTCACACTACATGCCTGGTGTCATGCTACACACCTGATGTCACCTGCACACTAGATGTCAGACTACACAACTGACCTGATGTGACAGTGATGTCACATTATGCTACTTATGAATTTAGAGGTTTTATGTATGATATCCAGAAAATGTTCACTCCCTGTTGTTTACCCTAGGCTTATGCTAATATGTGTTGTCTTTCTCATCTGAAACCGTAGACATGGACGTATGCAGTAATATCACAAGATTATTGTGGTCATTTGCCCTTATTTTGTGATTATCTGATTTGTAATTTTACATTGAGATTGTGCATGTTTTTGTTTATTTTCATTATTGTGACGTAATTCAAATTGTAATAACATTTTTAGTGACAATTTATTACATTTGTGGATATATTCATTCATACATTTTATATCACAGTATAACAAATTGCAAAAACAGCCATTGACTTTGAGGATAAAACAACAAAAAACTGTTTTTTTTTCAAAACCAAAAAAATTATATTGAAATTGCATTTCGCCCCGAAACCAATAAAATATATAGACTTCAATTCAACCACAAGTGTGATGTGGTTGTGAGTAAAGGATGTTAAGGGGAGCCAGTCGGTTCCTCTACCCGGAATTAGCGGGCGTAGTATTTTGTAACAGGAAGTCTGCTGTGTTGAATGTGGGAAAGTGGGACATTGTTGAACATCAAAAGATATTTCAGCTCAGCCATATTGCCAATAAAGCTTATTTTGAAACTGGATGTTTTGTTTCATAATTGGACATGCTCCGGGGTCGTGCCTTCCCAATAATTACGAACGTTGTTAACTTAACTAATCAAGCCCTTAACTTAAGGGCTTGATAAACACAATTTGGCTGGCAATATACCTCCAACACAGTATTGTCTGAAGAACATTAATAATGTTTTATTTCAGACAAAAGTCCATATGTACATACAATACAAGTAAATAAAAAAAAATTGTAATAAATAACTAAAATACAAAGATATAGATGCACATGAAATAAAAATAGATGGTTAATAAGATATATATAAAATGTGCGTTCAACTTTAAGTATACAATTGGGTAGTCCAATATTTAAACACAGGACTTCTAAAATGTATATCGGTATAAAAATAATTAACAAAAAGTGGATTTTCAGATCGTTCAAGACGACATAATAAGCTATATATGGATGAACGCAGACGTTCATTAAAAGATTTAACACAGTTTGTAGCAAACATAAAACTTGCACTGCAGCGTGATGACAAATTGTGTAAAATCCTAAAACTGTTGTTATAGGCAACAGTAATAAAAAACTCTATTTTTTAAATTTACACCAAAGACTTGAGGTGTACATAGCACCACAGCAAGAGAGAAATAGATAAGTTTTAATGGTAGAGCTGCAAAGGCGAAATTTTCGTGCTAAGAGCATATAGGAATCTTTTCTCTCTGGCAATGTCGTCATCGTCAGTAAGATTATTGTTAATTATATGACCCAGATATTTACATTTAATAGTGTGAGGTAATGGACGATTATTGAGAGTGACAGGATGACTATTTTTTATGTCATGAGGTTTGTTGTCAATAACCATACAATATGATTTGTTGGCATTATATGTTATGTTAAACATTTCGTCAGACTTGGCACAACAATCTGTTAGTTTTCTCAACCCAGAAACACTAGGTGAAAAAATACAGAGATCATCTGCATACATCAAATGGTTCATTATGGTGCCTGCATAAAGACATCTAATTTGTTAAGATTTACACTTAAGTCATCCATGTACACATTAAAAAGGTGGGGAGAGAAGATTCCACCTTGTTTAACACCATTTGAGACAGTAAAAAATCTAGAAAAGCTTTGACACCATCTGACTGAATTTCTGTGTACTGTACCAGTGATACAGAATGCGCACAATGTAAGCCGGACATCTCCAAAAACAATTCAAACAACACTGTTTTGTTTAAAAGTAACGGCATAACTATAACAGAAAAAACGGTTATTGCAAACCAATTTAACAACTTTTTTACAAGTATAGGTCAGTCGACAGCACAAGACATTCATTACAATGGAAATAAGGATTATAATTACTACTTAAATGATAATGTCCATTCCGTTTTCAGTCTATTAAATGTTGATGAAGAAATAGTCAAGAAAACCATTGAAAGCCTTCCCAATAAAAACAGTAGTGGCTGTGACGGTATTTCCTGTAAACTTTTGAAAATAATTGAACCCTCCATCATCAAACCATTAACCCTGGTAATAAATCAAGTAATAAATACTGGTATATTTCCCGATACACTTAAACTCGCTAAAGTAATTCCTATTTTTAAGAAAGATGACCCATCTGATTTTAAAAATTATAGACCCATATCTCTTCTTCCAACAATTTCAAAAGTGATAGAGAAAATAATATCTAGTCAACTAACAGCATACTTTAATGATTCTGATCTATTTGTTAAAATTCAATATGGTTTTAGAAAAAAACACTACCGAGTATGCATCACTTGAACTAATAGATAGAATAATTACACAAATTGATGAAAATTATGTTCCTTTCAGTATTTTTCTTGACCTCTCTAAGGCCTTCGATACAATTGATCACTCGATACTATTAACTAAACTAAGATATTATGGATTACAGGGTCCTACCCTGAATCTGTTTAATAGCTACTTAAGCAATAGAAGACAATACACCAAATTTCAAAATGAAAGTTCTGATATCCTACCTATCACAATTGGTGTACCACAAGGATCTATTCTTGGTCCCCTATTATTCATAATATACATTAATGATTTTCCTAAAGCTAGCGAAATGTTTAACTTTATTATGTATGCCGACGATACCACCTTATTTAGCACAATCAATCATTTTCAAGGTAACTCCCCAAATAGAAATATAGAATCGGCAACAAATGATGAACTCCTTAAAATAATTGAATGGTTAAACATTAATAAATTATCATTAAACAGAAACAAATCCAAATATATGATTTTTCACATACAAAATAAAGCTGTCGATAACTTTACGCTCAATATAAATGGTACAAACATTGAAAGAGTAGATGAAATTAATTTTTTAGGACTTACTTTAGATACAAATTTAAATTGGAATAAACATATTGAAAAAGTATCAAACAAGTGTTCCAAAACAGTCGGCATCTTAAACAGACTAAAATATGTCTTTCCCCTAGAAATTAAAATTATCTTATATAATACGTTATTTTTATCACAAATCAACTATTGTATTATGGTGTGGGGATACCAAGGTAGTCGAATGTTGAAAATACAAAAGAAAGCTATGAGAATTTTATCTATAAGTAAATATAATTCACACTCCGAGCCACTTTTCAAAAAATTGATGACATGTTAAAATTACATGAACTTAAGTTTTATTATAAATACGTACATCATGACCTCCCTGCTTACCTATTAAATTGGAAAATAATTACAAATGCTTACGTACACAATTACAACACAAGGAAAAAAACAGAATTACACCCTTTCAGAACAAAACATGAATTTGCCAAAAGATGTCTCGGATACAGTTTGCCACATGTCATAAACAATACCTCAAAGCTAGTCACAGAGAAGATTGGAACACATAGCTTCAGAAGTTTTGGTAATTATGCAAAAAACTATTTATTAGAAAAATACGTAGATATGTGTACAATATTAAACTGCTATACATGCTATCATAGTCATTAAAACTGTATTAATGCACGTGATATGTATGGATATGTATTGTATATATATATATAAATCAGCATATGGATATTGTATTTGTGCATACACACATACATATCAAGTATATTGAAGTGTACTATTGACAACTAGTATTTGTTTATTTTACCATACCTTTTAATACTCCAATACATGCATATATGCAATCTAGTAGCTCGGTTTCTTTTCTTTTCCTGCACTTTTACATTTACATTTGCACTTCCTTCGGTAAATTTGAGTTGAAACAAATTATTCTTGTAGCTCCTATGAGAGCGACTGTTATTGTCTTAATAGGAGTCACAGACCCCATCTAATTTGAAATTACACTGCATTTGTATATATATGCCTGTTCATGTTACGTTAATTTGATATTATACACATATTGCAATTGGGTCTAAATAAAACTGTCTTGTTCTTGTTCTTGTTCAATTAGTTTAGTGAATAGCTTGCTATGGTTCACTTTGTCGAAGGCCTTGGAGGCATCCAGCATAGTGACATACATAGAAGAGCCATTCACTATGTAGTGTCAAAAAAGTTCTTTTAATAGAAATATGAGCATCTCAGTTGAGTGATGCTTTTTAAATCCAAATCGGTTGGCACACGTGAAGAAAATGGTAGCCCTTGATAATATTAAAGATTCAAATAATTTACTAGCAATTGTTCCAAGAGCAATAGGTCTGTAGTCATTGTTATCAGACAAATCACCAGCTTTGTTTTTAATTATTGGAGCTATTAGTGTGATCATCATAGCATCAGGTAAAAACCCATGAATTAACAAGCTGCTGAATAGCAGTGACATATAGACATGCAGTTTTTCATTAGCATACTTAAAATGTTCATTACTTATACAGTCATAACCAGGAGCTTTTCCTGTAGGCATCGTCTGAATTATTTCTTTAGCATCAACCATCATTTGGTCATTAAATTGTATATTGCTGCAATACACGTCAATCTTTTTAGTATTTGATGGAGAGCCAGGCACAGAATTAAGTAGATACTGGTAATGATGAAGCCACATATTCTTTACATTTACTTTGATTTGGTAACGTGGCATTGTTCATTTGTTTGATATAATTCCAGAAGTTTTTATAGTCATTACTACTTAGTTTTGAAGCAAGTAGTTCGGCTTTAAGGGCTACAGCATTTTTTCACATTATTTTATTATGTTTAAATTGAGCACGTTTGATTTTCATTGTCATACAAAGGACCGTGTCGGGGACTCCCTGCAGCCCGCCATATGAGAAAAGACTCTAGCAACCCGGTGGGAGTCTCTGACCATATCATTCCAACCAAGAACGGCGTGCTTTGAAGACATGTTATGCGTCTTGGTAGGTATTACTTCAGAGGCATCCCTGAGTGAATTAATAATGTCTTCATAAATTTTGCATAGCAGTATCTGACGGGCTCCATCATTACACTTCGGTTAGGTACAGCGTAAAACACCATGAGGTACACCAATGACAGATAAAAGCACACTGGTTTGAGTGTAATAGTTGTGAAGGTCTTGGTGAGTGGCAGCTCCCCACATAGGACAAAGCTGTCGAATTTGTTCCTGAGTGGATGCTTCAGAAGTAGGTAATAAGTTGGTAAAGCATAAGGGTAGGTGGTCATAAGAGACACAATCATAATTAACTACCATATCAGAGATTGATGAGTGACTGGAATGAGTGCTGAGCACATGGTCCAGCCAGCTCCTTGAGCCATGAGCATCATTGACATAAGTAAAAGCATCAGAAGGGAGACACTTAATGTCACTTGGAAAAAGTTGACATTCATTAATAAAAGCACTGAGAAGTGGAGAAAACAGACTGGGCTTGTTAATTTCCGCATTAAAATCCCCAATGATGAAAAGCAAAGCCCGCCATGAGGGCGTCCATTCAAACCATCACAAAAATCAATAGAACTAATACCTCTGGCATTGAAATCAGAGTGAACAGAATTTATACCAGCAATACAAGCAATACAACCTGTGAAAGGCACTGTTTGGAGAGCCAATGTTCTTGCACTGCAAGAATATCACAGGATTTTAAAATGTTAAGCACGTCGTAAGCACTGTTCCGTATGCTTCTGGCATTAAATGAAACAATACGGAGTTGGCAGTCTACAGGTGAGTCAAATCTGTTGTTGTGTGCTTCCTAGGCGGAAAGTACCGTCTAATCTTTGTTCCAGCAGGCCAGAGATTGGCATCATATAGTAATTAAGTTCGGTTTAGCAATGTCCACACAGAGTTTGAAGGATGAATAAGAGTCATGTTTAGTTGGTAAACGTTCACATGAGCATTTCATGTTCAAAATAGTTGTCACATAAGTAGAAATTTCGGCACAAGTTGCATCTGCGTGAAATCCTGTTAAGAAGTATTCAGCAGTCCACATTTTGTAGAATTGCCTGTAGTCATGGTATGTGGTTTATATTTAGAGGAGGACGGCTTGGACGTGTTGGAGAAGGCCGACGTGGACGTTTTTTGGCATTTCTTGCGACAACCACGGTCCACAGTGGTGGAGGAGTGGTGTTACCCGTGGTTGATGTTGGTTGTGGTAGAGCGGTTGACACATCATCAGCCGCAGGTTGTGGGGTTGACACAACAGCATCGGCGGATTGTGATGTAAATACAGCAGAAGCGGCGGGTAGTGAGGTTGATACAGCAGAAGCGGCATGTCGTGATATTGATACAGTGGTAGTGGCGGGTCGTGGAGTTGATACACCGGCAGGTCGGGAGGTTGATACAGCCGCAGCGGCGGATCGTGGAGTTGACAGTGCAGCAGCAGCAACTGGTTGTGAAGTTGTAGCGCGAGTGCGCTGGGTCACAGGTTGTATTGCTGGTGACGATATCAGCGTAGAAATTTGCGTAGACAATGCGGACACCGAGTGAGCGAGTTGTCTGTAGGATTCATCAGTGTCACACTGTTTATTTTTTCATAAAATGATTTCACGTGATAATGTAAACATATCTACGTGATTAAAGTCAATGCTTGGCAATTGAACTAGGAACATAAGGATCGAGGCATCTAAACCAATTGGAAGAAGTAGCAAGTTCATTACCCAGCAAACATGGCAATATTGGGCCAATGCTGGCATGGTACTGGCGAGTACCGTTTGTACCGTCAACGGTACAGCCGGTACTGAGCCGGTAGATTGAACAGTCCATGGTGAAAGTGAATGTAATGGCCCGGCACTGGCCCAATACAGGCAAGTTTTCAACATTGTTCCACAAGATGGCGCACGTGTAGGTTTTTGTAGCGCCACCTATGGAATGCAATTTTACCGCCAAATTTAGAGTGAATCCGCAGAGGATTACTGGATTAAGCTAGTTTGATGTGTTTGGATCTTTTTGATGTGCGATGTTGACTTGTCTGTGGAAGATTTGAAATTGGAATTTTGTCAGGTAAGTTGTACTGATTAGTAAAAGTGAATAGCATACATTATGGTATGATACTTGTGAATACACAGAATTGTATAATTGTACCTAAATTAATGTTTTAATTGAGAAATGACATAAACTGACATAGCTAGCCTGGGTGATAATTGAAGCAGTCTGCATAACTAGCAAACAATAGACCCTGCATCAAACTGGTCTGGCTACATTATTATTATTAATTATCAGCCTAATAGATAACTAGCCTTTTAATTGAAATATTGTTTGGCATACAAAATACATATTATTTAATTCAGTCATTCTTGAACAGAAGTGGTATTTCAATGATTTTTCTTTCAGGTTTATTTGATATATAATTATAAGTTGGCAGTCCAATTAAAGCATGTCGTATTGGACAAAACGTCGAAAAATTCTAGCAGGAGTCGAGAAACATATGCAAAATATTGCAAACAATGATGAGAATAATGAAATGACAGGCATTGCACAGCGTGACGTTGGATGTAGTCAGGGATCAGAAGTAGGACACAGGGTGGTAGATGTAGGAGATAGTCATATTCATAGTGATGTGGATGGGGGCCATCCTCAAGACAATGATGTTTCAGTCGGCGAAAGTGAAGAAGAATTTATGGAGAATGACAATGTCTACTCCGATGATCCAAACTCTTCACCATCTTCATCTGATGGTGAAAATGACGACGAACATGATCAAAATGGTTGTTGGCTAGATGGGCAATAACAAATGGGATTACCCACATTGCTCTAGGAGAATTGTTGGGTGTTCTTATACGTTTCCACCCTGATCTACCTAAAGACCCCAGAACACTTTTGTCAACAACAAAAGTTGATGGCATTAAACCAATAGCTGGTGGTTTGTACTACCATTTTGGAATTGCAGTGGCAATCAAGTATGTACTTGCTCTTGATCCCAAGCTGAAAAACTGTGACACTATACAGCTGCAGTTAAATATTGATGGGCTTCCATTGTTCAAGAGCAGCAGTGTACAATTTTGGCCAATATTGGGGCGATTGGCACAGTCAAGCAACACAGAACCATTTGCAATAGGATTGTTCTCTGGGAAGTCAAAGCCGTGTCATCCGGATGAGTTTTTACAGGATTTTGTGGAAGAAATGGCTGATCTTCAAACAAACGGTTTGAATTTCAATGGTCAACTGTTCAACGTAGCCATTTCCAATTTTGTGTGTGATGCTCCAGCACGTGCTTACATCAAATCTGTCAAGTCCCATTCTGGTTATTCAGGTTGCAATAAATGTACACAGGCTGGAGAGTACAAGGGAAAGATGACTTTTCCAGAAACTAATGCCCCATTGCGCACAGACATTGCATTTGATGAAATGGTCGATGAGGATCACCATTTATGGCAATGTGCACTGAGACGGCTATCACCACCACTGGGCATGGTTTCACAGTTCACATTAGATTACATGCATTTAGTCTGCCTTAGTGTGATGAAGCGTCTCCTCTTACTGTGGATGAAGGGTCCTCTCCATTGTCGTTTAGGGGGTCAGGCAAAACAATTCATTTCAGAATGTCTTTTGTCTATGTGTAATCACATTCCAAAGGGCTTTGCTAGAAAGCCCATGGCTCTTGCTGAAACTGACAGATGGAAGGCTACTGAATTTAGGCTTTTTCTGCTATATACCGGCCCAATTGCTTTGAAAGACAAAATAGCTAAAGAATTGTATGATAACTTTCTGTTACTATCAGTTGCCATCCACCAGCTAGCAAATCCTGCTTCAGCATGCAGTGTGACTATGTGACTGCTCATAGTCTCTTAGTTCTTTTCAATCAACACCTTTTGCAGCTTTATGGACCAGACAAAGTGACATACAATGTTCATGGCTTAGTTCACTTAGCAGAAGATATAAAAGTTCATGGTAATCTTGACCAGTTTTCTGCATTTCCATTTGAAAATTTTCTTGGACAGCTAAAAAAAATGGTCAGAAAGCCAAACTTTGTGCTCCAGCAGGTGATTATGAGAATAGCGGAGAAGTCCAAATTACCTGCTGTTTTTATGATCACCCAGGCTTATTTGTTCCCAGTTTGAAAAAAAACCACACACGTGGCCCACTCCCAACAGGAAATATGTATTTTCCATGTTCCCAATATGGGGAAGCACAATTAAAGGATTTTACTATTGCAGCTGAAGTACCTAACCCAGGGTGCACGGTGGATTTAGTTGACAGGTAGTCCGTCGGACTAGGTGACTCGGAAACAACTAGTCCTCATATTGTTTTACTAGTCCTTAAAAATCAATCATACTGTTGTAACATATATGTGTGACAGTTATGGCACATAGTAAAAGTGGCTTTTTTTATAAATAAAAACAAGCCGTTTCCCATTTCAATTAAATGTTCAACTAAATGTGTCATTAATAAAAACAAACACGTGATTTCGTAGATCCAATTGCAAAGTTATCAGAAGAAATGACTAGTTTAATCAGGGGCAGCAAACAGGAGTCGTGGACAAGGCGATGCCAGCAGAATTTGAAGCCTTTTCATTAGCGTTTTCTTTCCCGAAGCCGACTAAACAATCAGTAACATTGCTGGCGTTTGGTAACTTGCTAAAATAATCACCCAATGCAGGAATAACGCAACTACCATCACAAAGGGATAGCACGTAACGATGTCTGTAACCCGCGCATGTATGTTTGTCCATATCGCTCATCACTCATGGTCGCTAGGTGGCACTACCTATCCTACGCTAACCGGATGTAAACAGCCGCCATTTACATTCACTGCGTTCAGCAAGTTTCCCATCTGACAGTCGTACGGAATATTTAGCTGCCTGTGATAAAATGTTACCCTACTGTCTGATTTTGTTTTATTCCATCACAACACCCATAGCGTAAATTAATTTACATAATAACAGCTAGTCCGATGGGACTGCTCCACTAAACATGGACTAGTCCGATCACTGAAACTACTCGTCCGGGACGATCGGACCGGCCTTATTTCGCAGCCTGCTAACCATTATGTTAAAATTGGTTCAAAGGTTGCTCTTGTACAGAATATTCTCCAGTGTGACACAGGGATTTACGTTGTTTACAAACTGTTCCTCTCACACAAAGCCTTCTTCACTTATCCTTTAGATTCAGAAAAGCTGGATATTCATATTGTAGAAAATGTGAGTGAAGTACTCTATGTCATTAATGTTGAATTTATCTACGGAAAATACCATTTGGAAGAGTGCACGTTGCAATGCCTGTCATTCATACTGTTTGATTTCTCATAACTGATTTTTCTGAATTGCCTTACTAATTTATCCAATGTAAATTCATTTTTAAATATTTTTGTTGGTCTCCAGCATGTATGTTGTGGTGGTCTTTGATGAGCACAATGAAGTTGACGTTGTGTCATCAAACTGGCTTATTAACAAAACTAAGACGTACTGGCCTCCATTCAAATCATCGCAAGCGATCAACAAAGCCGTGCGAGAAAGAGTCACCCCGGATCCTGAACAATGGAAAGTCTTCGAGATGCGAGTGCTCTGTGCTTGTTGTAAGGAAACATTATTTCCCCCTACATTTTGTATACATGGGTGTATTTAATTAGTTGTGTACATTATATTTCAGATAATCTCCTACACTGCATTGATAACATGGCTGAAATATACAATAAATGCATTTAATAGACAGTGTATTAAATTATAGAAACAAATAATAAATTGATTGCATAATATGGTTTTAATTGCATCTAATTACATCGTGACTCGCATTACGGCTGCATGGGGCACCTGATTATTGATGTTGAATGGGTGAATTTTGTGAATTCTGCACGTACTGTTTGAATTTTCACATAATGCAGTGTGCAAATATTGAAAAAAAATTCCAAAAAGTTTATGTTATGTCCCACCATAAAAAATAATTGGGAAATTCAATAACAATATTTTAAGACCATTTTCCATGTTTTCGTGAAATTGCCCTTCCCAATAAGTAAACTAATTGGCAACAGCATGCCGCAAAATCTTGTTAAATTAATGACAGTTTGGCAAAGTTAAATTTGGCTAACTATGATTCTTATCACTTTCACATTGATAATATAGCTATATAAATATAGAACTATTTGACTGCTTTATTCTATCATATTGACATTATTGTGATAAAATATACATGAAAAATATTTTAACCCAGTTTAGCCCAAAATGGAGGTTTAGTGTCGGGTGGGAGTCTTACATTCTTAAAAAGGTTAGGGATTATGTTTATATCCTAAACAAATACATCTGATTTCTGATCCTTGCCCGTGACTACTCTTGTGATGTCTTCATATTATATTGTAGTGAGCTATGATGAGGGGCGACAAAAGGCACGTAAAGGTGAATTTACATCTGATGTCCAAACAGAAGAAGAAGAAGATCAAAGCAAAAGGCCAAAGAGGTGTGTTAATAATTGTTGGATTAACATCAGCTGTAGCAAGTCTAGACTATTAAGTTAGTTATATTAGACAAACGGAGTAGTTGGTACGCAGTCTGCAGAAATATTTAATAGTGGTTAGTTTGTCAGAAAATAGCTCAGATGAGCTAATGTTATGCAATTCCACATGTGAATAAAGCTTCTTGTATCTTGTAGTTAAAACGACCCATGACAGTTACATAATTGCACAGTCATCAACCAGGGTTGGGGTTTAACCCGGGCTAAACTGGTTTTGCCCAGCCCAGTGGGTTAAACCAGGTTTTTAATAGTTTAACCCGGGTTAAGCCTAGGTTAAATTAGGCTTTACTCTATCGGAGATCTCAGGATGATATTATCAGAGGGACATTCTCAATATTATATTAGTTGGTATATAGATTGATGATGGTTTAAAATTGTTGTATATCCACCTTATGCAAATTACTTATACTTGACACCAGTTCAGACCATAATCCTTTTATGTATTTAAACCAGCCCAGAAAGTCCAAAATAAAAGGCCTTTTTATCAGTGTGCCATTAATTACTAGCTGAGTCTTCTGAAGATGTGCAGTGATTCCAGTCAGACAATCTACCCTAGTACAGTGTGGTGTCAGCTTGCAGGTTATGGAACAGGAGGATATAGAGCCTTGCAGACTGGTAAGTGGTAATCTACCCTTTGTGTTCACTGCCAATAACTGATTCATCATCAATCCTCCAAAGATACCTGAGCCACCACATATTCATGGTCAAGTTGATTAGCTCAACTCACAAACTAAGACAATACACAACACTGAATGACAGTGTCCAGAGTGAGGCCTAAGCAGTGTCTTCCAATTGCTGAATAGATCAATTAACCCTGCCCCCCAGTCCCAAGTGGGGTGACATTGTGCACAGGTGTTCATTAATCCTTAGTGAATGTACTTTGTGTGCTTTATTCTTTCATATTGTGACAAAATATGGCTAAAAATAGCTTAACCCGGTTTTAACCCAGTTTAGCCCAAAATGGAGATTTAGCCTAACCCAGGTTAAACCAGGGTTTAACCCGGGGGCACGTTAACTTACAAACGTTATCATCAACATCTGTTTCAACAACAACATTATGCATTAACCCTAAACTCCTATAAATCTTTATGAAGCAACATCATATGTTTGCATAGAAAAAGGTGTCTTGATATGATATGTTAAAGTACTCAACAACAGATTTCTTGTTTGTCCTAGATACACACAGAAGCCAGCTCATCTGCAAGATGACAGTGAAGATGACGATGTTGATGATGAATGCGAATCATTAGTCAGAAAATCGGAAAAAGGTTGAAGTGGAAAGGCATGTCATGCTAGACTTCAACGGGCTCCCACGCCACCAACAGTTCCTAGTATTTATCTTCCTGGAATGATTACCTTCGTTTCTGTGTGAATGCCTGACCAGTATATTATATTGTATCTTGTAATATATTTATCATACTTCGTAATGGAATAATGTGTAATCTTAGACACACATGTTGCAATGAATTCCATCATAGACCAGTTTAATAACATCCATTTATGACACATTTGATGTTATTCAGGTGCTAATCAGCGTCTTTATAATTCGAATCACCTTGTAAATCATTGGTTTGCCCATGCGATTCTGGTACTATAATATAAAGTGCTGCTATGTGCTTGTTATTAATTGTCAAGTATCCCAGGCTGGCGTGGTGTTTGTTTGTATCTTTGTAAATACACACTTCATGTTTTCAGATTTGACAGATGAGAGGATTCCAATGTGGAGGACCACAGCAAGTACTCCACCAAGTTGGAGGACACCTTCATCCGCGTTGGAATCAGCAGTGTTATCGCTATCATCATCCAGACAGTTTTCAGGTAATTATTCCAATCCAATAACATAGCCACAATACAAGATATGAACATCTATATCCTTTATCTTTACAGCTTTATCCCTGACACAAATATGTAGGTGTATAAAGAATGCAAAAGCCTTGTTTTTGCAAGTTTAAAAACGAAATAAGATTAGATTTATTACCATGTGCTATCATTGCAGTCAATACAATAAAACATTGGAAAGTGTTACGATGTTGGGTCGGACAAGTACGTATTCACGACAATACTCTCATGCAGAAAAAAATGCATTAAAATATACTAGTAATAAAATGAAGAAAAAAAAAAATGTTATGCACAGTAAATGCTATCTTAAAATAAACTCTTAACTATATTAGCACGTAGCCGTCTCTATACAGGTTTTGTATTATGTGTACTAGTCAAGGTGCATAGTATTTTTTAAATAATCTACATGTTGTATTTATTTTTGGCAGCTATTGAGAGGGAGATGCTGTCAGGTATGACAGCCATCCAACTGACACTGGATGGCGTGGTGTAAGAGCTGGCCACTCTGCGGAAGCAGATAAAAACACTGCATAGTGGAGACGTTAAAGAGCTGCCAG
>CM034544.1:28765496-28841794 GCA_020002185.1 Paraescarpia echinospica
GGGGCAGCAAACAGGAGTCGTGGACAAGGCGATGCCAGCAGAATTTGAAGCCTTTTCATTAGCGTTTTCTTTCCCGAAGCCGACTAAACAATCAGTAACATTGCTGGCGTTTGGTAACTTGCTAAAATAATCACCCAATGCAGGAATAACGCAACTACCATCACAAAGGGATAGCACGTAACGATGTCTGTAACCCGCGCATGTATGTTTGTCCATATCGCTCATCACTCATGGTCGCTAGGTGGCACTACCTATCCTACGCTAACCGGATGTAAACAGCCGCCATTTACATTCACTGCGTTCAGCAAGTTTCCCATCTGACAGTCGTACGGAATATTTAGCTGCCTGTGATAAAATGTTACCCTACTGTCTGATTTTGTTTTATTCCATCACAACACCCATAGCGTAAATTAATTTACATAATAACAGCTAGTCCGATGGGACTGCTCCACTAAACATGGACTAGTCCGATCACTGAAACTACTCGTCCGGGACGATCGGACCGGCCTTATTTCGCAGCCTGCTAACCATTATGTTAAAATTGGTTCAAAGGTTGCTCTTGTACAGAATATTCTCCAGTGTGACACAGGGATTTACGTTGTTTACAAACTGTTCCTCTCACACAAAGCCTTCTTCACTTATCCTTTAGATTCAGAAAAGCTGGATATTCATATTGTAGAAAATGTGAGTGAAGTACTCTATGTCATTAATGTTGAATTTATCGACGGAAAATATATGTTACTACCATTTGGAAGAGTGCACGTTGCAATGCCTGTCATTCATACTGTTTGATTTCTCATAACTGATTTTTCTGAATTGCCCTACTAATTTATCCAATGTAAATTCATTTTAAAATATTTTTGTTGGTCTCCAGCATGTATGTTGTGGTGGTCTTTGATGAGCACAATGAAGTTGACGTTGTGTCATCAAACTGGCTTATTAACAAAACTAATACGTACTGGCCTCCATTCAAATCATCACAAGCGATCAACAAAGCCGTGCGAGAAAGAGTTACCCCGGATCCTGAACAATGGAAAGTCTTCGAGATGCGAGTGCTCTGTGCTTGTTGTAAGGAAACATTATTTCCCCCTACATTTTGTATACATGGGTGTATTTAATTAGTTGTATACATTTTATTTCAGATAATCTCCTTCTACACTGCATTGATAACATGGCTGAAATATACAATAAATGCATTTAATAGACAGTGTATTAAATTATAGAAACAAATAATAAATTGATTGCATAATATGGTTTTAATTGCATCTAATTACATCGTGACTCGCATTACGGCTGCATGGGGCACCTGATTATTGATGTTGAATGGGTGAATTTTGTGAATTCTGCACGTACTGTTTGAATTTTCACATAATGCAGTGTGCAAATATTGAAAAAAAATTCCCAAAAGTTTATGTTATGTCCCACCATAAAAAATAATTGGGAAATTCAATAACAATATTTTAAGACCATTTTCCATGTTTTCGTGAAATTGCCCTTCCCAATAAGTAAACTAATTGGCAACAGCATGCCGCAAAATCTTGTTAAATTAATGACAGTTTGGCAAAGTTAAATTTGGCTAACTATGATTCTTATCACTTTCACATTGATAATATAGCTATATAAATATAGAACTATTTGACTGCTTTATTCTATCATATTGACATTATTGTGATAAAATATACATGAAAAATATTTTAACCCAGTTTAGCCCAAAATGGAGGTTTAGTGTCGGGTGGGAGTCTTACATTCTTAAAAAGGTTAGGGATTATGTTTATATCCTAAACAAATACATCTGATTTCTGATCCTTGCCCGTGACTACTCTTGTGATGTCTTCATATTATATTGTAGTGAGCTATGATGAGGGGCGACAAAAGGCACGTAAAGGTGAATTTACATCTGATGTCCAAACAGAAGAAGAAGAAGATCAAAGCAAAAGGCCAAAGAGGTGTGTTAATAATTGTTGGATTAACATCAGCTGTAGCAAGTCTAGACTATTAAGTTAGTTATATTAGACAAACGGAGTAGTTGGTACGCAGTCTGCAGAAATATTTAATAGTGGTTAGTTTGTCAGAAAATAGCTCAGATGAGCTAATGTTATGCAATTCCACATGTGAATAAAGCTTCTTGTATCTTGTAGTTAAAACGACCCATGACAGTTACATAATTGCACAGTCATCAACCAGGGTTGGGGTTTAACCCGGGCTAAACTGGTTTTGCCCAGCCCAGTGGGTTAAACCAGGTTTTTAATAGTTTAACCCGGGTTAAGCCTAGGTTAAATTAGGCTTTACTCTATCAGAGATCTCATGATGATATTATCAGAGGGACATTCTCAATATTATATTAGTTGGTATACAGATTGATGATGGTTTAAAATTGTTGTATATCCACCTTATGCAAATTACTTATACTTGACACCAGTTCAGACCATAATCCTTTTATGTATTTAAACCAGCCCAGAAAGTCCAAAATAAAAGGCCTTTTTATCAGTGTGCCATTAATTACTAGCTGAGTCTTCTGAAGATGTGCAGTGATTCCAGTCAGACAATCTACCTTAGTACAGTGTGGTGTCAGCTTGCAGGTTATGGAACAGGAGGATATAGAGCCTTGCAGACTGGTAAGTGGTAATCTACCCTTTGTGTTCACTGCCAATAACTGAATTCATCATCAATCCTCCAAAGATACCTGAGCCACCACATATTCATGGTCAAGTTGATTAGCTCAACTCACGAACTAAGACAATACACAACACTGAATGACAGTGTCCAGAGTGAGGCCTAAGCAGTGTCTTCCAATTGCTGAATAGATCAATTAACCCTGCCCCCCAGTCCCAAGTGGGTGACACTGTGCACAGGTGTTCATTAATCCTTAGTGAATGTACTTTGTGTGCTTTATTCTTTCATATTGTGACAAAATGTGGCTAAAAATAGCTTAACCCGGTTTTAACCCAGTTTAGCCCAAAATGGAGATTTAGCCCAACCCGGGTTAAACCAGGGTTTAACCCGGGGGCACGTTAACTTGCAAACGTTATCATCAACATCTGTTTCAACAACAACATTATGCATTAACCCTAAACTCCTATAAATCTTTATGAAGCAACATCATATGTTTGCATAGAAAAAGGTGTCTTGATATGATATGTTAAAGTATTCAACAACAGATTTCTTGTATGTCCTAGATACACACAGAAGCAAGCTCATCTGCAAGATGACAGTGAAGATGACGATGTTGATGATGAATGCGAATCATTAGTCAGGAAATCGGAAAAAGGTCGAAGTGGAAAGGCATGTCATGCTAGACTGCAACGGGCACCCACGCCACCAACAGTTCCTGGTATTTATCTTCCTGGAATGATTATCTTCCTTTCTGTGTGAATGCCTGACCAATATATTATATTGTATCTTGTAATAAATTGGTCAATGGTCATACTTCGTAATGGAATAATGTGTAATCTTAGACACACATGTTGCAATGAATTCCATCATAGACCAGTTTAATAACATCCATTTATGACACATTTGTGTTATTCAGGTGCTAATCAACGTCTTTATAATTCGAATCACCTTGTAAATCACTGGTTTGCCCATGTGATTCTGGTACTATAATATAAAGTGCTGCTATGTGCTTGTTATTAATTGTCAATTATCCCAGGCTGGCGTGTTGTTTGTTTGTATCTTTGTAAATACACACTTCATGTTTTCAGATTTGACAGATGAGAGGATTCCAATGTGGAGGACCACACCAAGTACTCCACCAAGTTTAACAAGAGGTTTAACAAGATTGCCACCCAGAGAATTAACTCCAGGTGGCAGGTGGACAAGGAAGCCCTTTGGCTTATCGAGAGTCCGACCCTTTTATCTATGTGTATCCCGCCCGTCTGAGGTATGTGTCGATTTTATTTTTAAACATATTCACGCTACTAGCACCCACACAATCAGCAGATAATCTGTTCCATTCATTTACAGTCCTTTGTGAAAATGAAAACTTTCTTATATCTAATCTACTCTGCTCCTTTGCTAATGTAACTTCATGTCCTTTAGTCCTTCTATCTTTCTTAATTGAAAAAAAAATATTTCTATTAATATTTTCATAACCATTCAATATTTTAAACACTTCTATCTGATCTCCTCTCAATCTCCTGGTCTCTAGTGTTGTTAAACCGCATTTTTTAGGCGTATTTCATAACTAAGATCCCTCAGTTTTGGTATAATTTTAGTTGCACTCCTCTGCACTCTTTCTAGCATATCTATGTCCTTCCTGCGATATGGCCTCCACGCTTGAATACAATATTCTAAATGAGGCCTAACTATTGTTTTGTACAGCGGTATTATTAGCCCTTTTTTCTTATACGTTATGTTTCGCCTAATTAATCCAAGGATTTGATTTCCCTTTGAAGCTGCAATTCCGCACTGCTCTGAAACCTTCATATCAGCACTAATGGTTAACCCTAAGTCCTTTCCTTTTACAGTAGTACTTAGTACAGTACCCCCCCATTGTATATTCTACCTTGTTGGAAGACACCTTCATCCGCGTTGGGATCAGCAGTGTTATCGCCATCATCAACCAAACAGTTTTCAGGTAATTATTCCAATCCTAACATATGGCCACAATACAAGATATGAACATCTATATCCTTTATCTTTACCATCTTTACAGCTTTAGCCCTAACACAAATATGTAGGTATATAGAGTACAAAAGCCTTGTTTTTGCAAGTTTAAAAACGAAATAAGATTAGACTTATTGCCATGTGTTATCATTGCATTCAATACAATAAAACATTGGAAAGTGTGGGTCGGACAAGTACGTATTCGTGACAATACTCTCACGCAGAAAAAAATGCATTAAAATATATTAGTAATAAAATGAAAAAAATATATTTTCATGCACAGTAAATGTTATCTTAAAATAAACTCTTGACTATATTAGCACGTAGCCATCTCTATACATGTTTTCTATTATGTGTACTAGTCAAGGTGCATAGTATTTTTAAAATACTCTACATGTTGTATTTATTTTTGGCAGCTTTTGAGAGGGAGATGCTGTCAGGTATGACAGCCATCCGACTGACACTGGATGGCGTGGTGCAAGAGCTGGCCACTCTGCGGAAGCAGATAAAAACACTGCATAGTGGAGACGTTAAAGAGCTGCCATGGATGGTGCTTCCAGCCCCCCCCCCCGTACATTTATTTCTGGAATAGCTCTTATGTCATCATCTAAGTCATTGATATATGTAATATTATTAAGAATAGTATATGTATTTGATCCTCCACTCAAAACTGATTTCCGATTCGAAACTTCCCCTCTGCTACCCAGTACTAACACGTTTCTATCCAGCTGATTATGCAGTCCCTATACCATGGGTTTTCATTAACTTTTTGGTGTGTGCTGTATGTTTGCAGACCCATGACTTGGCCTCTATTGGCGGCTGCAACGTCAAAGAAAATGTGCGGTGTGTGATGTCGCATGTGCTACACCATGCCGTTGCCATTCAGTACAACTGGGCAGGCAAAAGTGGCTGGAAAAGCCAAACAGAAGAAAGTAAAAAGGCATTTGGGAGTCTGCTGTTGAGCAGTGTCATCACACGTGTGTACCAGTATAGCTACTTCATCCTTTTATATCTACTTGCTTACAGTACAAACTAAGGATTAATAATGATTATGGATTAGTTAATATGAGAGACGTCTTTTCAAATAATAAATTTTTATGGCCCCTAAATCCTCAGGGACTTGAACTCAAAGAGTGAGGACCACTGAGGATTTACCATAATTTCTTTGGCATATTATATACAGAAAATTATGGTAGGATGGGATTGCAATGTAGAAAAAATGTGTTAAGTTATTTACTATTTGCAGAAGTTACCTAGTTTCAGATGGTTTTAAAGTGATGGGGAGTCTATTCCTGAGTTTGTGCAAAACTACAGTTAAAGCCTGCCCAGGTTGAGCTTAATTTTGGGAACAAAAAGATGTTACGAGATCAAACTGGAAAATAAATTATTGTTTAGGAAGTGCACTGATGTTTTAGATAAAACTATATATGTGTGTGTGTGTGTTTCAGGGGCCATTATGAGGAATCCTTTCATTCAAGGGATTACCGAGTCGACTGTACAGAAAGATGCTGTGGCTGAGGAATGCAGGAGACAGGCATGGTGGGAGGAAGCGTTGTGTACAGGACAGGCATGATCATGCCAATGATGTATAATTATTTTTAAATGAATAAAACTGTTCATGTTTCGTTTCATATCCTGGTTTTTGTTGCTATCTCATACATATATACTACTATACATATCAATGTTAGGCCACAAATATTCCTATATTTGACCAGTCCAGTATACCAGTATACAATAGTGTACTGCGCCATTAGTGTCCCAATATTATGCCAGCATATGATGCTAGTAATGGCACATTAACGTGCCAATGTACTGTGCCAGTACCGGGTCAATGCTGGACCATTCCTGCTTCAGCTTTGGGTCAGTTCAGCAAGCCAGTACCGGCACAGTACTGGGCCAGTATTGTGCCAGTACCGCCTGCCATTACTGGGCCAGTACTGGACCAATGCACTGTAGCAGTACTGGACCATTATTGGGCCAGTACAACATGCCAGTATTGGCCCAGTTAGCAGCCTCTGTGGAGAGCATGTATTGGGCCAGTGCTGGATTAGGTTATCGGGCCAGTATCACATCAACCGGCGGTAGGTATTGGCCCAGTACTGTTGTTAGCTGGGTAATGGCATGCGTAGTGAGTCAGTTCCGGCTTCACCATCGTGCCACTCTGTTGCAATAAACAGCTTGTTTTCGTACATAAATCAAAACTGTCATTTGTGTCAGATAGTTTGTGGAACTGGTAAAAGAAGAACTCGACGGCAAAAGGGATAATGCAGTAGGGCCTACACCTGCCAAGTTATTTTCTTTAAATCCGGGGTATTTTCATCATGGCTTCAGCAGCTTACCGTGTCGCGCTGTGCTGTCGCATTGTCTCTGATCTTGACATCGGAAGACGGAGGGGGTGCTGTTGAAAATGTTTCACCGCCGTATTTTTTTTCGCGCCGCTGAAAAGGTGAAGTTACCTTCACCTTTTCAGCTTCTCCGTTGTCTCGGATCGACTCATGATACCCGAAAACCGGGGGGGGGGGGGTTATTAGCAATTTTTTCAGCGGAAATCCGGGAGATTTGCCTGTATTCCGGGAGATCGGGTGACATACCCAACATCCGGGTGATCTGCCAGGTATAATGTATACAAATATCAGACCGAGACAGATCTGTATTTGCTCCCGGATCCACTTCCCGCCACAGGCAATTTGCCAGAGCAACTGGCGCTGTATAAGAAACACGTCCAGCACTTTTTAGGCGCTAGTGAGAAATCAGCTAGAGTACACAGACAAAGTAAAGGTTGTCACGTTGCTGCGCACCATTGGGGAGAAGGGACATGACATTTACGAGAATTCACTGACGTACAGCCAACGTTCCATGACGTCATTGCTACTGTGGCGGCGAGCCAGCCGCATGCGCCTCTGAGGAACACGAACATATCTAAAAGGAGAGAAGAGTATGGCAGACACCAAGGCAAAATATTAAAAATCATATTAAAACTATGTTAGATTAAAATGCACTTTGGCATGTTCCTCAGGGTGTTGCTGGCGGATTGTTTTGCTTTGGCATGTGCTCGTTGTTTTCTTCGTGTTGCTCTGCGGACTGCCGTGTTGATCCGAGGGTTGCCGTGTTGATCCAAGGGTTGCTGTGCCTGCGTACTGTTGTTTTTGATGGGACATGGGTGTAATAGTTTGCCAGACAGAGGTTGTTTGTATGCTTTATTGATGACCACGCAAACAGAAACATGCTCCACTCCGCCATTATACGGGGGCTGTCCTACTGTAATAATTGTCCTCGTAAATATCATAGCAGCTAAGTATTATAGGTGGCGACACTTTACAGTCGCGATAGTACACCCCTCCCTAAAATAAGAAATGTCACAAACACAGACTATTACTAATAAACTAAAAAAAGTATTAAAATGTAATAAAGGCATAGTCAGTGATGTATGCAAGTGTCTACATAAGTTCGAGCAGCCGTTGTGGCGGCTTACGAAGACGCGACAATCTTCTCGGTTCGCCTACCACGACAGGCGACGTAGGGATGTCGTCGTCCGCCACAGGCAGTGTTGCCTCTGGAATGCCTGCCAACTCACTGTCGTCCTCGAAGTCGCCTTCGACGTCGTCTTCAAGTAACGGTGACTCGAACGGAAGTAGGCGAAACATCGACGTGTTTCTCGTCACTCGCGATCCGTTAGCGCGACGAGCAGTTACCATTGAACCCTTCCGACTGGTCTCAACCAACGGATTTGGGTCAAACGGTGTGGACAGTTTGCCCTTCTTGTGTCGTCGCCCTCGTTGAGGTTTGACGTTTTCGCTTTCGACCTCTTGTCAGCTCGTGTTTTCATGCGGCGCTTTGCGGCTGCATCCTTCTCTCTCGCGGCCTTGTCGTCAGCAGACACGTGTTGCCTGACTTCGGGTAGTTTGGTGCGAGGACTTCGGCCGAACATTAGTCGATGAGGGGTGAACGCTGTCGTCACATGGGGAGTACATCGATAAGCTCTCAGAAACTGTCTGATCTCTTTCCTCCATGCTTTGCCACTGATGTTGGCTGCCTTCAGTGCTTTCATGAGTGGCTTGTTGAAAGCCTCTGCCTGAGCGTTTGCCTGAGGCCAGAATGGCGTTATTTTCCGATGACGTACGTTGTTCTCATGCAGGAACGACTTCCAGGCGTGTCCGTTGAACGGCGGCCCGTTGTCTGACTTCACGACGTCTGGGTAGCCAAGAAGGCTAAACACATCGTCGACCACAGGGATCACCGTCTCTGCTGAGATGCTCCTCACGACCTTTACTACTGGGAAGCGCGAGAACTCATCCACCATTACTAGTAGATATTCTCCTGTGGGAAGTGGACCGCAGAAGTCTATGCTGATCTCCAGCCATGGACCTCTTGGTAGTCTCGACATCGTTAGCGGTTGTGTATCTCGACGTGTAATATTCGCCTGACACGGAATGCATCTTTTAACTGCTTCTTCTACCGCCACGTCGATTCCGGGGAACCACACTTTCGAGCGTAGTAATGCCTTTGTTTTGGACATTCCTTGATGTCCCTCATGAGCTAGTTCGATGACGCGTTTCTGTAGAGTGCTAGGAATGACAATCTGGTAGTCTCGCATCACCAAATCAGCACTCTCATTGACTGTCAAGGCGTCTCTCACTTTGTTGTAGCTGCACAGACTCCCATAGTTGACACCGGTTCCCTGATACTGCACAATGTCATGCCATTTGTTCGTCTGCACTAGCTTGATGACAGCCTGAAGTGTTGCGTCTTTGACCGTTTCTCGCTTCACCTCCTCGACAGTCAGTGCAATCGGTGTTGCAACGAAAGCTAGTGCGTTCACATACTGTTCTGCATCTGCTGTTCCCGACTCTGTTTGATTTGGCCGGATGCCGGGACATGTAATCAGCGGGGTTGCTGGCACCAGGACGATACTTTATGATCATGTTGTAGGGCTGGAGGCGTAGTCCCCAACGTTCGATCTGGAGCGGAGGCCTTGCCTTCTGCCAGATGGCCTTAAGAGGCTTGTGGTCGCTGAAGATTGTGAATCTAGGCGCACCTTGGATGAACCTGTTGAAGTGCTCGCACGCCCAGACTACAGCCAAAGCTTCGCGCTCTGTCTGACTGTAGCGCATCTCGACATTGGTCAATGCCCTACTAGCATATATGACGACACGCTCCTCCTGGACCAGCAGTGCTGCTAACCCGACTGGGCTTGCATCGACCACGATCTCGATGTCCTTCTGCATGTCGAAGTACGCAGTTGTTGCCGACTCCTCTAGACTAGCTTTCACCCTCTGGAATGCTGCTGCTTCCCTCGCACCCCATCTCCATTCCGTAGTCTGCTTTGTGAGTTCACGCAAGGGCTCAGTGACGGTTGCAAAGTTCTTTATGAACCTGGCGCTGAACTGCGCCATGCCCAAGAATGAACGAACCTCGGATGCGTTCTGCGGCTCCTTAGCCTCGTGAAGGTCGGCTACCTTCTTCGGGTCGGGTGAGACTCCCTCGCTAGAGAATACAAGTCCGAAAAACTCAATTTTCCTTTTGCCAAACTCGCATTTCTCCAGGTTCGCTGTGAGTCCCGCCTTCTGAAGTCTCTCTAGCACTTCATTCAGTGCTTTGTCATGATCATTCTGATGTCGTCGCTGATATTGACGGCTCCTGCCACCCCTTCTATGACTGTCTGAATCTCGTGTTGAAATACCTCAGCGGCTGAGTTTATCCCGAACGAGAGTCGCTTGTACTGGTATACAGGCCTACATGCGTTGAGAATGTCGTTATGTAACGACAGGATGGGTGTAATACCAATTGATGGTATCCTGACCGCAGATCGATCTTACTGAAGACGGTCGCGCCATTGAATTTTTTGATCAGCTCATCTAAGGTTGGCGTCACGTATCGCGTACGCAGAATGGCCTTGTTTGCCGCTCTCATGTCAACACACAGCCTGATTTCCTCCGGTTTTTTTGGTTTAGGCGGCGTCACAACTCTAGATACCCACTCTGTGGGGCCTTACACTTTTTCTATTATGTCAGCGGCTTCCTGTTTGGCGATTTCCTTCGCTACCTTCTGCTGTTGGTGAAACGGAACACGATTGTGTCTCACTGCGACAGGAGGCACCGATTTGTCGATGTGAAGTTTTACTTCCACGCCCTTCAGACAACCAATGCCAGTCCACAACTTGGGAAAACGATTGACCACGTTCTGACCGTACTCGTCCGAGCCTATGACTCGACACACGCCGACTCGTAGAAGACCCAGCAACTCTGCTGTCGCCTTGCCCAGCAATGGCGTAGCGTTCCCCTCGACGATCAAGAACTCACTGAGAACTGCTCGGCCATCGTCTAGCGTGATGTTAGCATTTACTAACTGACGTACGTGAATCGGCGGCGAGCTGTACGGATGAATCTTGCGATGACATGCGGTTAGTGGAACACCCTGCTCAACAAGCTGTTCTTTGCACGCTGTGTTGATGATGTTGCATGTCGACCCAGAATCGATTAGCATGTTTGTTTTGATGTTGTCAATTGTCACTGTCACCGTTTCAGCATCTGTAGTTGAGAACGTATATTCATCGTCATAGTCTTCCTCAGAGCCACTCGTCTGCTCACTGACGTGTCTGACATCATGCTTCGATTGGGGCTGTGCACGTGACTGAGCATGCGTATTGTGGTAGCCGCACATTTTACTGAAATATCCAGTCCTGCTACATTTGAAGCACTTCGCGTTGCCAGTGCACTGACATGCCTCAGCTGTGTCCCCGTCGACCACATCTTGTACAATTCTGTTGTCCCGAGCCGTTGTATGAGTGCCTTGGGCACGGTTGGCGCTTCGTGTTTTGCTGTTTGGTTATTTGTTTGGGTCTGCTGTTTCGTCTTGCTCCCTCTACCATACACGAACGCTCATCCCCTTCAGTGATCTGTGCCGCCTGCCGTTCCGACGCTTCCATTGCAGCAGCGAGGTCAAGGACGCGCTCCAATTTAAGGTCCCTCTCAGCCAGCAGCTTCGTCCGTCCCTGATGAAGTCCTCTATCTGGTCTCCGAATTCACATAGGTTGGCTAGTTGACGTAGGCGTGTAACGAACTGCGCCACACTCTCCCCATCGTTTTGTCCAGCCTTCCTAAACATGCGTCTGTTGTATGACGTGTTTTTACGAGGCGTAAAATAAGCTGTTATTTTAGCCTTGGCTGATTCATACCTAGTGCCAGTATCAGCTAGTGTGAAGAAAATGTCCTGCACTCCTGCACCAGCGCAATGTAGCAAGAATTGTCTTTTCTGGCTATCATCTGTGACGCCTGACGCACCTACGTACAGTTCGAATGAGCGAAGCCATCTTTCCCAACGTTGACACATACTATTTGCGTTACCGTATGCATCGAACGGCTGCACCGCCTGTACGTTCAATGCCACCGCCATCGGTTCGGTGTTTTTACTCGTCGCCAATGTAATAGTTTGCCAGACAGAGGCTGTTTGTATGCTTTATTGATGACCACAGAAACATGCTCCACTCCGCCATTATACGGGGGCTGTCCTACTGTAATAATTGTCCTCGTAAATATCATAGCAGCTAAGTATTATAGGTGGCGACACTTTACAGTCGCGATAGTACAATGGGTATCTATCACTTGCTGAAGTTTCTGCTTGAAGTCAATCCATACCTGGTCTATGGCTGTGGATGAGGATAGATCTGAATATCAAAGGTATGTGCGTACCATTCAAGATCCTGCTTTATGGCTGTTGTATTAGCTTTCTTCCACAAGTAGATCTTTCGGCGCTGAGGCTTTGCTCTGTGTGGGGTAAGTGAGGTTTCGTAGAGAATGATATCATGGTCACTGCTGCCAAGTGAAGGCAGAGGTTTGCAGCGTATTTTGAAGCCTGGATGTGTGGTGAGTATTAGGTCGAGGGTTTTATCTTTCCTGGTGGGGAAGTCTACTAGTTGTTCCAATTCGTTTTCTACAATTAATTCAAGGATGGTCTGGTTTACCTTAGCCATATATTGATTTCCCTTTATGCTTAGGGTGGGCCAGTCAAGGTCAGGGGTATTAAAATCACCGCCTATTATCAGAACATTCGGTTTGGATTTCTTCTTTAAAAGTGTGAATTCTTCTTTGGTTGAGTTGATATATAGATCATCAGTTCTAGTGGGAGGCCGGTAGTATGCAACAACTGTGATCTTCTTTTGTTTAGGAAGTTTGATTGTGCCTATGATTAGCTCGATGTCTTGAGATATAGTTATTTCACCCATGTTGAGCTCTTGCTTTACTGTGATAAGTCTGTACTGAGTCTGTAGGTCTGTCGCGTCTGTGTACATCGTATCCAAGGTAATTTGGAAATATCTCAGCTGAGTTAACTTGATCATTCAACCAGGTTTCTGTTCCCAAGATGATATCTGGCTCAGTTGCATAAATAAGTGCTTTCAAATTGCTACTTTTATTTTTGACACTTCGAAAGTTTATGTTTAAGATGCGGAGAGTTCTTCTTTCTTTCCTTCTGATTTGTTTTTCTGTTTTAGGTGAAGAGGTCATTTCTATTTCGGAATCATGTGGTGTGCTGTTAGTAGATGACTGAGTAGTGGAGAGTTCGGTGTCTGTTGTAGATGACTGACTTGGGGATGATGTGTCTGAGATGTAAGAGTTATGACATGTAAACAGGTTTTGCTGAGAGGGAAGCGAAGTCTTAACTGTGTTGGCAGGAGTGATGTAAAGTTTTGATGAGGTGTTGATGCTGTGACATTTTGGGCAGGTCCACGGGTCATCACAGTCACCAAGTCGGATGTATGATGCTGTTGACATGTCAACACAGCTTTTATGAATCCCTGATCACAGCTGCCACATGCCAAGGCCTTTTGGTTTGACTTGCAAGCCTTGAAACATATTCCGCATGGGAATCTTAGTTGACGAGGGCCAGGATTGGGCTCAATGTCAAACAACAATAGGAGGGTTAGCCTATGGGAGTTCCTCTCTGATTTAAGTAGTGTGTATTTGGCCAGTTTGTACATATGACGAAACCACAATGCCACTTGTACAGCAGTGGGGAAGTTGATTTCATGAGTGGTAATTTCAAACAAAGGAGGTTGTCTAAATCACAGTTGTAAAAGGTTTGTGGAGAAGATAAGAAGTCAGTACATACGTGTTCCTGGTTGATATACAGCACAGAAAGGCTCATAAGAACCATGCGAAACAACCTGGAAAACGTGAAAGGAGGCTTCCTTCTGGAGGTCGCCATCTTGATTCTTGGTATCGTAAGATTACCAAGTAAAATTGTTTTCCAGAGCTTCACAACGTGGGGCCAAAGCACTTATTTAACAACTTGTGCAGCTAATTAAAAAGTTTATCTGATATAATCACTAAAAAGTCAGTGTCTATGGACTGACATAAATTTGCAAACGATCAAAATATACACAGTATCAGGCTACAAACCGCTACCACAATCCGCTAGGGGCAGCTCAGTTATATCTCCCTGCCAGGGGCGCTGCAAAATCATAAGCACGCTTCACGCCGATCATCCCCCACTACAGCACCCGACTTTGAACAGATGACACCGCATATATCCGAGTCATCCAAGTCAAGCAGTTACAAGGCCTCTGTCGCGCATGCTTAAAGGTAAGTATCTGGCAAATACTTCTTTGGCATTTGCTAACACACTACTAAATTCGATCAATTCTGCAAACCACGGGTTAGCGTTTTCGAAGCACGGCACCGATTTCTGACTACGAAACAGAATTCGCCGACCATCGACGAGTTTCTAACTGCCCTGCATAAGCAAGTAATAGACAACACCTTTGAGAACTAGCCGACGACGTGGTGCTGCACGCACTGAGCCTGGGACTCTACCAGGACTGTCTCGCGCTAGAGAAGGCAATACCTGAATGTCGACTTGCCGAAGACACGGAGACAGAGTTGCGAAAATTACACGTAATCGATGAGATTAGCGAAGTCAACAAATTAACCGAAGCATAATTAAGACGTGTGTGAAATAGGGATGAATATCAGGGATATTTTTACTATCGCGATAGCTGTAATTACTATTATAGCAATAGTCTTGTGGCTATCGCGATAGTATCTGTGAAGCTTATAAATGTTCCAATTTTACATGATGTGCATTCAGCTACATAGGGCCTACTGCACCTAGACCCAACCAAAATGGACGGGTTCCGCCATCTGTTGGACTAAGAGTGAGTTGCATCACAATGGCGGTCCGTGAGCGATGCTGATTTGATCGACACCTGTTTACGTTTGGTCGGTGGACTAGGTAAATAAGTTAACATTATGTAATTAAGTTGAAAAATCACGCCTGTGATTAGTATTACAGTCACAAGAGTAAACCAGCGGATGTGTTTCGCCAACTATCGTTACTATTGATAGTTCACTGCACTATCGCCGATAACTATCGATAGTTAATTTTACTATCAATACTGACAATAGCATTGCATCGCGACATCGACTATTACGATGCATCGTTAGTTCGATGTATTTTGACATCCCTGGTCAGGGGGCCACTCAGCGAAGGAGGCGGATAGTTATTCCGATATAACTTTATTATAAGGCAGGGTTTCTTTTCTTGTCGACATCGTCGCACATATCAATCTGATGAATTGTCAACGGGGCTCTGTATTCCCCGGAACGATTCCGGAACGGATTTTTAAAATCATCTACCATTCGTTGTACGCTTCGCCTGGGACTTATAGTTTACACATAGCTAAATATTGATATAATATGACATGTCCTTAAATATGAAGGCATAATATCTACATTAATGTATATTTATATGCGATGGAACGTCCCGGAACGTCGATGGAACGGAGTTTTAAGGTCATCTACCATTCGGTGTGTGCTTCGCATGAGACTGATACTTCGCACATAGTTAACTATTGATATAATATAACATGTCCATAAATATAAAGTCATAATATCTACAATAATATATATTCATGTGCGATGGAATGTCGCGAAACGTCGATCGAAGATGGAATTAAGATGGCGGACGATGACAGCTTTGTTTTGGCTGTTCCATCTATTGAACACACAGTTGTGTGTGTGGTGTGTGCTTGCATGTTTGTAAAGTCATACCAGTAGTACATATCTGCTGACTATATTTAATATATATAATATATATAATATACATTTAAAAACAAACAACAACTGTGTAACATTTTAAATATTTATTATAAAAAACCAATATACAATTCAAAAGTCTGAAACCGTTAATCTTTCCAGCCCTCAGCTTTCCTCCACAGCCAAATGTGATGAACTGGAACACAGATATTGCATTTTTAGTACATTAGCACTGGATATTCACTTACACACATTATTATTCACATTAGTACATTCGCTAACCATACTGACATCAAATCATTATGCCCGTTACACATCACACATGTGTACATTGTGGACACGATCATTTCTGTGGGAGAACAACAGGGTCCTCTAATCCAACACAGACCTTGTGATGCCAGGTGTCACAGATATCACAACAAACCATGTCAGCATACAAGTTGGGAAGACCACAGTGGCATAGAACTTGTATTATATATGATGTAGTCTTTGTTTCTGTTGGAACCTTCTTATCTCTGTGGGGGAAAATAGAGAAATTACCACTGCTGAAACAACTGATTAGATGACTCCGCAAATCATCTTGTTTGAATTCCCACGTCAGCTTTTCTTCTGAAACATTATCAAAACCACCCTGGCAGAATTCAAACATGTTGGCGATGGCGTACAGGCCGCAGTCAGATCCCATTGCCTGTGTGCTGAGAGAAGGACCTAGTATCACTAGCTGCCCATCAGTAAATCCATAGATCTGGGCCAGCTGTATCTGAAGTGAGGCTGATAACTCTGTGTAACCTGAAAAAAGACTATCAAGCAAAAACACACGACTGTCTCCGGCTCTCTGAAATGAAGTAACCCAGTGAGAATGTCCAGTGTAGTGGACCTGGACAGAAGGTGCTGCAGTACGCTGAAAGGATTTCTTGGGTATCTCCCAGTGCTGTCTCTTGTCACTGAACTGTGGGGCGAAGGTACAATGTTGCATGCCATTTATTGCGGGGAACTGTTCACGCATCATATCATGTGCTGCATTGATTACTATATCATCCAACCATTTCCCACTCTGAATAGTGTATTTATCTTGAAATGACAGATGACGTGTGGGAATCCAAAACCTGCGTTAATTGTTAGTCTGCTCAGTATCTGATTTATCACTGCTAGCCTGATTAATCTGACAATGAACATCTATAATATCTGCATCATGCTCATCGTCTATCAATTTCTTTGGCTTCCTAAGACTAAGCCTCTTTCTTCCCCGTGCAATGTTCTTACCCATCATGTTAACTGGAGTTAGTGTATGTATGATATGTGGGGGAGAGGCGTCAAGATCACTAAGCAAACCTTTTTTTACTGTATCAAATGTTACATGAAGCGTTGATTTGTTACGTGCACGACGGGGAGTTGAACATTTCACGGGGATGACTGGTGTGCCTGGCTGATCTGCTAAACTGACATCTTGTGGACCATTTTGTTCTACTATAGACCTGTTAGCCTGGCTGTCTGCTGTCATGTCCAACAACTTACTGGAATCGGGAGCAGGATTTACCTCATAATCATTGGTCCTAGGCTTCTTTAGACCCCCATTCTTATCTATCCGTTTCCTGCTGTTTCGTTTAAGCTGCGAAAGGTTTAGCGTTCTTTTGTCAGGTGTTGTTGACAATCCAATGCTTATTCTCGCTGCTAGAATGTGGTAGCAGGTACCGGTGGAAGGACACTGACACTTCTTCTTTGGGAATAACGATACTGCATATTTATCCCCCCGACTACCCTCTACCATAAATGCTCCCATCTCTAATACATGTCTTATCCTGCCTTCCCGCACAACTGCATCTGCTAAGGCTCTCTGTGATATGTTTCTCTGTTGTGCACTGCGTTCTTCCACCACAGTCAGATTAACCTCACTCACTTGTCTATGTACTTCATCATCCTTAGTAGTCTCTTCTTGTGCACTGTCTGTGGTCATTTGCTTAATCCTGTTAACTATTTCCTGTGGCTGACAAACATTCTTAGGCATAATAATTTCTTCAAGATCACAAACACAAGACTTGTACCTCTCTGAAAGAGTGTAGTTACCTACACTTACAAAACCCCGTCTAATCTCAACTAGGTAGTAGTTCTGAAGCAGTTGAAAACAGAGAACAGTCACATCAACTGGGGCCTCTTTCCACTGCAACAGGTCTTTAATCACACAGTTCATGCTCTCCGAGATGTTGTTGGTAATGCCAGAGTATGGATAATACAAGTCGAGGGGAGCCAATACAAACTTTGCAGAATGACGAATAATGCGTGGCTTCATTTCACTGTTGAAATAGACTACCACGGCCTGACTCCACGTAACTGACATTACCTCAAGTTTGTGATTCAGGTCATCCTCTGAATCACTCCTCAGAAGGTTCATGACATCTTGCTTGTAGACTGTGATGTCATCCTGACAAGCCCCGTGTTTCTTAAGCCAAAACTTAAGGTCACGAGTGATGTGGTTCCAGCAGTGTAGGACATGAGCCTATGGGAATACCTTATGGAGAGCATTTGTGATGCCAACCTCTCGGTCTGTAACCACCTTGATGTCCTTCTTGCCAAGATTTGGAATCTGTAACAGCAACTGCTCAAAGAAATGCTCATGAACTTTCTGAAACTTCCGGTCATGAATTAGAAAGGCAACTGGAATGACTGGTTCCTCGTTAAATACAGAGTGTCTGAAAACTAGAATAGAAACATAAAAATCTCCAAGTTTGAAGGTGGTGTCATATCCCAGCAATGTTCCCGATTTGGTGTCAAGCAGCTGATTCAGCTCATCCATGATTTCTTTCACTCCAACAACACAAGACAGATCAGGGTACAAGTCAACCTTCCAAATGGTTTCGAACGGATGGACATGTTCGACGATATTCTTGTGTGTCCTTGACCCTGTTACCGTGAGAAACTGGAACGTATGCATTTTCGTTGCCCATGTAGTGGATCAACCACAAACCAGGTACATTTACTAACCAGTAGGCATGCCTGACAAACTCTTCTGACCTTTTCTCGGAATCTGAAAACAAAGTAAAATATATCTTGCGGACTTTCTGATTCTTTTTCGGTAACTTGTGACTTCCCTGATTTGTCCACCTGTATTGATCGCACCTCCAATCATTCTGTTTCGAAGAGTCACCACCATCCCAATATATGTACACTTCCCCACCTCGTGGTTTGACAGGTGGAACTCGACTAGCTGTGTGAAGATGGTTAGGATTATTATTGAACTCGCTTAACATCTGCAAAACATCACAAACTCTAAATGGCTCATTCCTAGTTGAGAATGGCACAGGTATGTTAGTTACAGATGGAGTGTCATCATCTCCACCAAAGCCCCCACCTACGTAACAAATAGCATGACTAGCTGGAGTGTCATCTTCTCCGTGAGTACATCCACCTACATCAGAAACAGTTACAGCATCGTAAACACTCTTGAACACAGTTTTGAACAATCTGGATATAAGTATAAAAATAAAGTAAATTATTATTACACGTGGACTGTCAGAAACATCAGTTACACTTGGACTGTCATCTTCTCCGTCAGTACATCCACCTACATCAGAAACATCAGTTACACTTGGACTGTCATCTTCTCCGTCAGTACATCCACCTACAACAGAAACATCAGAAACATCAGTTACACTTGGACTGTCATCTTCTCCGTCAGTACATCCACCTACATCAGAAACATCAGTTACACTTGGACTGTCATCTTCTCCGTCAGTACATCCACCTACATCAGAAACATCAGTTACACTTGGACTGTCATCTTCTCCGTCAGTACATCCACCTACAACAGAAACATCAGAAACATCAGTTACACTTGGACTGTCATCTTCTCCGTCAGTACATCCTCCTACATCAGAAACATCAGTTACACTTGGACTGTCATCTTCTCTGTCAGTACATCCACCTACACCAGAAACATCAGTTACACTTGGACTGTCATCTTCTCCGTCAGTACATCCACCTACAACAGAAACATTAGTTACACTTGGACTGTCATCTTCTCCGTCAGTACATCCACCTACAACAGAAACATCAGTTACACTTGGACTGTCATCTTCTCTGTCAGTACATCCACCTACATCAGAAACATCAGTTACACTTGGACTGTCATCTTCTCAGTCAGTACATCCACCTACATCAGAAACATCAGTTACACTTGGACTGTCATCTTCTCCGTCAGTACATCCACCTACATCAGAAACATCAGTTACACTTGGACTGTCATCTTCTCCGTCAGTACATCCACCTACAACAGAAACATCAGAAACATCAGTTACACTTGGACTGTCATCTTCTCCGTCAGTACATCCTCCTACATCAGAAACATCAGAAACATCAGTTACACTTGGACTGTCATCTTCTCCGTCAGTACATCCTCCTACATCAGAAACATCAGTTACACTTGGACTGTCATCTTCTCCGTCAGTACATCCACCTACATCAGAAACATCAGTTACACTTGGACTGTCATCTTCTCCGTCAGTACATCCACCTACATCAGAAACATCAGTTACACTTGGAATGTCATCTTCTCCGTCAGTACATCCATCTACATCAGGAAGATCAGTTACACTTGGACTGTTATCTTCTTCGTCAATACATCCACCTACATCAGTTACACTTGGAATGTCATCTTCTCCGTCAGTACATCCACCTACATCAGAAACATCAGTTACACTTGGACTGTCATCTTCTCCGTCAGTACATCCACCTACATCAGAAACATCAGTTACACTTGGACTGTCATCTTCTCCGTCAGTACATCCAACTACATCAGAAACATCAGTTACGCTTGGACTGTCATCTTCTCCGTCAGTACATCCACCTACATCAGAAACTTCTTCACAACTCCAAAAAAAGAAATGCCTCGGATTGTTGTCACCTGGTCAACGGGTGCTTTCAGCCAGTCATACAAGCCAGGGGTCACCTATACAGCACGTTCAGGACATCTCTTTGCTGTAACAGAAACAACAGGAATTACTGCAGGGGCACAAAGTACAGGGAAGTTCTCCTCCGACATGCATGGACAGTTCTCTGCAGGTGCAGAGCGAACACTGGCATGGATCGCTCTCAGCAGGTCATTGGCCAAGGCTTTCACTCCCTCTGGTTGAAGATGCAATCCATCAGTACTTAGTAGACGGGTCTGAAAGGCGGAGTGGTCCACAAACTGCAAAAGAGGAAAGCGATTAAGTGCCCTACCAAGAGACTCGTTGAGTTCACCTGATCTTCTATTGCAGCTTGATAGGAAGCAGTCCTGAGAACTTGTGTCCCTCTTGAAGTGGTTGTGTTTCCTCGGTAGAATACCGGAGATGATGATGCGGGATCTGAAATATTGTATGTACAGTTTATTGATGGTTGAAATAGTTATGATATTTCAATGTGTTCACCTGACACTACTGTTTATGACACACTTATACTATAGAACCATAATAATGTACTTGTATGTTGTACAAAGTCTGCAAATAAAGCAATTACATTTTGTTTGTGTGATAAGTAAAAAATACAGTATGTTAGCTTACCTAGGATTCAGTTGCCTAATGTGGACTATCAACTGTGCGAACAGGTCAGTACAAGTATGCACACTGTTGCCACACCCGATATTGTTGGTCCCCACCTGCAACACAATGACCTGTAAACACAGACAGTATTGGCATTCAACAACATTGGATTACTAAATGTTTTACAACAACTCAAAAGTAATACACAGAGTAGTTACAGAGTGGTAGCCAATTAGTGCCAATGATAAAGGAATACATATGGCTGTCCCTCAGCACTGCCCTTGCAGACTTAATCTGCTCTTAATTGCAATTAAACACTTGAATGACATTGCCTCTGGAGCTGAGAGTACATAATACACAAGACAATACCCAAGATAAGAAATAAGTAAAATGCCTTGCAGCTACTCAAAAACAGATCAAGCAGGGATCAACAATGGGGGGTCACTCAATAATTTGAAGAATGTTCAGTAATCATATGAACATTAGTTTCCAATTGCTACAGGAAGCAGACTGGTTTAACAAACTATGTTCCCCACTAAAATGCGTTTTTTTTTTTGACCCTTGTGATACTATTTTGCAAACTTTCCGGTAAAAACACTCACTATAGCATGTATTAAACATAAACAAGTGTCATATTGTAAACTGTCAATTACTACCGTTAGGTCAATATCACCAAAAAATCACAACTAACATCACAGTTTTCTAAAGTCACACACACAATGCTGTGTAACATAGTTTTGAAAATATTGAATGTATTGTATCATAGTTTTAATAAACCATCAGCATCACTAACATGCAATAACAATGTTATGATTATGTCCTACCTCAAACCGAGAGAAAGCCGAATTGACAGCATCATTCAATGCCAGCTCCTCAATCTTGCAGCCAGAGTAGCTCAGCGTTGGTATGTCAAAGTCACTGACGTAGCGGTGCAGATACTTGGTCTGAGAATCTCCGATAATAACAGTTGCCATGATGGACTTGACAGTACAAGACTCAAGAGCAAATGATTGACCCATCCTGGACAGCACGGCTTATATAAGAGGGAATGAGCACTAGCATTGTGTACCTGTGTCTTTGTTATAGCAGGTGTTATTACACGTATACATGTTTCGCTTTTTGATAATGCAATCAATAAGATAATTTTTTTAAAGTGTCGTATTGTACTAAGAATAAGTTTGTGTTGTGGCTTAACTGTGTTAGGTTGTGTGCACACCTTTCTTTGTTATCTTATTAGGCCCTGAAGTTATTTATTTTCGATGATGCAATCAACAAGATTAACTATGTAAGTTCAGCCTTTCTATACTGGTAGATTTATTGTACTCAAATTATATCAAGGTCTGTGAAGTTGGTGAAATAAGTGTTTATGTTCACACCTCCTGGTCACCAAACACAGTAGCTGATTGCAGGCCTTCCCTGATTGCATTCACAGGTTGATGTCTCCACTGTACAAGTTGTTATTACAGTAGAACATAGAATGTATTCATCCATGAGTCAACACTATGTAAGAAAATTCCACGGGTAAATTCTTTGATAACATTTATTTTCTTTATTAAGACAAGATAAAGTAAGTGACTTTTGAATTGTATATTGATTTTTCATCATAAATATTTAAAATGTTACACAGTTGTTGTTTGTTTTAAAATGTATATTATATATATATATATAAAATATAGTCAGCAGATATGTACTACTGGTATGACTTTACCATCATGCAAGCACACACCACAAGCACACACAACTGTGTGTTCAATAGATGGAACAGCCAAAACAAAGCTGTCCTCGTCCGCCATCTTAATTCCATCTTCGATCGACGTTCCGCGACGTTCCATCGCACATGAATATACATTATTGTAGATATTATGACTTTATATTTATGGACATGTTAAAGCACACACCGAATGGTAGATGACCTTAAAAATCCGTTCCATCGACGTTCCGGGACGTTCCATCGCATATAAATATACATTAATGTAGATATTATGCCTTCATATTTAAGGACATGTCATATTATATCAATATTTAGCTATGTGTAAAATATAAGTCCCAGGCGAAGCGTACAACGAATGGTAGATGATTTTAAAAATCCGTTCCGGAATCGTTCCGGAATCGTTCCGGGGAATACAGAGGCCCATTGTCAACTTACGAGAAAAGAAAGTCTAACAAAAGAACTTTTCTAGTTCATTTCTCTTCTAGTTCATTGTTTCCGCTTTCGAGATCAAGTTCCGTTTGTAGAAGACACAACTGTTGCATTTCTCCTGAAAACGAACCAGAAAGGTAGGACACTTACAAAGCATTCATTGAGATGCTGAGATCGCAGTTTGTAGAGCGTTTTATAGATCTCGGAGCTCGTATTTGATCTTATTTTAAAGCCCATTATAGTAGATGACTCGCTGGAAGCTGTGTAGATGACGTTCACCCAAATGTAATGTGGCTCTGTGGCACTCAAAGTTACATTCAGTGAAGTGTATCTTGCAACCAAACGCACACGCCAGCGGAACAGTTTCTTAAACTGATCACACACGGCAGGCTCATTTGGACGTGGAGCACTTGGTTAAAATGTTGTTTGCATGACGACAACGTGCACTTTGAATAATGTACTTTGAAAATATATGTACTATGTACGCATCCTAACATAATATAGCCGTTTTCACGAAGATTGGGCTAGTGATAACCAATATTAAGAAATAAATGTGTGGCCCGCTGACATAGCCCAAGTCACTTATTTGGTCCTCCATTCAAAAAGGTTGTCGGCCCCTGCGATAATGCGTATGGTAGGTGCACCGTCCACACAGCGAAACGATGCCCTGCATAAGATGCATACGCACTCAAAGACGATCTGCAGAAGAAGACGGCAAAACTCGAAGAGCAACATGCAGTTGTTAATGTGGATGTTCCAACTTCTTTGATATCTAAGTGCCTCGCCATTCGCAAATCAATTGACACGGTTCGGGTGTGCACTGATCCTGACGACTTCAACAAAGCAATTTGACGAAAATACAAACCGCTACTGACAATTGAGGAGGTACTGCTAACTCTGAAGGAGGCGAAGATCTGAAGCGACAAAAACCTGGATAATGTGTTGTAACGTGCACCGGAGCGGAATCTGAAGCAAAACAAGGCAACGATGAGGCTATACACATGACATAAATAAACGATACCGGTCGCTTGTTGACACTAGATGACGTGAAAACAGATCCGGAGAAAGTGGCGGACACAAAGAATATGCCCACATCAACCGAGATCGAACAAGTGCGCAGATTCCTTGGTTTTACCAACTCTCACAAAGTTCATGTCAACTCTTTCGGCTAACAGCGATCCGCTGACACGGTTAATACAGAAAGATGCAAACTTCGAATGGGAATCTGCACAAAAAAGACGCTTTCCAAGAGATCAAAGATATTGACGATTGAGATTTGCCGGACACTGTTACAGACTTAAGGATAAAATGGCATCTAAGACCAACTTGTGGCAACCGACACATGGAAGATTCAAGGCAGGAAGACCAACAGCAACTTACATCGACTGATTAATTAAAGGAAGATGTGGGTCTAGACACCGAGGAGCTGAAGGCAATGGCAGACAGAGGGAACTGAAGCCACTAATGTTCGACCCTAGTGGCCGACATGAGTGAGTGAGTGAGTGAGTGAGTGAGTGAAAAATATTGCAAAGACTGAGCAATCTTTCGCTTACCGTAATGTGACATAGCCGGTGGTGGCGCAGTGAGTTGCCAGGGCTAAGGGCGGCTCTGATATAAGATGCCTGTGACGTACATCTCTCGTTGCTCAACGAAGTGCGAGCGGAATTAAATGCACCAATCGAACTTGAGTGTCTAGCAATGGTATATAAGCATGTCGACAATTTGACAAGTATATCTATGGGCATGAAAAATACTAATCGCGCATCTACTGTATTTAGTCAAGCCCCACGTATAACACAATTTGAAGTTGTTCGTGTTATACGATAGACAACACACACATGGAAGTAAAACAACAAATCACCCAAAACCACACGAGTTCCAATTTCTATAAAAACGAACACTCCAAATTAGCCACACACCAGGCCTAAATAAGGTAAATACTCCAACCCTAGCAAATACTGATTTACTTCACAAAACTAGCATAATTGCATCCGCGCCAGTATTGTAGCGTCGTCTAATGTAGACTTCAAATGGAATGGCTCTGTTCAAATGCATACAAGCCTGCCCTCTGGCGACTAACCGAGTTAGTGTGATGACGTATAACATTACGTCATTACCAAAGAACACTTGCAGAAAAAGTAACAAATGCACGCAAAACTATAAAGTAAAGTATTTCTAATTTTTGCCTCAGTAACACGATGGTAGGTGTTGCGTGTAACCATACATTTTACTATAATTTGCGTGTCATCCATTCTGTACGTCACACTTAGGATATGACACCGTCTGTCCGGGTAAGTTTTACGAGGTTTTAGGTGCATGTGGCGATGGTGCTAAAGATAGGCGCTACGTTACAATTAACATTGAAAACGAGTTAGAACTTAGGACCACTCGTTAATATAAATGAACAGGAAGCCTAACGCTATGTGGTCTACTCGACGTGAGGTTCGACCACCATTTTGTTTACCCTATTGTTATGCAGTTACCTTCAAAATAATTTCACTTTCGCGTCCAAAGTGTTTCAAACTGCCATGCAAATGCTCGACTTTTATCGGTGCTTTTACGTTACATTCCCGCTAAACATGACACAATAAATGACGCGTACGCGCCGTAGACCACTGGCTTATGTAATAAAAATCACGTTTGTGAAAATGTTGGGTAGAATCTTGGCTGCTTAGGAATAGCTAAGTATTGTTGTGAACATGAAAACGACTGTTGCCATTTTAAATTGATGGTTTAGTATGATTTTGAGCTATGTTTAAGCCTAAGGAAAAAAGAAATATCATGCCGAATATTATTTAATTATTGTTGTGAACATGAAACAGATAGTTCCCGTTTTACCTAGAGGTTGAATACGATTTTGAGCAATTTCAACAACATTTAAGAAATTAATTATTAAAAACTAAAATTAAATATAGACAAAAATAATATCAACATAATAATGGTATGTGATTATTGACCATCTGTGTGTGTGCATGTGCGTCCGTGCATGCGTGCGTGTGTGTAATGTTGTGGTGTGTTGTTAACTATATTGTAAGTGTTTATGCAGACTTTAAATATTCCGCGTCTGCGTTGCAACGACGTGGGCGAATAGTAAAAACAGGACAGACTAATCTTCTCCTCAGTGTGAAATACTATTGATCTAATTTCATTTAACTAAAATAAAAATACAAACAAAAAACTCATCAATAATATAATTGTATGTGCTTTTTTTAACGCTGTCACACGATGCACTGTGGTAAGAATATGACGTTAGATGCACGTGCAATACTTTGGAAGCGGTGTTGTAAATTGTCTTGTAACAGTAATCTGAGCGATCATAATATCAATCGTGTTGTAACGGCATGAGCTGGTTCTGAATATAGCTAATAATCAACCAGCTTATGTAAAATACCCATCAATGTGGTTAACATTATTCCAGTTGCGTTCATTCCCATCAAACAACACAATGACGATTAAGAAAAGTTATGTCATTTTGTTCACTATGGTTTGGGGTGAGTTTAAGGAGAGATGTACAAATATGTGAATAGTCCCCAAAATGCAAGCATTTATTGTTCGTAATAACTATAGCAAATGTGACTCATTAACATTGTGAAACGTTTCGTCTATATTTCAGTAATTAAATTAAATTAAAATGCAATTAAAATCATTATGTACGTTAGAGGTAGAATTGTGTGTGTGTGTACACACACACACACACACACACACACACACACACACACACACACACACACACACACACACACACACACACACACACACACACACACACACACACACACATATAACTCCAAAATGGAGGCAGTTTATTGTGAATTGTGGACATGTATTTACAAAATTACACAACGATGTTGATGTGTAGTTGAACAAAGTCCAATATTCCTGCAAGTCAGTTGGTTTAGCCATAGTACTAGCCCATAGGACAAAGTTGCCTTTACTGCAATTTCTCTTCAATCTTCATCTTCAATGTCTTCTCCTATCAGAGCCGCTCGTGTGTTGCAACACCTGTGTTCGTACCCTTCATAGTGGCATAGCTGAGTGCTTGCAAGGTTGTTTCGTTTGCATGAGCACATTCGGGAACAATTGTTCATTGATTCAATTAGTGGCCATCCAAGTTGCAGTGGATTGGGACAGAATGAGACAAGATTCCTTAACACACGAAAATACATTGAGGGTAACAGAAGAGACTATTGCACACTGGGCAGAAGTCCTGTTATGACAGTCCTGTTATTGCACACTGGGTAGAAGCCCTATTATATCACATTCCTGTTATTGCACACTGGGTAGAAGTTCTTTTATTACAGTCCTGTTATTGCACACTGAGGAGAAGTCCTGTTATTACAGTCCTGTTATTGCACACTGGGTAGAAGTCCTGTTATTACAGTCCTGTTATTGCACACTAAAGAAAAGTCTGTCCTGTTATTATTATTCGTCCTCAGCGTTACTATGCAGTCGTAGATTATGAAAACTCTTTAGATTATGATGCTGACGTCCGATTTGATTGCGATAGAAGTATCCAATTATATATTGTTGTGCCGAGATCCATACTGTACGTAGGTAACAAATACAAGATAACATCGCTTATATGAAGTAATGCCAATGACACTACGAAAAATAACACATGTTGGCCTCTAAAAAGTCACATTTCCTTCCTACAAGCCTACAAGGTTTTACTTAACAATGTAGGGGCTGTGCCAAAAAACAAATTTTTTCCATTTTGCAGAATCGACCATAGTTTGTGTGTGTGTGTATATATATATATATATATATATATAGTTATTACTATTGACAGGCTCCATCGTGTAATTGTTATGTTGTAGATACAGCGGTCTAAAACATAAATAGGTCAGTTGGATGACCTTGACCCAATGACTTTAACCTAATGAACTTGATGGTGGTTCGCCTAGCAGTTGGCTGTCTACATGTCGTGTACTTGCAATATGCTGTGTGCACTATGCAATACCACAATGCCAGTGTGATCGTTGTAAGTATTATAATTATACTATGGCCCGGCTCCACGAGTTTTCACAACTCCCTATTATGTGCAAAAACCGCGTTATAGTTACGTCGCATCGAAACACCGGCTCCTGGGACCGGTTTCATGATGCGTACACATGCTTCTTCTCCCAATACTCCGTAATCTCAGTAAGCTGAGATAATAAAGTAGGCGAAGCGCAAATAAATAAAAAGATAATAAAAAAGGTTTCTGAAAATATAGGGACCTGTACCAACTTAGTGGGAAGATTGTCCCAGTTACAATAGTTCTGGGTAACATGAAATTCTAAACGCACGCACACACGCACCACACACACACGCACATACACACACGCACAGACACACACACGCACAGACACACGCACAGAGACACACACACACACGCGCGCACGCACACGCACACACACACGCACACACACAGGTAGGGCGGAATACACACATCTAGAAACGTTGAGCTCTCGATAAGCCAATAGTTACCTTGTCCACTTGCCATCTGGGGATAATACTCTACGTGACAATGTTATTAAATCTGGTTAAATTAATAAGTTTGATTTTATGAAATTAGGCTAAAACAATCCGCTCGTTCTATTGAGTTAAGAAGAAAGTCAGTGGCCAGTTGCATTACACGCACTCAACTTAGGCGGTCAAATTACACCTAGGTCCCTAGGTGTCACCTAGCTCAGGAGGCGTTGTGTGACACACACACACATACGTCACCTAACCAAGTGTTTCTGGTACAATTATTGGGTAAGCGAATTATTGCGTTTTCAAACCAAATCTTTCCCTCGAAGTCTCTCCAAACGTCGTGCGTCATGCGCCCATCCCGGATACTTGAGTGCACAGTTTAAAATGCGTAGTTCGGCTTCACAACTGAGATTGCACATTGATGGTGTGTCTGCCGCTTCGGTTGACATATCGTATTCGTTCACGATCTGAGCCTGCAAATTCACGTGACTCTCGTTAGTGCAACCGATGACTTCCGGGAAACTTGTGGCATAAAATAACTGTTTCTGCTAACAGAATTGTAGACATATAGGTCTATGTTTTTCGTTTTTTGACAACGCATGTCCATAGTTAATATTGCACACACACACACACACACACACACACACACACACACACACACACACACACACACACACACACACACACACACACACACACACACACACACACACACACACACACACACACACACACACACACACACACACACACACACACACACACACACACACACACACACACACATTTTGGTAGATTATGTGTCCGAATTGTGTGGCCAGCAATCTGGAAGGACTCAGACGCGAAAAATCGCAAAGCTGTTAACACTTGAAGTTCGGACGACAAGAATCCCTTCCGGCAACATCCAAATATCCCAAGTCGCCGCGCATTTCCTCGACTATTCTGAATAAATCAACTCTTCTAATACCTTTCAAACAGCTGAACGTCGTTGCACGTATCTGGTTGACATTTTTCACATTTCATAAGTTCGTCCAAATCAAACGGCCAACAAATTGCTTCATTTTTTGTCTAGGTACGGCCTTATGAAAGTTGTTGCCTCAAACAAATCATCACGTACGAAACGGGACCTGGGTACCTGCTCAAAAAATGTTATCATATGGATAGATATTGGTTTATTGAAATGGTTTATTGCTTATGCCATCTGCAACATATATGGCATAAACCTTATGCGATTTGTATACATTGCGCTATACTGACACCTAAATATATTAGGCACCTCTCGTGTTTGGCTCAGGAGTTGGGTCTTAATTTGGGGGCGAACTCAGCTGAGTGCGTGCCATGCAACCGTCCCTAGCGGCTAGGTACCACCTAGGAGCTAATGACCCTAACTTAGGCGGAATTTGGACTTAGGTGCATGTCATGCAACTGGTCAATGAAGAGCGTGTCACAGAGGCAAGGGTCTCTTTTCAGTACGACTCGAACGATAAACTAGTGGCTGAAATTTTTGGCTTACAAGCAGGCTTCGGACCTTTGCTGCCTGGAATCGGAATACAGGTTGGTTAAGCTGTGCAAGCCATTTTGTCAACCAATGCATACTATTCATATTTGCATACCTGTTATCGACAGGGCGTACAAAATGGACTTCGTCACGGTTCGTGTAGCAACACGTTCTTTTTGCAGTAAAATATATGTAGTGCCTACAATTTGTTGCTCTCCTCCTTGTTCCCTGCTGTACAGGGGTGAGGGTCAGGTACAACATTGCCGAACCTGTCGCTGTATATTTTCTTTCCAAAGTTTTCTATCCATATCTCCCTCTCTCCATCGTTCATCCTCCCCGATCTTCTCATGCCACTCTCATCACACAGTTCTCCCATCTCAGCTGTGGCCTTCCCTTTTTAATAATAATAATATTATAATAATACGGCATTTCTTTAGGGTTAATTCCCGCATAGCGGATCGATGTGCTGTACAAGCAATACAATAAATGTATATTAGATTTAACAAGATTTAACAAGATTGCCACCCAGAGAATTAACTCTAGGTGGTAGGTGGACAAGGAAGCCCTTTGGCTTATCGAGAGTCCGACCCTTTTATCTATGTGTATCCCGCCCTTCTGAGGTATGTGTCGATTTTATTTTTAAACATATTCACGCTACAAGCACCCACACAATCAGCAGATAATCTGTTCCATTCATTTACAGTCCTTGTGAAAATGAAAACTTTCTTATATCTAATCTACTCTGCTCCTTTGCTAATGTAACTTCATGTCCTCTAGTCCTTCTATCTCTCTTAATTGAAAAATATATATTTCTATCAATATTTTCATAACCATTCAATATTTTAAACACTTCTATCTGATCTCCTCTCAATCTCTTGGTCTCTAGTGTTGTTAAGCCGCATTTTTTAGGCGTATTTCGTAACTAAGATCCCTCAGTTTTGGTATCATTTTAGTTGCTCTCCTCTGTACTCTTTCTAGCATATCTATGTCCTTCCTGCGATATGGCCTCCACGCTTGAATACAATATTCTAAATGAGGCCTAACTATTGTTTTGTACAGCGGTATTATTAGCTCTTTTTCCTTATACGTTATGTTTCGCCTAATTAATCCAAGGATTTGTTTTCCCTTTGAAGCTGCAATTCCGCACTGCTCTGAAACCTTCATATCAGCACTAATTGTTAACCCTAAGTCCTTTTCTTTTACAGTAGTACTTAGTACAGTACCCCCCCCCCATTGTATATTCTACCTCTTCGTTCCCATGTCCTGTGTGGAGGCATTTACATTTCCCAAAATTGAACAGCATTTGCCACTTTTCAGACCATTTGATCAACCTGTCAAGATCATCTTGTAAATGCTGTCTATCTCCATCACTTTTAATCCTTCTAAACACTTTTGTATCATCCGCAAATTTCAACACCTTGCTTGTTATTTCATCATCCAAATCGTTGATATATATTAAGAATAATATAGGTCCTAATACTGATCCCTGTGGTACCCCACTCAATACTCGATTTCCAGTTTGAAGCCTCCCCATCAACTACTACACGTTGTCTTCTGTCAATCAGCCATTGTTCTATCCAGTTTATTATACCATTTCCTATGCCATGGGCCTTTAGTTTCAGCAGTAATCTTTGATGTGGTACTTTGTCGAAAGCTTTTTGAAAATCTAAGTAGACGATATCTACTGGTGATCCCTCATCTACCCACTTAGTGATGTCTTCCAAAAAACATAACATATTTGTTAAGCATGACCTCGTTTTAAAAAAACCATGTTGAGATGGGTTGATCAAGTTTTGTTTAACAAGAAAATCCACCATGTGATCTTTAATTAATCTTTCTAATAATTTGCAAATCACTGATGTTAAACTCACTGGTCTATAGTTCTCTGACTTGTTTCTCGAACCTTTTTTAAATAACGGTATAATGTTTGCCTCTTTCCATTCTAAAGGAACCACTCCCTCTTCTAATGACGGTACGCTAATTTGTTCTACAATTTCCAATAGTAGTTTGGGCGGAATCCCATCCACTCCAGGTGATTTATTATCCTTCATAGCCCTTATTTTCTTAGCTACCATTTCTGGGGTTACAATTAATTGTCCTAAATAGTCTGAATCTGCCCCCTTGAACTTAGCCTCTGGTACTGGCAGTGAACTAATATCCTCTCTGCTAAATACTGAACTAAAGTACTCATTCAGGTCTTCTGTCATTAAGAATCCCTCTGATATTATATTTCCAGCACTATCTTCTAGAGGACCGACCTTATCTTGAACTTTCTGTTTGCTTCGAACATATGCATAAAAACTCTTCCTGTCATGTTTTATATTACTAGCTAATAGTTGTTCATAGCTTCTCTTTGAATTTCTAATTTCAGCTGTAGCTTGGTTAAGTGCTTCTTTATAACTGTTGTAGCCTTCATCATTTCCAGTACATCTATATGACTTCCACATCATTTGTTTGTACTTAATTTTTCTAATGGCTTCTTTCGATAAGTGTTTCTTTTTGGACCGTTTCCCTTGTTTTTAGAAGGGTACAAATTTGTCGACTATGCACTTAATTTCACTGTTTAATATATTCCAGCATTCTGTTGCTGTCTTATTTTGCAGTGTGTTATTCCAGTATATCTTTGCTAAATATTTCCTCATGTCCTTATACCTTCCTTTGTGGAAATTTCTCATACACTGCTTTTTACTATTCCTTTCTAATTTTACTTTGATGGTAAAATGTATCTGGTTGTGATCGCTACTCCCCAGTGGCTCACGTATCTTGACATTGTCAACTAATTCATTCTGTGAGGACAAAACTATGTATAATACATTCTCACCCCTGGTTGGTTCTAGCACATGTTGAGAAAGGAAAGTATCTTGAACTAACACTAAAAACTTGTGGTCCTCACTCCCCATACTCTGAAGAGATTTCCATTGTATATGCCCGTGGTTAAAATCCCCCATAATAATACAGTCCCGTTTGATAACTTCCCTTATAGCGTTTTGTATTTTTTCATTCTCTTCTATGCTTATGTTTGGACTTCGATAAACTAACCCAACTGTTAACGTTGAGTTACCTGTAACTATGTTATACCAAACAGCTTTTTCGCAATCTGCTTCTCTTTCTAATTTTATTTCATAAGCCTGGATAGATTCTTTAATATATAAAATAACTCCACCTCCCTTTCTTCCTATTCTATCTTTTCTAAACATTACATATCCTGTCAATCCCAATTCGGCATCTGATATATCGGTGGTGGTTCAGGATTCGGTTATACCTATTATATGAGGGTCAATATCTTCTACCATAATGTTTAGTTTATTTCTTTTGTTTACTATACTCCTTGCATTTAAACACACACATTTATATCCAGCTTCAGAAGAGTTTTCCAGACTATTATTTGCTGAATTATTTGTGCTGTCTTTATCTATGCCTTCATTTTCAGGCTTTTCTGTGAGTCCCCCTGCGAATCTAGTTTAAATAAATGCAACCTGTCCCACTGTCAGCAGATCGCAGCAGGTTCTCTGAGAAAACTGCTGCCCCTTTCCACTAAGATGGAGGCCATCTCTCATGTACATATCTTCCCTCCCAACAAAGTATCCCCATAAATCTGTGAATCCCACCCCCTCTTCTTCACACATCTGCTCAACTAGTGCGTTGATCGCCATCCTCTTGCAGTTTCTATACGTTGCCCCCCTTCCTCCCATTACTGGCAAAATTCCTGACAGAATAACCTGTTCAACTCTTGTCTTCTTTAGCTTCCTCACTAACTGTCTATACTTCTGTACTATCGCAGTTGTTCCCTCCCTGTCTGCATTATTTGTTCCTACATGTACCAGTATAGACCCCCCCTTGCCATGTCCCAATACCTTCTCTACCCTGTCAGTGACATGTTCAATTCTAGCCCCCGGTAGACAAACAACGACGTCTTTTCCCTCGCTCAGTGTCTTGTCCGTCTTTCTCATAATGGAGTCGCCCATAAACACCCTCTCTTTCCTCATTGCCCCCTCAATCACTGCCTTAGAATAGCTCCTTCTTCGGTTTGCATCTGTCTGGTTGTTGTCTTTTCCCCCTGTCGTCTTATCTCCTGTCCCATTCTCTTCCGATCCATTCTATTAAAAACTAAACACTGGTTTTAAGACATAATATTATAATACTGAACATTAAAATAGAAACACTAATGTTAAGACAAATAATACTAAAATAAAAAAATAATGTCCGTCACGACGAAACAATTTAAAATAATTAAAATATCTAACAAAAAGATGAGTCTTTAAAGACTTTCTAAACCTATTCAGTGTCCCTGATGCACGAATGTCCACCGGTAGTTCATTCCCTAGTCGCGGTGCTGCTGCGCCAAATGCCGTGTCGCCGATGCATTTATTCGTGATGCCTTGGTGCAGTGTTGGCGCATGGTCCTGGCGTAGGCGTCCATCACGCTCTCGTGGTTGCACAAGTTCTGCCAGATAAGACGGCGCTAAACCATGAATACATTTGTAAGTCAACACCAACACCTTGAACACAATTTGACTCGCAACCGGCAGCCAATGCAATCCCTTTAATACTGGCGTTATGTGGTCATGTCTGCTGTTACGTGTTATTAGTCTGGCTGCATTGTTCTGGACTCGCTGCAACCGACCTGTCTGGGAAAACGACAGCTGTGCTCTCTTTGCTATTTTTCCTTCATCTATCCTTGCCAAGTGGGCAGCCCATCTCATCCGGCTTCTCAATCATCTTCCTTTTAGGCTACGTTGCATTTCGACCCCTTTTTGAGGTCGTTCGTCCTTCTCTGTTTTTATTATTCTACTAACCCAGTTGATCACGAAAACTTGCAGCTTCTATTGTAGTCTGTGTTCTACACCTTAGCTGAGAAGTTGGTGGTCAGTCGGACCTTAAACTTTCAAAAGTTTATGGTCCCACACAAAAGTTGGTGATCCAAATAATAACAAAATTACACGAGTAATATACATTTGCAGCTGTAATGCGTGGCAATTATTAATATACTAGTTCAGGCCAAGTCAGTCCTGTATATTAATTTACGATATTCAGATTAAAGAACCAGCGAATATAAAATTACAGGCAACAGTTTATTGTTCTCAGATAAACATCACTGTTGCAAATTACAACAAATATCACTTCACGAATATCAGCAGGGGACTACCCAGAACTGTTGCCATCATCTGCAGGAGCAGCTGGACTGGCCATGAAACACTCACTCGTGTCACTGATAGTGACTCTAGCTGAATTCGACCTGGACTCGGACAGTGATTCACTGTCCGAGTCCAAGTTGGACTTCCTCGCGCAGGATGTATTCCACAGGTGGATAGCTGATGTGAGTTTGTTGTCAGCCATATCGTGCGAATGCAGCTAGACGGTGATGGCAGCTGACACTCTTGATGACTTCATGCGGTTTCGAAACTCAGTATTGAACTCTTCACTCGTTTCATTGTGCTGTGAAGCCTCTTTCACATTCAACGAAACTCGCTGGAAGTGCCAGCATTACAAAACTGAACTCAATCAATCTATCAGCATTGATCACCTCGACATTTTACTGTTCTTCCAACTTGTTTTTGTACCTCGCTTGTAAACGTTAAATTTCCCATTCGGAAGTACACCAATGTTTTTATCGGCACTTGTTTAGTATCTGGGCTCACCTCAACTTAGTTGTTATAACAACATGTTTGCCTCATTTTGATATACCATGTGTTATTACCACCATTCAAGATCATCTCATATATTCTACGTTAAAAAATGTCTTAGCGCACTTTTGAAGCCCAAAGAGCGACCCAGTTTGCAAGAACATACGCTGCGGTAACGCGCGGCCGCAGCGGGTCGCATTTTGGGCCTCAAAAGTGTGCTAAAACGCAATATTTTCGTAATATAAATATGCTTGGAATGACGTTGAATTACTTACTTTACTTACATATGCCCATTGTTCCTATTGGGGGATAGGCCGTCAACAACAGCTCTCCAGAGTCCTCTGTCATGGGCTCTTGTTTCAAGCTGCCTCCAAATGTGTCCTGTCTTCTTGGTGTCCGCCTGGAGGTCGCTCCGCTATGTGTTCTTTGGACGGCCTCTTTTTCTCCTGCCTTGTGGGTTCCATGTCAGAACTTGTCTGGTGATAGTTGATGCTGGTTTCCGGAGCGTGTGCCCAATCCAACCCCATCGTCTTCTTCATATTTCATCTTAGCCAGACAGTTGGTGTGTCCTCCTCCACAAGTCAGTGTTGCTGATGGTGTCTGGCCAGCGGATCTGGAGGATTCGTCATGGGCAGTTGTTGATAAAAGTCTGTACTTTCTTGATGGTGGTGTTGGTTGTTCTCAATGTCTCTGCTCCATACAGTAGGACTGACTCACGTTGGAATTAAGCCGTCGGACCTTCGTGTAATGACAACACTTTGGAGCTCCAGATGTTCATGAGCTATATAAGTGCTCTTCTCGCCTTGCCAATCCTTGCTCTAACATCCGAGTCTTTGCCACCCTGTCAATGACGCTACCCATACATGTAAAGGCCTCTACCTCTTCAAATGATCTCCCTTCCAGTGTGACTGGCTCAGAGCTGGTTGTATTAACCTTGATGACCTTTGTTTTTCCTTTAAGTATGTTGAGGCCCACTTGTGACGAATTGGCTGCCAGTTGTGTGGTCTTCTCCTGCATCTGCTGGTGGCTGTGGGACAACAGTGCCAGAACTTCGGCAAAGTCCAAGTCATCCAGTCGCGCCCATAGTGTTCACTGGATTCCATTTCTTTTCTGTGTTGTGTATGTCTTCAGTGTCCAATCGATGGCCAGGAGAAATATGAACGGGGACAGCAGGCAAACTTGTCTCTAACTCCGGTCTTCATTTCAAAACGGTTCGTTAGCTGTCCTCCAAGGATTACTCTGCAGCCTGTTCCTTCATAGCTGTTCTTAATCAGGTTGACCAGTTTGGTTGGTATGCCATAATGTCGTAGTGGTTTCCACAGGGTCTCCCTGTCTACATTATCAAACGCCTTTTCGTAGTCAACGAAGCTGTTGTGCAGCAACGAGTTCCACTCGAAGGATTGCTCTCCTATGATGCGCAGTGTTGCGATCTGATCCACGCATGATCTGTTTGGGCGGAATCCAGCTTGCTGTTCTCTCAGCAGTGGGTCGACTGCATCTCTCTTTCTTTCCAAGATAATCCTGTTGAACACTTTCCCTGCCACTGATAGAAGTGTGATTCCTATGTAGTTGGAACAGTTGCTGGGGGCTCCTTTCTTTGGGAGTTTTATTAGGTATTCCTCTCTTCAGTCTGGTGGCACCATTTCCCAGATCTTTCCAAAGAGAGGGTACAGTAGTTCCACGTAGGTGTCTATATCTGCCGTGAATGCTTCTGCCGGAATCTCGTCCGGTCCTGCTGCTTTGTTATTCTTCAGCTGCTTCATGGCCCTCCTGATTTCTTCCTTGGTAGGCTTGTCACACTTGATGGGTATGTCCGTTTCTGGTGGCTGTATGTCTGGGGGTCCGGGGAGGCAGAAATTCTTCAAAATGTTCAACCCATCCGTTGAGCTGTTGCTCAGTTCCCGTGATGATCTTTCCTTCCTTGTCTTTAACTGGTCGTTCTGGCTTGCTGTACTTGCCCGATAGTTTCCTGGTGGTGTCGTCTACAGCTGTCTCAAATTCCCGCTGCCTGCAGCGTGCTCTGTCGCTTCTGCCAGGCTGTCAATGTAGTTGCACTTGTCTGTTTTTACACTCTTCTTGACTTCTCTGTTGGCTTCTGTATGCTCTTTCTGGTTCTTTGCTGCTTTTATTCGACTGTGGTTTACTGCTAATTTCTTCTCCTTCCGCACTTTGATCACGCGCAATGTTTCTGCTGTGATCCAATCTTTCTGTTGCGGTTTCTTCAGGCCAACCACTTCTTGGCAAGTTGATGTCAGTGTCGTTTTGTTATTCTGCCACTGGCTGTTCAGGTCGGATTCTTCATTATGCAGCTCTTGTAGCACTTGGAATTTGTTAGCAAGGTTCAGCTTGTATTCCTCTCTTGTCTGTGGATCTATCAGGAGGCCGACATTGTACTTTCGTCTCTTTGTTGCTGTCTCCATCCAATTTTTCTTCAGTCTAACAACCAGCAGGTGATGATCGGATGCAACGTCAGCTCCCCCTCTTCACTTTTACATAGTTCTCTGTCACGTTGTCGTGTGACACCCATGTGGTCTTGTGTATCCTTTTGTGTGTGAAAATGCTGCCCCCGATGATAATCTTGTTCAGTGCATATGTGTCCGCAAATCTCGCTCCATTCTCGTTCATCTCTCTAACACCCTGGGTTCCCATCACTTCTCTTCATACCCGTTGTTGTCCAATCTTCGCATTGAAATCGCCCAAACGTATGTTCACATCCTTCTCTCGACACTTGTCCAAGATGCTTTGTAGTCTGCTGTAGAACTGGTCTTGGTTTCCTCATCACTGTTGTTCGTTGGTGCGTAGCACTGGATGACATTCATCTTGATTTTTGTGTGTGAAGGATGCTGTCGTGACAATGACAATGATAAGGCCAGTGAGTTTTATATCCCTACGACCCCTTGCGGAGTATGAGAGAATTTTTCTCTCTACAGTATAAATTAATAGAACATATTGTAATCTTAAGAACATCTCGACTTACATTGCATAAATCATATTTACAGTATGTAAAACATAAACAACACATAATGCATAAAACGTTCAGTGACCTTACTGCATTAAGTATTTTCAATAATTTTATAGTCAGCAATGCAAACCAAATAATACAAAATAGTGTAAAATAAAATGAACCACGTATTATAGTATTTATACATGTATTGCACAATTTGAACTAATTACATATCATTATATGACTAGTAAATTAACTATAAGCAACGATGTTTCGTCTGTGCAATTCACAATTTTGACAGAAATTTGTTAGTTAAACAAACTTTGACATAATTACATTAATGAATCTGGAAACAGCTGGCAATTGTTTCACATTATGTACATTAAACAACTGGTTTATTTTAAAAGTGTTATGTAAATACTGACATTCACTGCCCTGGTCTCTATTGTTGCAAAAGTTGCACAAGTTGCACAAGTTGCATTTTCAGGGAGATAACGACCAACAGAAATGGGTAATTTGTGATTTCCACAACGAAATTTACATATAAATTGATTATGTCAGTTGGACTCAAGTAGATTAAATACTTCTCGAGCCTTACTTCAATTTTAAATGAAATGCTTCTCGGCCTATGCGCTTCCCATTCTATTAACGCCTTCTGTGCCGCTTTTGATAGCATGAGTGCTACACCTTAGTGTGAGAACATCGTCTTCTTCGTGTCCCGAGAAGAGTAACATATCTCCTGAAGGTAACCTTCTCTGTCCTGACTGTGTCCAACTTGTCTCGCTGATTCCCAGCAGTGCAACACCCACTCGAGTCACTGACAGTGACTACAGCTGAATTCGACCTGGACTCGGAGAGTGACTCACTATCCGAGTCCAACTCGGATTTGAAGTTGGACATCCTCGCGCCGGATGTATTCCACAGGTGAATAGCTGATGTGAGTTTGTAGTCAGCCATATCGTGCGAATGCAGCTGGATGGGGATGGCAGCTGACACGGTGGATGGCTTCATGCGGTTTCGAAACTCAGTCTTGAACTCTTCACTCGTTTCACTGTGCTGTGAAGCCTCTTTCACATTCAACGGAACTCGCTGGAAGTGCCAGCACTACGAAATTAAACTCAATCGATCTATCAGCATTGATCACCTCAACATTTTATTGTGTTTCCATCTTGTTTTTGTACCACGCTTGTAAACGTTAAATTTCCAACTAGGAAGTACACAAACGTTACTATAACTGGCACTTGTCTAATATCTGGGCTCACCTCAACTTAGTTGTTATATCAACATTTGTGCCTAATTTTGATATCCCATGTGTTATTGCCACCATTCAAGATCATCTCATACATTCTACGTTACAAAGATGTCTTAGCGCACGTTTGAAGCCGAAAGAGCGACCCAGTTTGCAAGAACATACGCTGCGATATCGCTCACTGAGGTAACGCGCGGCCGCAGCGAGTCGCATTGTGGGCCTCAAAAGTGCTCTAAGACGCAATATTTTCGTAATATAAATATGCCTGGAAAGACGTTGAGTGATATAATTAAATCACTTAGGTATGAAATGTATGCAAACATGTAGTTATAACGACGAAGTCGAGGTTGGCCCGGATACTAAACAAGTCGGCAGTAATTTCGAACACTGGTTGTACGTGTTCTGTCAATGCTATTGTCTCCTGACTATAGAGGTATACCGGTGTAACACACGCTCTCAGGATTTTCCCTTTCAGTTTTATCGATATTTTTCTATCTACCTTTCTCAGTGTATACGCTCCTGCCTGTATTCGACATCGCACCTCCACCTCTGAACGCCTATCCGCCGTAGCCATTCCTCCAAGGTATACAAAGCCGTCCATTTACTTGATTTCCTTTCCATCAAACCTAATATCCAATTCTCTCTCTCTCTCTCTCTCTCTCTCTCTCTCTCTCGCGCTCTCTCTCTCTCTCTTCATTTTGTTCTTTCTTTCATTGCTTCCTCCACCCTGGCGTCTGCGTCTGGCTCTCCCATCCATCTCAAAGTTGACGGTCCACAAATCCCACTGCCATTCTCCCTTGCATCTCTAACCTCTTCTCTACCGGCTGTCTCAAAGCAAACATCGCATCTGCCCTTTCTGAATCCCTGTTGTTCTTTACCCGATTCCTACTCTCTTCGAAACTCCCATCCATCACAATACAATGTCTTTCATTATAACTGCAACAGTATCGTGCAGTATCACTGCATCCGAGTATCTAGGGCACACCTTAATTAAGTGAATACAAGTCACACGTATTATACATGGATATTGTAAACCCTCATCACACGTATATGTGTGATGATAGTTAAATGTACGACATGCGGTGATTTTAGGGTCATTTACTGCACATGAGACCCTCCCATGGGTGTACAGGCGTTGTCAGTCCACCCTGGCATAGGCCTTGGATTGCCCTCATGAGACGTGGCGGGTGCGAATTTTCAACAAAGGTATCCCCTTGCAGAAGGCGCAAGTCACTAGGTCTACTGTTTCATTTCCTTTAGTCACTATAGACACTATATTTAGACACCAGGTTTAAGCTGGCTTTTCACCAGACGACGCCGTCGCCACGACGAGGCGACGCCGTCGCACGCAATCTGATTCCAGTCTGATATCCTCGTGTAAATAATACATAGCTGCGATTGTATCGCTTGCAATGCCATTTCCTCGTTTCCCCGACGCCGTCGCTTGCGCTAGAATTGGCTCTGTTTCCAGGCGACCGTCGCCTCGTCGCATGTAATCTGTCCAATCACAGTCAGCACACGTGACGCATCTAGAACTAGAATAGCCTTCTCTAGAAATAATGGCTGCGTTGATGCATAACGGCACGTGACTCCTTGTGGTCACGTGACACTTCCCGTCTCATGCAACTACAATGCATCGTGTATACACGCGACTCAAATCGCTTGCGATGTATAATAAAATATTATCATTCTTCCTTGACATTTCGTAATGACGTCAACACCGCCTCGTCGCGGCGACGGCGTCGCCTGGTGTAAAGCCTGCTTTACTAGTGGTCTCATACGTTACTAGCGTTCTTACACATAACAGTCATAAGTGCCTGGTTTACCCTCAAAATACTCACTAAGACACCATTGTAAAGTATTAGCCAAATTAAATTGGAATTATGCTACTGTGACACCGATATACTTTACATCTGGTCATTTGGAGCCAGTTGGCACCTCTTTGTATGTGCAGATGTTGATTTCCTAGCCAAAGCATAACTCCTCTCTGTAAAGTCTCGAAAACCGTTTTTGTCAAAAATACACATTATAAAGCAAAGGTTCTTAACCCCTCTGTCGCGAACCAAAATCGGGTCGCCATACCATTTTGAGTGGGTCGCCAAGAGTTTTTACAGTGTCAAGCGCATGGCTCTCCGAATTTGTCTTTATTGTCCTGCCAGCCCGTACCGATGATGCAAAACAAATAAGTTATGCCAAATGTCGCATGAATTTGAAATAATGTCACACTGTATTTCCAATGAATCCAACATGTTTCATGAATTCAAGTCATATTGAGCTTGATGCCGAAAATGCGTCATGCTCGCACTGGGCAAAAATCAGTGCCGTTTTCGACTAATACCATATCGAAGTCTTAAAATAAATTACAGTATCATACAATTATCGTCCAGGCAGTTCATATCCGACTGTTTTGTCCCCTTATTATCACCAGCATTAATTAAATGATGCGTAGTATCCTTCATTCAAACATACTCGAAATCGTACGATCTTCCCGATTCCATCCGCAATCTTATCTTTTTAGTTGCAACGAGTTTCTTCTTTTTAAGTCGACAAAATGGTTTGGTGATTCCTACCTCGGTGGAAGGACCTTTAACAGGTTGGTTATATTGATTTATGTTATAAATAGCTGTTTATTTGATTAATATCATTTGTTTTATAATTTATTTATCGCCACTTAAATGTCTAAAGGTTTTGGGTCGCCAAGTAGGTTCCGCGTCCGGAATTTAGGTCGCAGTCAAAAAGGTTAAGAACGCTGTTGTAAAGTCTAATTAAATTGGCATATTGCTGTTGTGGATCTTACATACATTTCTCGTGATCGTATTAAGCTGTTTTGTACCTTTCTGTGGGTGCAACAGTGGACTTTTTGGCTAAAATTGTACCTCCACACTGATTGTAAGGTCAATCGTGAGTATCTATTTTGTCCAATAAATACTTATTACGATACAGTTTTAACGATGTTATGCATGTTAACGTAATTGTCGCTATTATGTCGTCCACCAACAGTACTCCTGGTAATTCTTAGCCATTCTGATCTTTTCGTATGTTGATTTTCTGAACTAGAACTTAGTAGCCTACACCTTTACAAAAAAACATTCATGGTATTACACGATGGTGGACGTTTTGGCCAAATATCACAAATTGCACTGAACGAAAGGTACCAAATGACTTGCGATGACCATATGAACTGCTAATTGGAGTGAACATAGCAAGAAAACAAAACAATGTGATGCGGTTAAAAGCGTTACCGTTACCTTGAGATGTGTTTGGGCACTCGTTACTTTGCAGGGTGATGCTGTGTTTTGGCCAGAACAGTAACCCATGCATCCACATATAGATGCCAAATATCCCAAAATTACCAGGAATAATGCTCACATGTGTGTTACAATGATTGAATGCTTCAAACAATCACTGTCAGTCTCTAGTAGGAGGGTCTTACCGAAAAATATATGTTACTTTTGTTCGAGGTTATTCAAGGTCAACAAAAATGGCAACATCAGTTTTCTTATTGCTAAGATATATGATAATGAATTTATAAAGGTTGCCATAAATTAACATTCCATGCCTACAGGATCCCAGCTCTAAACATTGGCCCCGCCACACTAGCAGCTCCACCAATAGCTCCACCCCTAGCCCCACTCTTAAATCCACCTATAGCTCCACCCTTAGCTCCACCCTTCGCTCCACCCTTCGCTCCACCTTTAGCTCCACCCCCAGATGTAACCATTCTCACTCACTGGTGTTTTGCCGCCGCAGGTTCTGAATGCACAGAGACAAGGCTACATCGCTGCCATTGTGTATAATGTCCACTCAGACAAGCTCTTAACCATGGCTCCCGGACAATGTGAGTATTATTATTATTAATATTATTGTTAATAATAATTATTATGATGTTGATAATGACGATAATAATAATGACAATAACAACAACAGCAATTTATTTTGACACCGTCAAATCCGCGGCAACTGCCCCGTTGGCTGGTGTATACAAACGTTTAACATTCTAAATAGCTTCAAATTAATTTAGGTGAAATTTAGGTTGGTAGTTGTACAATTATAAATGATGATTATTATTATTATTACGCTATAAGACATGTTAAAAACTATGCAGAAAGTTCACATGTATAAAGTATTTAGTAAATATCTACAGGTTATACTGCATTCGTGAATATATATATATATATTTATTTATATGAAATAGGAACAAAACCAAATAGCATCATTATTACAACAACAATAATAAGAAGAAGAAATAAGATCGATAATATGTAACATGATAGTTGTCCAATGTCAGGCATGTAAAACCCATTAAGCGGAGAAGAAAACTATCTTTAGTTGCTTCTTTAATTGGTGGAGACTGCCACTGTTAGATAAGTCCATAGGCAGTTAATTCTGAAGAATTTATTTCTTTTGTCGTTTTGCAAACAGGGTACAGAAGTTATGGCTAGAATACTGTTTCTTGCAAAAATTAGGGTAGTTTCCTTCTGATGCTTCCTATGGGGTATGTATACTTGTAAAATATAAACACCTGTACATTTCTAGAAAGACCATAAACTCAACAATCAAACTCTGGTACACGTGGTGATATTTCGCAAAAAGTAAAACATGGTTAATATGATATTGAAATTATTGACCGTTGGTGATTACAGTTAATGGCATTTTCAAGTTCTTACTTATCTGTGAATATCATAGATACGCCTCTCAGATGGTAAGCAAATTATTATGATTATGTTATAAATAAAATAGTGGTAGCTATTTTAGAAAACACAAATATTGTTTGCATATTGTTCTTACTTTCCCGCATCTTCCAGAAAAGAAAAGAAAAAAAAAGAATATTTCAGAAAATAATACCTTTTTAATAGGTACCTCCCAGTATCTTGAAGACACCATTGAAAGCAAGACATGTACCAAATGCCATTGCAAAAGATCCTTTTATTTCAAAATATGTTGATGTTGTTTATTACGACACCCACATATAAATGTTTACATTGTTTTTATACCCCGGGCATGACAATACACAAAAGGAAAGTTTGTCATATTTCTGAATGCTTTCAATAAGTTTACCTTTGGTATATTAAAACACAGGGAAGCGGTTGTTTTTGCAGTTTGTTGCACAATACATCTGAGACAAACTAGAAGAAACACAGTTCGCTACATAGTTTATTTTCACTTGTTGCCATCATTGAAGAACAACATTTGTGTTTGGCAAATAGGAAAAAACATCGTCAAAAAATCAAATATATATCATCAAACTGATGATGTGAAAGCTAGATCTTAAATGCGGAAACTGAGAAGAGGCTGCAAGCTTTCGAGATGACATGCTTTCGAAGAATTTTGAAAATACCATATATATAGAAGACCACCGCATTCATACGAAGTACCGTCAACGACTTGGCTGGACCTAAGCAAAGTGTCCTTAATATAATCAAAAAGGAATGATACATTGGTATGGACACACCACACGCCACAACTCTATCGTCAAAGAAATACTCCAGGGCACCGTGAGAGGGGGAGAAAAAGGGGAAGACCAAGGAAGATGTGGCTCGACAACATCACAGAATGGACTGACTTACCGCTCAAAGATCTCCTGCAGACAACTCGAGATAGGAACCGGTGGCGGATTATAGTCGACAACTCATCCAGACGTGCACCCCAACGATCGTTTCGGCCAAGGGTTGAGTGAATGAATGAATGAATGAATGAGTGAGTGAGTGAATGGGTGAGTGAGTGGGTATGAGAGTGAGTTAGTGTGTGAGTGTTTGAGTGTGTGAGTGAGTGAATGAGTGAGTGAGTGAGTGAATGAGTGCGTGTAATACAATGTAGTAGACAGGTTACAACTTCCGTGAAAGCCACTTCAACCTGTTTTTTTTCTGCAAGCCGTATATGCATTATAAAATGCGTATTACAACATACGTACTACGTTCATTGACAGATGGTGCACATGTGAACATTTCTTCATTATTCATTGGGACATCTGGTGCATACTTCTTACTGCGTACTACGTTCATTGACAGATGGTGCACATGTGAACATTTCTTCAGTAGACATTGGGACATCTGGTGCATACTGCTTATTACGTACTACGTTCATTGACAGATGGTGCACATGTGAACATTTCTTCAGTATTCATTGGGACATCTGGTGCATACTGCTTATTACGTACTACGTTCATTGACAAATGGTGCACATGTGAACATTTCTTCAGTATTCATTGGTACATCTGGTGCATACTTCTTATTGCGTACTACGTTCATTGATAGATGGTGCACATGTGAACATTTCTTCAGTATTCATTGGGACATCTGGTGCATACTTCTTATTACGTACTACGTTCATTGACAGCTGGTGCATATGAGAACATTTCTTCATTATTCATTGGGACATCTGGTGCATACTTCTTATTACGTACTACATTCATTGACAGATGGTGCACATGTGAACATTTCTTCAGTATTCATTGGGACATCTGGTGCATACTTCTTATTTGGCCACTTCGACCGAACAACAAAGTAAGTGAGCTTGCGCTGTCAGCAGTAAGAATGTTGACTATTGCTGCACGTGTCAAGCTTGACGCAATAACACAATTATCCCTCTTTATTCTTCCGCAGACATATATTCAATACAGTAAGCATCTCAATGTTGTGTGCGTACTAGACAGTTATTAAGAAAATGTTTTACTATTTACTATTATTTTGCAAATATGGTGAAGTTTGCAAGGCTGAGTAAATAGTTTGGTCGATATTAGTTATATTAGAAATTATAGTTTTTCATTGTCACAGTTCATGAATTCAACGTCAGCCGCAGTAATTTGTGCTTCCAGTAGTGTATATTAATTATGTAATTTATGCGTATATTTCCACTGTTTTAGATATGTAATACACATGGGAAAAACAAAGAGAGAAAATCCTAAAGAATCTGTTTTGGTTCCATTGATCCTTTTCCTTTCCATATTTATGATGGTGAGCCTCATCTACGTGGTAAGTATGCTGCTACAGTGAGCTAGTAAGCACGTCAGTAAACTTCTTTAAATTCTTACTCCATATTCTTTCGAAAGGTGCAGGCATTCATTACATACACGCACACGCACACGCACACGCACACACACATACGCACGCACGCACGCACGCACGCACACACACATATATACTAGCAAAAATGCCCGTCACCTGACGGTGTGCCTTGATAGAAGAAAGTCGTGTTAGTAATATGTTCCAAATGTTAGAAAACACACAGCATCATTACATAAACATCACGTTTAGGTAAACATCGCGCTCGCAGATACACGTTGTTTATACACAATGTCGAAGATCCTAGACGTGATAGTGTAGAATTGTCAAATAATATCTGTATTGCTATGCTACTGGCATGAGAGATTATTGTGTCAACGTCTACATCACGTTGCCTAGTCTATGACGCAGGGGCCGGTTTCCCGAAGCATTGGCCACGCGCGTGTTATTCCTACGATTGCTAGGTAACCTTTTTACGCATTATGCGCGCATTGCGTTTTACGTTCCGAACAAATGACTGACCCCATAAATGGTGAGCATCTTGATGTATATGGGGTGTTTGGAAAAGGTAAGTCTTATTCTAGGGATCGTAGCTTAATCTACTGAAAGTTTGGCGTGTGCGTGTATGTACACACTCACATGCGCGAGTGCGCACGCACGCACGCACGCACGCACACAAACACACACACACGACATATTTATCGCTCAGTCATCACACAACCGTTCTGTAATCTATTAACCTCTTACAGAGCAGCAAGTTTACTCATTTGTTGATAGAACTCCCGCATAGTCTTCATTGTAGAGGGAGTACAAACCTCAATTGCTTGAATTCATATTGTGTTGCATCCGTTTGAATATTTTAATCAACAAAATCTAATCAGAATTCAATATATTTATAATTCCACATTATACGCTGTACAGTCTTCTTTGAATATGAATAGTTTTGGGGCGTTTTCGGTATCTCTAGTTGTGACATCAGACATGAAATATACATGCAAGAGGCCAGCACGTTCCATTCCTTAACATCAACTTTACAAGGACGAAGCGAGCGTCAGCATGAGTTATTGAGCAGTATTCCGATGCAATACAAACACTATACTATTAGTCGTAATAGAGGAACAAACAGTTATTCTACGGTTCAACACAAATCCAATTTTGTAGAAAAAACGAAGGATGTGAAAACTCTACACTAAGCTCTGTTATCCAAAGTTATAACTTGGATGATCACATTTATGCAGATGATACACATAATCTATATTTCTTTGGCTACTCCGGATACAGACTGCTCCCTAAACCAACTCATTGATAGCCTCCGAGATATCTTCCACTGGATGACGGACAGCAAACATAATGTAAATGCAAATAAAACTGAATTTCTCATCTTTGGTACTCCAATGCAGCGTGGTGTACTTGTGTTTTTCCCAACGCGAATCCCGGAATCACGGAATCTATGAGATATCTTTAATAAAAACTTCAATTTGATTCAACACACATAGTTGGATCCAAGGGGCCTGGGGCACGTGCCCCCCTAGACCTTTGCAATGATTTTGCCCGCCCGTAGATCTTTTATAATGGGCCCACGCGACCGTGCCCCTCGATCGTTTGAAATGTGCCCCCGTTCATGTTACAATAACGTGCAGTTATAGTGAAGCTGCTTAGCAACATGATGTGGACATGCCGGACAAAAGCACCACATTGTTTTGGGCAATCTGTGTACCATGACTTTTAATTAATTTATTGGAACCAAGTCACGTGACCTTGCTGGAGCCTGTTTCAGCCACTTAGAAAAAATGGTAGGAGAAAACATTGAAAAATCCACTTTTGTTTTCAGTTAATTAAATGCTCTGCTTTTCATGTAATTCGGCATGTAGATATACTTTGGCAAGCGCAACACAAATATCTGCTATCGGTTTTTAATTCCGAGCCTTACTGGGGTCACCAGAGGTCAATAAAAGGTCACATTGCTTCATGTGCAGCTTGTTTGAGCTAGTAAAGTGTACAGTGATGTAGCTTTGCAAAATTGAGGGAGATTCCAGACAAAAGATTCCAGACAAAAGATCCAACTTGTTTTCTAACACTTTATTAGTTCGTAGTCTTCAGTTTCCGTTTGGCTTTTTAAAAATCTTTATTATTGAATTTACCACAAAGTAATGGGGTAGCAAACTATTTTCAATGATCTTGCTTAAACATTTAGTAAGAATAGCTTGTTTTGTCAGATCACCGTTTTTGCGAGTTCGATTATGTGTCGCATTTGGTTATATGTCGCATTTGGTTATATGTCACATTTGCAATTGCAAAACTCAGTGCATTTCCAGTGTGCCTTCTTGCACGAACACCTTGCGCCACAGCCACTCACGTTTTTACGTCCACACTTCACCAGTTTACTGCACGCTTTGGAGCCCTTCGGTAGTGTGCTCCACATAGGAAGACAGGTCTTGCTCTCTGTTTCGAATGTCCATCCTCACCCTTCTGGAGTACAAGTTTGCTGTGTGATCACTTCACATGTCATCCAGATTCCAGCTTGGTAGGCAACGCGTCTCGAATGTCGTAGCAAAGCCTCCTGAGTAGGTGGAATGTTCTCCATCGTTTTGTTCTTCTTGCAGAACTACTCTCTCGGTACCTTTTTCACAGATTCCATAGTGCTTGTCTTGTCATATATAACGACTGTGAATCTCTCCAGTGATTGGAAGTGTTGGGAATCCACTGTCAGCTGGGTGTGTGGGTTTCCTGCCATGTAGTTGAATGCCTGGGTAACCTCAGGGTAGGAATTCCAGGCTTCCCATGTTGACTTTTTCCCCTTTTTATGGAATGCTGTGACGCTGTATCATACCCTGTGAAACTGTGGAAGAGGCGAAGGGATGTGGACTTATATTTGCCCAACCCATGGCAGATTACATTGATGTACACCGACAAAAATTGTAAAATAGGCCAAGGACTTCACAATTGAACCAATATGAACACCGAAGATTCATATACACCGAAAAAAAAAAGTCAAATAGGCCAAGGACTTCACAATTGAACCTATATGAACACCGAAGATTCATATACACCGAAAAAAAATGTAAAATAGGTCAAGGACTTCACAATTGAACCAATATGAACACTGAAGATTCATATACACCAAAAAAAAATGTAAAATAGGCCAAGGACTTCACAATTGAAACAATATGAACACTGAAGATTCATATACATCGAAAAAAATATATAAAATAGGCCAAGGACTTCACAATTGAACCAATATGAACACCGCAGATTCATATACATCGAAAAAATATATAAAATAGGCCAAGGACTTCACAATTGAACCAATATGAACGCCGCAGATTCATATACACCGAAAAAAAATGTAAAATAGGCCAAGGACTTCACAATAGAACCAATATGAACACCGAAGATTCATATACACCGAAAAAAAAGTAAAATAGGCCAAGGACTTCACAATTGAACCAATATGAACACCGAAGATTCATATACACCGAAAAAAAACAGTTAAATAGGTCAAGGACTTCACAATTGAACCAATATGAACACCGAAGATTCATATACACCGAAAAAAAATGTAAAATAGGCCAAGGACTTCACAATTGAAACAATATGAACACTGAAGATTCATATACATCGAATTTTTTTTTTAAATAGGTCAAGGACTTCACAATTGAATCAATATGAACACCGAAGATTCATATACACCGAAAAAAATGTAAAATAGGCCAATGACTTCACAATTGAACCAATATGAACACCGAAGATTCATATACACCGAAAAAAAAAGTAAAATAGGTCAAGGACATCACAATTGAACCAATATGAACACCGAAGATTCATATACACCGACAACAAATGTAAAATAGGCCAAGGACTTCACAATTGAACCAATATGAACACCAAAAGATTCAATATCCTACCTCCCGATGCAAGAACCCTCTTTATGCATGCTTACACAAGTACATGCAAATCATACGATACGGTACACGGCTGCCTCCTAGCCTAAGTACCTTATTAAGCAATCGAGCACATAGAACACAACGCACTGGCTAAAATGCTCCACCTGCGTTCGCCACATTCACTGTATCCCTATTATCGCCCCCCAATATCCTTCACAGCTACAAAGACGGCACCCCGCACACTGCGCCACAGCTTATAATTCCCTACCAAATCTCTCCAGCCAATAAACATGACTATCACCCAAGACTAGCGCCAAGGCTTTACTATCCCCAGAACCCGCCATCATTCACCTGAACCCCTGAAATAATCGATACTTAGCTCTTTGCGCTCCTTCTTCCATGATGAAAATCCGTTGTTTACCTTTGCACCAAATGGCGTCGCACCGATCGCCGCGAGGAACACGCTCCACTTGCTTGATCTGACTGCAACTCCCGCCACTACAACACACTAACAAGCTCGTATTAGCACACAAAATCACAACTTGAATAACAATAAACCAATAGCAATAACAAATGCAACAATAAAACGCAAAATGAAGTAAATGATTCGTCAAGCGAAAACCACGCGCAGAACAGCTCAATCAAGATCTCGGTGAACGGCGAATGGGACGAGCCCGTTCTTTGTCCACGTTTATATACTTCTTCTTCCTCTTCATCTTTGTCCCACTTTTATGTGGGGTCGATGTATGATGACATTCGCCTCCATGTCGTTCGGTCGTACACTTCCTCCCCCGACAGTCCCTTCTCCCTGAGATCTGCCCTCACACTGTCTAGCCACCTCCTCTTCGGCCTTCCTCTCCTCCTCTTCCCTTGCACTTCCATTCCCATCGCTCTCCTTCCTACATAATTCTCCTCTCTTCTCATCACGTGTCCATACCATCTCAACCTACTTTCTTGGACTTTCTTCGAAATTTCCCCCACTTTCTTTGTCCCTCTGATTCTTTCGTTTCTTATATTGTCAAGCTTTGTGACTCCGCACATCCATCGTAACATTCGCATTTCTGCGACATCCAACTTCTTTTCCTGTGTCTTCTTTGCCGCCCATGTCTCCGACCCGTACATCAGTGCTGGCCTTACCACTGTCCTGTACACTTTCCCCTTGATCTTCACGTTCATTCTTCTGTCACACAGCACTCCAGTTACTCTCTTCCAGTTCTTCCACCCGCTCTGCACTCTATGAGTGACTTCCGCATCCAATTCTCCATCATCCGCCAATGTCGATCCTATATATTTGAATGTCTTCACTCTCTTCACTGTCTCGCCCTGTAACCGGATCTCTAGGTCATTGTTTTCGTTGCACCTCAGGTATTCCGTCTTCTTTCTACTAATCTTTAGTCCTCGCTCTTCCATTGCACGTCTCCATTCCTCGAGCTTCCGTTCCACCTCCTCTCTTCTGGTACTGCACAACACGATGTCATCTGCAAACAGCATACACCAGGGGGGCTGTTCTTTGATGCCCCGGCCCAACACATCCATAATCAAGTCAAACAGGTAAGGACTCAGTGAGGACCCCTGGTGCAGCCCCACTCTAACGTTGATCTTGCCTGTCAGTCCTACGCTGCTCTTGACTTGCGTCCTTGCGTCTTCATATGTGTCTTTTACAAGACGTACATACTTTTCAGGCACACCCTGCTCCCGCATACACCTCCACCTCTTGTCGTGGCACTCTATCGTATGCTTTCTCTAAATCAATGAAGACCATGTGCAGTTCCTTCTGCATCTCCCGGTGTTTCTCCATCAACTGCCTTGCTGCAAATATGGCGTCCGTTGTTCCTCTGCCCGGCATAAAACCGAACTGCTCCTCACCTATGCTTGTCTCTTCCCTCAGCCTTCTGTCAATTACCCTTTTCCAAACCTTCATGGTGTGCGACATCAACTTGATGCCTCTGTAATTGCCACAAATCCACGTTTATATACCCCTAGGACTAATTACCGCCATGTAATCTTACGCGTACGAGTAAGTCCGCTCTCTACATTGTCCACCAGGTTACCGTTGGCCTACCCCGCTAGGGGTCATCACCTTCCGTCCTACCCTGTTACTTCACATAGGATATTTATCCTTTGGTTTTGGTGCGCCACTGAGCTCGGATTGTCTGATGAATTGGCGTGTAAGAAGTTATTTATTATTATTATATGAATTTTCCTCCTGCGTGTGGTGTAAAATGACCTTGTCCCGCCCATCGGTGTTCTGCTATTCCTAGGACACTTACATTATTTTGTTTTGCTTCTTGTATAACATAATCCATTTTTTTAGCCGCCATGCTGCGGACATTCAAAGTTGCTATTCTCGTTTTGTTTTTTAGCCATCCACTGAACTTCTCTCCCTTCTCCGCACAGTCGAGCAAATTGCCTTCATCAGCTTGAGTAGTACTCCTGTTTGAATCTGTCTCTTCCCCAATAGCCGTTAGGGACCTACTGTATAGATGATTATATTTCAGCAAGTTACGAAACACCAGCAATGTTATCTGGATTAGTATTTTGCAAGTCAGCCAGTTCTAAGAACTACCTATCAGCGAAAACCATCGTGCACCCGGTGGCGAACAGACTAAAATGAAGCAAAATAACCCTTTTTTTTACCTCTGGTGACCCAAATATGAATGGAAAGCCGATAGAAGATTCGTGATTAACGTGCAACAGTATGTATAGATCCCAAATTACACGACAATCGGAGCATTTAATTGAAAAACATAACTTTTCAATGTTTTCTTCAAAACAATTATTTTAAATGGCTGAAACAGGCTCCAGAAAGGTCACATGACTTGGTTCCAATACAATTATGAAAAGTTATGGCACATAGATTGTCAGGAAAAAATGTGGTGTTTTTGTCCAGCCTGTCCTGATAATATCAAAATTTGGCCCTAAACTGCCTCACGCAGCGTCAAAAAGAATCCAGCGGAGAATGGAGAAACTGAAGAAGAGCTAAAGATACTGGCGCCGACATTATTCGAACAGCATCCCCCCTCCGAAGTCTTCAGTCGAGATGAGACAGTGGAGTTGAAGTTACGGCGGCCCGGCAGCGAAAAAATATCTTCGGTTCGGCCGCCAGTGGAGGATTTTGTGCCCCCTCGATTTCTGGATCCGCCCCTGATGCACCCATATCACGCGTGTGTTGTTGCTGTTTGTTTATCACATCCTGCTGTCGCTAAAGCTATTTCAACTGCTCTTGCTAGCAGCAGACTTGACTATTGCAATTCATTCCTTTATAATATCGCTAGCAAGGACATTAAAAAACTTCAACATGTCCACAATTGCTTTACACGATCGCCTGTTTTTTCTCGCTCAGAACCATTTCTGCCCCCAACCTGGAGCAACAGGTACATGGCATTCCTTTTGTGTTTTTCGCCAAACATTATTTGTCAGTATAATGATTGTACTCAAATACTAATACTAAAATGTTGTGGGTATTAAATTATAATTTTTGTTAACATATAATTATAATATTATATATTTTGCAAACTATGATGTTTTTATTATATATTTTAACAAGTATTGGATGTTGTCATAATTATTTGGATGTTGTCATAATTATGACATGCAGACAAGCATATCGTAAATTATGCAACGTTAGCACAAACCGTAAAGTGTACATCATATAGCAAGTGTCATAAAAGTGTAACATTTTCACTATATATTTGCATAGGATGAAGGTAGGGGATCGATGTGTACAAAACCGAAGCCTATTTTCCCCATGCTTTGCTGTTTGACATGCAAGTTGAATGATACGTAACCAGTGAAGTGCATAATTTGCACCGTTTTATAATGAGTAAAAACTATTTCACCACTCTGACTATTGGCAAAATAGTTGATCACACTGCGTAAACTAATTTTTAAAAAACGTTCATTTCATTACATCTGTCTCGTGTCGCTAAGCTTTCTGTGTGGTTACCCGTCATGCATTAGTATCATCTTGCACACGATTTTGGGAAGTTCGGAATGCTTATTTTGTGTACATAATGGAAACTGTCTTACCCCAAAGGGCTGCCTTACCCCGAATGGACCGCCTTACCCCGAAGGGCCATCTTACCTCAAGTGCCCGTCATTCCCAAAGGGACAGCGCTACCACAACTTCTCAACAAATCAATTTACACGGATGACACTGATATCTAGTGCTGGTTCGATACCTGATTTCTTCGACATCGATCGATACCAGAATTATGTTCGATACTCGATACTTACTTTGTACGTCTAATTCATATAGGGTATAATTCCCGATAGAAGCATATTATATAATAGAAGCATATACCCTTTTTCCATTAGGGAAACATGCTTGAAAACAGATGTTTCATGAATGAATGCTTGTTAACGTCACAGATGGCAAAGTTAGGCAATATTGCTGCTGCCACCACCTAGCAGAAACTTGTTAGGTCATTCATGATGCGTGTGTGTCTAGCTGCAAGGTGTCGCGTTCTTATCAAGTGTCGACATTAGGTAGATATGCTGAATATACGCGTTGTTGATACGTGTTTCCTGATGCCAGTTTTGAGATAATAACATACGTGCACCCAAGCCTTCGCTGCCAAGCACCGAGCATCTATGCGGAACGATACGGTACATCTATTCATTTTTCAACTTGACCATTGACATACTGACTGATCATTCTTCATGCAAAAACGATCATTATGCAGTTAACACTTATTTCAATAAACAAATTATATTTGTAATTGTTTAATTCTAATTAATTACTATAGTAAATGTTGTTATAACAACGTCTAGGCAATTATAATAAAATACTTAGTAATAAAATATTGAAATTAAATTAATAATTGTACTACACCCTAACACTGTTTACAAATGGCAGTTTACGTGACTGTTAGAAAAAATATTATAAAATACAGATTGGGATGTTATTATACACATTAGATAAGCCTAGCTGTTCCAATCATCACAACGAATAATTTGTTTTACATTAAACAGACAAATTAGAATGTTTATTAAACAAATGTTTGTACAAATAAACTGATTGCATGTTTCTAATTCAAAGGAAAAATAGAAAAAACACCAAACAGTGGCTCCACCAAACAGCAAAAGATAGTGCCAACGAACGAAGCCTGGGTAATCGAGGCTATTTTGTTGCGTTTGAATAATTACTTATAATATTAACTTTTCGAAACTATATTCACAAATACTAATGAATGTTTTTTTACCCAGTTACACTTAAGCTTGTGCAGAGGAGACACAGCCAGTTCCTGACCATAAACATAAAAAACAAAATCATTTTGTCAGCATCAAAAAATTACAGGTCTTTATTTAAAATGGACATAACTTTATTATTTACCATTGCACTTTTAAATGTGATATCAATAGAACTGTCTAGTTACATTGGCCAATTTGACGTTTAGTAACAATGTGGGCCGGCATATGGCAAAATAGTTTCCAACAAATTCAAATCACAAGTCTGAGTTGACTTTAGTCTTTACTATTCACGAGAAATGTTCTCTATGCGCAAGTTGATTTTATTTTATACACCATTCTTTCCAGAAAACAAAGGCATAACAATTGTATACGTATCTTGGATAATAATCTCGTTATGTATAATTGTGTTGTATTACCGCCACGCGAATCTATTAAAATGCCGCATGTAGCACCACGGAGCAAATTTGTTAAATATATGATGTCAACCTTCTCATTTTGTGGCTCGTTTCTTAGACTAACCAACCAGTAAACTAAACTGGTGAACTTGGTCAACATTGCAATATAAATTAATTTTGAATTAGGTACCGTCGTTGAAAGTAACGTTAAGTTTGTGGCCGCCAAAACTGCGTCATGCACGACCTACGGCTGAGCGAAAATAGGTGCCGTTCACTCCATTTCGAAGCCGTCGGCTTCAGAATACATTTTCAGGAACAAATGTCGCATCAGTTAGCATGTTAGGCCACATCACAGCGTCTGCCCGCTAGTCTGCCTTCTTATTATTATCAGGATGGAGTAAATTTGCGGAGGTATCCTTCAAAAAATTTCGAAATTCGACGATTTTTTTTCAATTTGCAAGGTGTTTTTCTACATAACCCATCAACGGCGCCGATTTGGTGATTTCCCTAAATATACTGACGTCATTCAGTGTTAGTCAGCCAATAGACATCCGTGGCGCTATTGTCCGCAGTTTCCGAAGCAAGTGAAGCCCGAACTCAACTGGCGTCGGCGTATGTCCCGTATTATACCTGTAACGTCGACTTCGTAGATATCGATTGGACTCGATATATCGAAGGTATCGACGGTATCGAAGAATCGAACCAGCACTACTGATATCGTTGTAAAAAATGTTACCCTTTTTACAAGGCGCTCATAAAGTTCTCCATATGTATGCCAAAATGTATCGTGTCATATATGTTTATTCCTACCACCGTGAGACTTCTAAATAAGCGTTCTTGACATCCAACTTTATAGTAGGGTTTAACTATAATGTGCGTCTTCCAGTCTCGACCTGCTGGAAATGCGTAGTTGAGTATTTTATTGAAGTAACTTTTATGGATTTATATATGCATATTTAATGTACTGTTTTTCTGTGATAGAATTAATTTCCTCTGTATGAAAATATCGTATTGTATTAACCGTTTACATAGAGCACTGTTGTTTATTAATGTCGACCACACACAGATAATTTCCCCATGAGGACAATAAGCAACATCTTATTTTACATGACCAACATATGTCGGGTACGTTTGTTGCAGATAATATATATCGCCATCCAGTGGTACCAAATACGTCAGGCCAGACTGCCACATGTCAATCTTAGCAACATGTCTATTATAAGGTTCAAGACAGGTGGGTCCGTCTTCATTTATCTTATCAAGCTTAGCCACAATCCCACTACAGTGCCGGGTGTAGTGTTTCTAAGCAATAAAAATCTACAAAATCGAAACCTTTGAAATAAGTTGAGAAGGGCATAGAAACATATAAGTAATTGACTTCATCTACGTCCTTTCAACAGCAGCATCACACCATACTGTGCATGTATTATGTTGTTGTTGGATAACCTTTCATTCAATCATTCATTCATTCAAGCCGAGTCGACTAGGTAAGCCATACAATATATGCAAGATGCCAACACTTTATCCGCCATTTGGTAAACAAGTTTAGTTCTTATATAACGCAGTATCCAGTCATCAGGACTGCTCAAAGCGCTTTACACTTTACTCCTTGGCAGACTTGTTCAATCGAACACCATCTCGACTTCACTGGGAAGCATTACGTCACGCAGCAATTAATGCGCGAAGACTATTCTTACGCAAATATCCACCATTGTCTATAACCAGGTACTGATTTATACAGCCCAGGGAACTGGAGCAACGTAGAGTGAACGAACTTGCTCAAGGTTCAACACTGTCACACACGATTGGAACCCGGGTTCTCTCAGTCGAGTGTCCGAAGCTCTAGCCACTGCACCACTGCGTTCCATTACAGTGCAAACAAATTGAGAGAAAAGTTGTTTTAAGTTAATTGTTTACAAAATGTGTTCAACGATGACACCACGATTCGAACTAACTAGCCTGCAAATTGGTCACTGCGGCTTTGAAAGCATCGTTTTTTTGTAAAACGCCGCGCATTACTAAATTCACCGCATGTAATTGACCGTTCATTAACTTTTCTGTTACTACTACTACCACAGGTAACAGCGTGTACATCCCACTAAAACGTGAAATTATGTATGTTTAATAATATTCACCGATTTGTGCCGATGTGATGCACTTGTGCTGCCACCTTCTGTAATCGATACGAAACTAGGTTTCAAAATCCTGTTTCCGTAGATTGTCTTCGAACAGGATGACTTAGTAGGAAATTAATGAATACTCACAGCGACCGACATATCCGACTAATGACGTAGTTAATGTAAGACTCGGTGATATGTCAACACTTACCCCAGGGTGACCAGACTTGTTATCCCAAAAGCTCCCACAGGGAACTCCACAAAGTGCGTCACGCTTCGGGGCATGCATTTAAAACTGTCTCGGGTAACAGCCAAAGCGTTCGTTCAAAGCAATTGGTCAGATTGGCCTTATTAACCGGACATTTAGAGGTAGGAACATACCCCATCAGACGTTTAACATGGCATTATTAGTACGTTATATAGGAGTCGTTGTTAGACAAATCTTCCGTTTTATATTAATTTAGTAGTTTTTACGCCAATTAGTATGACATTGTTGTATATTATCGCTTGGTAACTGTTATGACTTGGGCATGGGAATTATCGAGAAAGAGGCCGATGTTATCATCGAGTTCACAGCCATTGTATTGGTAGTTTTTGACGGGTCTTTATTGTTCCTGCTGTTTCATCTCACCGAGTGAAAATACGTCACAATCACAATTATACGCATGGCCTCCGTCAGCTTTGCTTACCACGAAATTGACCTTTCCAGTACGTCGTTGTTTGCATACGTCACAGACAAAATAATCCGCGAGCGTCAAGCATTTCCTTTGCCAACAATGCTGTTGACACCGGTACAATGTAAATAACATTATTATTGCTGCATGGCATCTCATTAATCAGACGCAAAGAAACAGAATTGGAGCCAGAATGTCAACTGATGCGACATTATATCCGATAGCTGCACATTTATGCATCCATTTAAAGAATTTGACTGACTTTATTGCTAGGCAGTACGTCATGTGATATAGGTCATATGCGAGATGGGTCACTCCCGTAACATTGTTCCTCTCTATCTGGAATGTTTATATATTCGTTTCCAAAAAAAACGTCCCATCTGTCATTAGCCCATGACGTATTCCAACCTAGATCCCGAATTTCAAATCAGCGCTAGATATTTTAGTTTTTAGGTTTTCGCTAAGTTCCGTACTGTGTTTCGCTATTGAATTTTCCCCGTGCTGACGATGCGTTTTTAATGTGTTTTGTTGACAGGAGACAACTACGACACATGTGCCATCTGTCTGGAGGAGTTTGTGGAGGACGATAGGTTGAGAGAGCTACCATGTGCGCACGGTAAACACAAATAATGTGCCATTTAGCGAACTGTGTGTTAGTTTCGTTTACTGCATTTCGGTTCTTTTGCTTCACTGTCTTCGGACAACAAACATTGTACTTTCACTGTACTCGGACAACAAAACATTGTACTTTCACTGTACTCGGACAACAAACATTGTACTTTCACTGTACTCGGACAATAAACATTGTACTTTCACTGTACTGGGGCAACAAACATTGTATTTTCACTGTACTCGGACAACAAACATTGTACTTTCACTGTACTGGGGCAACAAACATTGTACTTTCACTGTACTGGACAACAAACATTGTACTTTCACTGTACTGGGGCAACAAACATTGTACTTTCACTGTACTGGGGCAACAAACATTGTACTTTCACTGTACTCGGACAGCAAACATTGTAGTTTCACTGTACTCGGACAACATATACATTGTACTTTCACTGTATTCGGACAACATATACATTGTACTTTCACTGTACTCGGCCAATATATACATTGCACTTTCACTGTACTCGGACAACATATACATTGTACTTTCACTGTATTCGGACAACATATACAATCTACTTTCACTGTACTCGAACAACATATACATTGTACTTTCACTGTACTCGGACAACATATACATTGTACTTTCACTCTTCTCAGACAGGGTACACTATACTGTCGCTTTCTTCTGACAATATTATACATTGCAATGCCATTGTCCTAGGACAACGTAAGCTGTACTTTCTCTGTCCTCGGAAAACATATACCGTAGTTCAAATTAGTCCTTTCTTCGTTAATGTGTTAATGTATTGTATTGTATTTATTCAAATTACACCAAATTACACAAAATACATACAAATAATAAAACAATAATAGAATAAAAACAATACGAAAAATAAGGACATAAAAACCACACAATATCAACATCAAATATATCAGGCAAACATCCGTTATACATATAAATGTTTTTGAATTGGTGATATAAAGGTTTCAGCTCTTGAAAATATATAATTTAAATACAATGTTTTAAAAGTAGTCATACATATATTCAAAATAGAATGTTTTCTAAAGTTGATTCTGCTACTGGAAACTCTAAAGGGAGAGTAGTTTCGTAGAGATCGTGAAGGCCAATGAAATTGGATAGCTCCTACCAGACAGGACGAGTCTAGTTGGGAGTGCACACACTTATGTAAAAAGATGAGATCTGCAACTTGCCTACGATGTTGAAGGGAAGGTGGTCTAAAATGATGGCAAAGCTCAGGATAACTGTCAGAGTAGCACTGTATTTTAGACTTGTAACAAAATACTAACATAAATATTTAATGAATTGTTTTGAACTCGTTCGATTTTGTCAGTAAACGTCCGTTGCCAGATATTCCAGATAACATTGCAATACTCCAACTGACGTCTGACTAGAGCAGATATGTCAACCCTGAGTATATGTTACCTGTGAGATCTGAATCAGATATCCTGAAGATAAGCAGACAATCCTTACAAATTTAGCGCAAAAACACACACAAAACAGCAACTGCAACAGGCGTGCCAGGCAGGGAAAGAGCCGTTGCTGTAGAGCCGTCTTCAGCACTATCACATCAACCCAGATGGAGTCGAGACGACGTGCCTGACCCCTGACCTCCGACCTCCGTGCTGAGAACGTCGTCCTACATCAGCTGGAAGTCTTCGAATTCGTTTTTAAGGGTCTCTCCGTCGATATGATTTTTATCAATTTTAAAATGTTTTTGAACTGTCAGTAAAACAGCATATATGATAAATGTAAACAGGTACCTAAAAACTCCATCCAAAACACCAAAGATTTCCTCGCTTGTGCCGCCGTTGCACACTGACTTGTCCAGCAGGCGTGTGCGTGCCGTCCCGTCGCTGAAGAATCGGACCAGGATGACGAGCCGCTTCATCTCAGTTGCCAAGCATCGCTTGATAACTTGCGTGGTCTTCGTCCGTTTGCTCTTAAAGAATAAAGGACTTCGCGATCGCATTGTCCGGGCAACAGTTCGGTGAAATGGTCGGCGACGGCTGCCGGGAGGTTGTGCTCCGCCACAAAATATGCGAACATCACCACATATTTTGTGGTTGAATCAGGAGTGATCGCCCTCGCCTTAAAAAAAGAAGTCATCGGTGCGTCTTGTCGAGCTGACTTCAGTTGCCTGTCATGCAAGTTTTATTTAATATGCTCGCGAACATCGTCGCCAGACGCCGCGACCTTTACGTCATGCAAACATACTGCGGCTTCTGCGCACCAAGCGTGATGCTTGACAGGCTTCGCCTTCGACTTGGTTATTATGTCGTTGAATAGTTGGACCCGTTTTGGCAGGAATACAGCCGCATAATTTTTCACTTGTTTGCTTGTGGAGCATTTTCTAGCGAAGGGCAATGTATGTGGTCAGGTTCCAAGAAATGAGACGTAAACGAGGCGCCTTACTGTGTTTCAAAATATGCCACCAGGGGCGCCGCCACCAAAACTAGTAATCGTCAAGCCCGCACCGCGGCGCCAAGAACGCTGCGGGAATGACGTGTAAAGCACGGCGCGATCTATGACTCGCATTTAGCGTAATAGAAATGTTGGTGATGGATACCATAGCGACAACTTGGCAGGAATTCGGATCCTCTGCCGACCGCGCTATATCCGAAAACGCGTTGTAAGTTAACGAGGCGCGTTATAATGAGGATAGAAAACAACTAAAAATAGCCAAATTACAGAAATCCGTGAGCACCGTCTATCACAGAAGTGAGCCCGTGTAAATCTAAAAAATCCGTGAAACTCACGGATAAACCGTGAGACTTAACACCTCTGGACTAGAGATATATACAACGATCGCAGTTCCTGTACATCGGCAAATGTTGTGCAAACGCGCTTAATAAAACTACTCAACTTAAAAGCTTTAAAGACACTACGCTTAATACGATCTTTAAAAGTCAAACTGTCAGTCAATGTGACACCAAGATCTTTGACAGCGGTGACCTTGGGCAGAGAGTAGGAACAGGTGTTCGTTTCGGACCGGATTTCATGAAAATTAGACAAAGGTTGCCATTTCTCTTTTTACCTGGTTGCGTGGGAAGAGAGTCGCTGTAAGAAGCCAACGCCTACCGAAGGGGTCCAAGCCGGTGGGTTGAAGAAGCCAACGCCTACCGAAGGGGTCCAAGCCGGTGGGTTGATTGATGAAGTCTAAAATGAAGTGTTGTATTGAGGCGCGATTAATAAAGTTTTCTTAATTCGACGAAGCGGTATCTATCTGATGCGGTCTATACGGAAGTTGTAATACGTATCGGGCGATGTTATAGTGGAACCCGTATGTCATTTTAATAGCCGTGGGAAGAGTAGACGCCGACACCGTGGGCTGTGACGTCACTACTTTGTCGGTCGTTTGAGGTAGGGAGTGAAATAGCGAAATCGGCTATTAAGTCGTTATTTATCACATCACATTTTGGATCGTCTTTCAGAGAAGGACGTTACCCTCCTGTGACAGACGATCGGCAGACATAAGTGATGTACAGGACGCTAAGGGTGCGGCTACTCGCACCCTTAGCGTCCTGTACATCACTTACGAGATGCGAGTAGCCGCCGTAATGATAGGGCGACTCCCGAACTCGTACACCACAGGTCTGTAGTAAGTAACCCGTACGGTCAAACCAGGCACCCCGAGAGATGGTCGTGATGGCTCGTACCCGTCACGTGACAGGCCAAACACGTACGGTTTCCTCTCGCGATTATCATATCGCTAACCTCCTCAGCAAATATTTCCATCAGTCGGCGCTCCAGATCGAGAGAGAGAGCGCGACGGCCCCGACGACGAGACGATGGCGCGTTCTGCGTATTACTTACGGCTGCTGCGACAGGTAGCGTAGTCGTTCCCGTCGGACGACGGCGGCGACGGCGACTGCGAAGCCGGTAGGGCTGCGAACGCCAACGTCGACGGCGACAAAGACGGCAGCGGCGGCGGCGAAGGCAGTGACGATGCGATCGGAAGGACGTCTAATTGCTTTATGGGCACCGTCGACGGGAGAAAATTGTCCCGGGGTGCAAACCCCAGACGCGTTGCGACGTGCCTCTTCTTCGGAGGCGAATACGCAGTGATCAAGACGTCGCCCCCATCGTCGCCGTAGTCGTCACCTTCGTCGCACGATAGAATGTGCCGCCGATGGCTCGGAGACGGCGAGTTGGAGGTGATTACGACATTCTCCTCCCCGCTGTCTGCTTCCCGTCGAGTGATGACGTCATCGTCGCCTTCTTCGCCCGCCTACGAGACGTAGAAGTCCGTGACGGCATCTTGTATAAGTCCTGTCACGACCATATGTAGATCATCGCCTTCCGGATACGGGCACACGAGCCCGCGGCGTCCATTGTGTCGGTGTACTCAGGTAGATCCTATAAAAAGACACAAACGTAACTAAAAGTTCCGATCGCTTTGATCGGTTGGTCGTCTGTCGGTCGGTCAGCGCTCTAAACGGTTTCTGCCTGACAGGTAGTGAAAGTGTCTAAACGTCCCCACTTCCTTTTTTCATGATGGCTTTTGTATGCATCCCGATTGATTCTGGCACAGCAGCACGCATTTCCCCCAGCGACAGGCCGGATAAGTAATTGCTTTATTGTCGACCAGACTCCTCGTTGTATCATCGAAGAACGTCGACCAGGCCTTAAGCGGTGGTGCGCGGTCGTCTTAGTCGATCATCAGTCGAGGGGAGGCTGCACTGTCGTCAACGTCAGCATCATCCGTCCGAGGGAGGACGTGGTCAGCTTCCAACAACAGTCGCAGACTAAAATACTGTGCCGTTCTGTTTTGTATCCCGTTACGCAGACATGTTTACCTTTCCTGGATCGGATGATTTTACGGCGACGTTGTTTACACCCCTGATACGTACATACCCCTTTCCAGGCTATGGGGCCAATTCTAAAGGGTGCGTCAATCTCGTAGACACCGGGCGCGGGAGAATCGAGAAAGGTTTCGAAACTTCCCACTCCTGTGCCGCAGGGATCATCAGCGGCGGCAGATACACCAGCAAAGCGACGTGGCGAATATGAAGAGGAGACCATCGTAAAATATGTCTGCGCTGTCTACGTCGACGGAATATGATGGTTTGCGATTAATCCAGACAGGTTTTATAGGCACGCGCGATGGTAACGCTTAAGCGCAGTTCGTCAGAAAAACAGCTCACGCTTCATAAACAAGTTCAGACACGCCTTCAGCGTCGGTTTTTGTTTCGATATATCGAGTTTGGAAAAATAACGCATTTCTGTTTGTATTAAAATTACACTATATAGTTAGCTAGCGCGAGCCGATCATCAACGTACTTCGAAATAAGGATATAATAGCCGACTTCGATATTTCACGCCTGTACACGATACATAAGGTCTCCCAATTTGCCAGACTTTATAATTATATATTTTTCACAATAAAAAGCACATCTTATATTAATTTAAAAGCACGCCGAACGTCTACGCACTTTTAAATAACGGTTTAATAGCCGATTTCCTTATTTCAGTCCCTAACGCAAACGACCGACCCAGTAGTGACGTCACTGCCCACAGCCTCGGCGTCGACCCTTCCCACGGTTATCAAAAAGACACACGGGTTCCACTATAACATCGTTAGTCCACCTTCCGTATACACCACGTCGGATAGACACCGCTTTGTCGAATTAAGAAACCTTTTATTAATCGCGCCTTATTATAACACCTCTTTTTAGCCTTTATCATTAAACCACCGGCTCGGATCCCTTTAGTAAGCGTCGGCCTCTTACAGCGACTCCCTCCCCAAGCAAACACCACCGCAGGTAGGCGGCGCCACCCCTATCTTCCCACGGTTCAACGCATACTCCTTCTCTCTCCGACTTCTATCTTCTCTGTAGTGGCGAGTCACAGCCACCGCGATCTACCGCCAATGCCAACGACCACTACGACCGACTATGGGAATTTTCCCACGGTGATGACGTTATCACATCCGAAAACCGCTACGACAGTGGTGACCTCTACCGTATAGCACGTCACACGTTTGGCAAGTCAGGAAAAGTGGGCCATGTTAAAAGAGAGGAGAAAATGGCAACTTTTGCTCAATTTTTATGAAATCAGGTCCGAAATGAACACCTATTAATACTAAAAAGACTGGCTTAAAATAGTGTCGACATAAGATATACGTTTCTTTTTGTTAGTGAACGACATTATGCAGCATTTGTTAATGTTAAGTTTAAGGTGCCATGTCTCACACCAAAGTCATACACTGTCCAGATCCGTCTGCACCAACTGACAATCGCTCACCGACGTAATTTCTTTAAACAATATTTGGAGTCATCAGCATACAATGACATTTCACATGAATCAACATTATTAGTGAGAACATTAATATATATAATAAACAGAAGTGGTCCAATTTATGAACCTTGTGGTACCAGACAACACCGGCTTCCAGTCAGATGCTTTGCCTTCGAGGACCACGCGTTGTTGTCGGTTGACAAGGTAAGACTACTACCACTCTATGCATTGCCCGGAATAGCCATGTGATCTAAGCTTGTGAATTAACAATGGGTGGCATACTGAATCAAAGGCTTTACTTAAATCCAAATAAACAGAATCAACCTGTTTCTTATTGTCAATGGAATCAGAAATGGCGTTCAAGTAACACGCTAGATTAGATACTGTACTTCTACGCCTCATGAATCCGTATAGCTGCCAGAAATGTGTTACGCACATGCTCGTGCAATGAGTCGTATACGACTTTCTCAAAAACTTTGCTAAATTGCAGTAAGAGACAGGTATGTAGTTGAGAACATTTCGTTTATCTCCCTTCTTATACATAGGAACGACAGTTGCTCGTTTAAAACAAGTTAGAAAAGTTCTACGGTTTAAGGACATATTAAAAAGTACAGTTAGTGGACCTACTAATTCGGCGGCACATTCCCAAAGGATTACACCTGATATATTGTCAAAAGGGAATACTTGGATAAACAAGGTTATCTACTAATATACAAACAGATTCGAAGTGGTCAGAAAATAGTTATGCTGTGTCAGCTGGACTGTCTGCCTCAGTGCCGTTATATACCATTGAGATAGGAATCTTTACATTAGTTTGCTTGCTTTTGGCAAAACTGAATAGACGTTTGGTGTTTTGTTTGACGGACTGTTCAATTTCCGGACTGTTCAAATTTACAAAATGTCATAACATTGATCAAAACTCTTCTCAATGCCAGTACTGGTAGGGAGAAACGACCATGGGATACAAGGCGATAAATGTCTTAGGTAAATAAAGTCACCTTGCGGTTTCCCGCTTTGGTCGTTTGGCACACATCAGTTATCAATACAGGGCGTCGTGTGTGGATTTCACCGCCTTGTCTATTTTCTTAACATTACACTCTGCACCATGCACAAAGACAAGATCTAGTGTCTGCTCGTTGCACGTGTGGTCAGCGTAGCACTGCACAAGGCCATATTCAGATAACACTTCGAACACACAGTTCGACTGTGGATTGGCCTATAAGGCCTATTGTGTTGTTTGTCGGTGTCCATTGAATGTCTGGGCGATTGAAAAAAGCCCACAAGATTTGTTTCGCAGTCAGGATTCATAGCTCTAGTGACCAGTTCCAGCGACTTGTTGATCTCTGACCAGGTGTCCACATCTGACCAGGTCGGGACGAAAACATACCCTAGGTAGAGGCTTTGTTCCGTCAAGCGCATTTGAGTCCATACTATTTCCAAATCAGTTTCCAAATCCAGCCTACGTTTGGAGTTGTATGTATTACTCATTGCAACCAAAGAACCACTTCTTGTTGTTTGCCACAACTGTGCTGTCTCTGTCTCTTCTGTATATGTTGTATGTATTTGGCAGTACCTCGTTGTCGATAATATCCCTCCGCAGCTAAGTTTCGGTTATCGCTAGACATGATCGCTAAAGAAAATGTTAGTCTTGTAGTTTGCCGACAATGATGGTAGTGTTTTGGTTAAAAAAAGTTTGTTGGTTGGGCTAGGTCCGGGGTTAGGATTTATATCCCCACTCAGCATAAATAGAATCGGCAGAAGCGCCACCAAGTTGATCCCGGCCGTCACGCCTGAGTGACTCCGTCGACATATGTCATAGCCGCCGACTAGTGCTGATTCTATGTTGTATTGGGTAGATCGGCATCGGCACACATGCCCCGAACCATGTCCGACCCAGAGACGCCTCGTCAGGCACAGGAGTGCAGCCACGCGTGACCTCGACACAGCAGTATCAGCTGGTGCAGGACAATAGCAAGTCCTCAGTTGCGATATTGGCATCTTTTACAATAAAACCTATATTAAAACTATACATTTTACAATGTAGGAATGCACATATGTGTTCTGATGAATAATCAGGGTTCAAGTATATTATTTTGATTAAGTAAATAAAGTACATTAGGTCAAATGCAAGTGCTAGGGAGTATACATTTATTAAATACAAGCATATTTGGTACAAATACATGTCCAAGTACATTTCGTCAAATGCAAGTACTAGGGAATATACCTTTATCATATACAAGCATATTTGGTACAAATACATGTCCAAGTACAGTTCTTCAAATGCAAGTGCTAAGGAGTATACATTTATCATATGCAAGCATATTTGGTACAAATACATGTCCAAGTACATTTCGTCAAATGCAAGTACTAGGGAGTATACATTTATCATATACAAGCATATTTGGTACAAATACATGTCCAAGTACAGTTCGTCAAATGCAAGTGCTAGGGAGTATACATTTATCATATGCAAGCATATTTGGTACAAATACATGTCCAAGTACAATTAGTCAAATGCAAGTACTAGGGAGTATACATTTATCATATACAAGCATATTTGGTACAAATACATGTCCAAGTACAGTTCGTCAAATGCAAGTACTAGGGAGTATATATTTATCATATACAAGCATATTTGATACAGATACATGTCCAAGTACTTTTCGTTCACAATTATCAATAATAATAATATTATCCAGGTGTCAATTCTTTTATTAACTATTTTGAAACTATGTAATATCAGTTGCAGATATAATGAGGATGTGCAGTCAGTGTTACTCATCACACATGTAAAGCAGTTGAGCTTGTTTTTTAAATACACAAGTTATTGGACTGTACTTGATATTCTGTCAAGTACAATTGACCAAGTACAAAAAAGTACATCACGTCCAAACCCAAGCACAGGTAGTCACAACATGTACTGAAATACAAGTTTAAGCATAAGCACTTACCTTACAAGTATTAACCCCAGTATTAACTTGATTTCAGTACGTTTATACACTGCGCATTAGTTTTCCACAAAACTACTCTACTGATGACAAAGCACACGCTTTTATTTATTGTAACTCGGTAGGTCTGTATAACCTGTACTCGTGTGTTTACGAGTCATCGTGAACTATGAGACGCCATTGTTTGTTCTGTACGCTGTAGTTGTTCTATTAAAGTGACTCCTCGTTTCAGTGTTCCATTTGGGGTGCGTTGATCCTTGGTTGACACGAGTCAAGAGTCTATGCCCAATCTGCAAGCGTGATGTTAATGACGAACACAATCCGGAAAGTACGTTTACTTCCCTAAACACTTTTTATTTTGAAATATATGACTCACCACAGGTTACCGCGTATAGAGTTGCACTGGCTTATTCTGCATGCGAGGCAAAAATAGTTGTCCAGATCATGTCCCATCATTGTTTGCTTGTGATTTGGGAAGAAATGCCTACTGCATACTCCCATCTTTCAATATCATGTTCACTTTCCTCAACAAACAATCCTAGCCTAATAAAATACTAAAAGCGTGGTTGCTCTATCTCATTCTCTCTCTCTCTCTCTCTCTCTCTCTCTCTCTCTCTCTCTCTCTCTCTCTCTCTCTCTCTCTCTCTCTCTCTTCTTTATATCTCTCTGTCTTCTTTATATATATCTCTCTCTTCTTTATATCTCCACACACACACACACACACACACACACACACACACACACACACACACACACACACACACACACACACACACACACACATATATATATTTGTAAGGGTGTACGTGTTGTTGGGTTACTAAGTACATGCATCAGAACGTTTCACAATACGTTTTGTTACTTCATTTTATGTTGTAACTGCAGCGATGATAAACTAGGTTATCTACTAATGTAAAGACATATTCAAAGTTGTCAGAAAATAGTTCTGCCAAATCAGCTGGACTGTCTGCCCCGGTGCCGTTATATGCAACTAAGTTAGGAATCTTTACATTAGTTTGCTTGCTTTTGGCAAAACTGAATAGATGTTTGGTGTTTTGTTTGACGGACTGTTGAATTTCCGGACTGTTCAAATTTAGAAAATTTCATAAAATAAACAAAAACTCTCGACAATGTCAGTATTGTCAGTGAGAAACGACTATGGGTTACATGTGGCTTTTGTCAGCATTGGTGACTTCTGATTGATTACAACTAGGAATAATGTTGGTTTCTGTGCTTGCTCTATGATACATGGCATGATACACTCGGAGTGAAGGCTTATTGATTAAAATGTATATTTAAAGCCACTTCCCCCATCCTAGCGAAAACAATTTGCTCTACCGATTTTACGGCGTTAGAGACTATTCGGCGTGCTTAGTATGCACTGAAACAATTGTCAAACATTGTTATATGTACTTTGAATAATAGTTCCATTACATTAAAGGGAAACAAAAGCCTTTTTTGGTTATGCACCTGGATAGCTAACACAAACAAACAAAATACAATCACATTTTAGCGACAGCGGTGTATTAACGAAATGTGTCTGAAGTCACAAATACCGAAATTCTTGGACCGCGCCAATGTTTGCCAAACTAAAACGTAATAAGTAATTATGAGATTTTCTGTACAAATTACACACAGAATAGTTTCCAACAAGTCCGACAGACGGCGATGTGTTTACACGTAAATAATGCATGCATGCGCTTTGTATTATGGGTATTCCGCTTCTTCTGATGATTACAAAGAAACGGATTTGACATTAGCTGGTACCAACCACAAGCGCAAGGTTCAGTGGTATGACGACCACAACAACAGCCCGTGCCGGAGTACGTGCAGTGGCGTAGTGGTTAGAACTTCGGACTCTCGACCGAGGGAATCCAGGTTCGAAGTCTGTGTTGCGGTGTCGAATCTTGAGCAAGTTCGTTCATTCTACGTTCACTCAGCTGTATGATAGGGTACCTGGCTATAGTCAGTGGTGGATATTTGTGTTCGAGTAGTCTTCGCACATCAATTGCAGCGTGGCTGGATGCTTCCCAGAGAAGTTGAGATGGTGTTCGATTGAACAGGTTTGAAAGGGAGTAAAGTGGAAAGCGCTTTGAGCAGTCCTGAGGACTAGACACTGCACTATATAAGAAATAACTTGTTTACCATTTGACGGATAAAGTGTACGCATCTTGCATATATATTGTATGGTTTACTTGGTCGTCTCGGGTTAACACAAAGGTTTCGGTTTTGTCCATTTTTATCGTTAAAAAATATCAGTGTACTTTTTTATAACCTAGCATGTGTGTATATGCAAAGTACGTATGGGGAGAGGTTTGGCAGCTCTAGGTGGTCGTTTTCACAAATAGTTCGGAGTTGATTCAAACGCGAAACAGTCCGATGTTTCACTTCTGGTCTAGTCTCAAGGAAATAGACAATACAGCTTTCTTCTTCACTGTATTGTTGATACAACGTCACGCGGAGCATCAAGGCATATTTCAAAATCACGTTTTATTGCAAATCGATCTTGCTAGATTCTACCGAAATGTATTCCACGACGTGATGACGTCTAATCCGAGGTGCCCCAGGTCATTGAAGGAACTGGTGATTGGCCGGAAACTGCTTGCTTATTGGCCAAGCGTCTGCATCAGGCGTATGATGTCAGCCTCCGGGAAATTGGAAGTTTCACGAGAATCTTCCATTTTGAGATTACATTCCGGATAAACCATGAACATCAAAATGTGATGGCAGCTGCAAATGATTATTTTGAATTAACTATTTTAGGTGCGTATCACAAAAGCGTTCGTTTTGTTTCTCTTTAAGCATTTCTTTGGGAATAATTGTACTATAGTTAAAAACAGTTACTGGGGATTACGGTTATCTTTATATAATTCTTGACTCGTGTGCTTCTTTCAGCACACACTGCACAAGCAACAGAGGATAATGACGAACTGACTCCTCTACTGGCCAACGAGACTTTCGAAACCACATGTAGGCTACAATCGAATCGTACACGTAGCGTTTGGCATTACGTTGCCGAGGTTTCCGGGTTATTGGACTCTCTCTCTCTCTCTCTCTCTCTCTCTCTCTCTCTCTCTCTCTCTCTCTCTCTCTCTCTCTCTCTCTCTCTCTCTCTCTCTCTCTCTCTCTCTCTCTCTCTCTCTCTCTCTCTCTCTCTCTCTCTCTCTCTCTCTCTCTCTCTCTCTCTCTCTCTCTCTCTCTCTCTCTCTCTCTCTCTCTCTCTCTCTCTCTCTCTCTCTCTCTCTATATATATATATATATATATAAGATGATATACATTGATATATAATATATCTGTACTGAATATGATATGGAGCATATTAAGATATAATTAGTATTGATAGCAATTGTGTGTTTATCTCTTACGAGCCCATCACATGATGTGTGTCACTGTGACCTTTGTATGAAGGCATTTACAATTTGCGAAACCTGGTCTTGAAAGCAAAGTTAATTTACCTAACATATAACATTTCAGTTATGTAATCACTAAATTTGTTGTTCACTGAAACAAATTTGGCCTGTTGGGATGTTAGATGAGACTGAAATAGACCCCGGTATTACATAACATGGTTAGTAAAACAATCAAATCTTGTCTTAAGACGTGTTAAACTGTTTGATTTTGGCATGATACAGATGAGATACTCGAGAGTAGAATCAATTCGCTAACCCCCAGGGTGAGTGTGGAACTCGACGACTACGGGGCAGACGTACAACATCGCGTAACCAAGGAAACCTTATCAATTGGTACCGAACGCCAAGACAACGTCACAGAAGGCAGCAACGAAACTAACATTAGTCCCGATCCCGCAGTCGTCTCCGAATTACCAGAGACGTCAGGAAAGTGAAAAACTGTGGTGTAGTTATTGATCGTATGAAATCCTCCTCTAGATTGGAGTTCCCCCTTCCGTTCGTGCGATGTTTTTCTCGCATGTCTGCGAGGCTGTTAACATTGGACGGCAGGAGGCAGACGTGGTCAAGTCAAACGGTAGGGCTCGCTGGGCACCTCCGTCGAACACACGTGAGAACTGCAGCGAATTAAATGATATCAGGTCATGTGCTCCTTGATGTGAAAGACTAACTGTTGGGGGACGCGACTATTTCGACCAGACGACTGTAGAATTCACGAAAGGGTGTGTGTGCGTGCGTGTTAGCGTGTGTCTATACTCACACCCTACATAATAACTTCCCCTTACGAAAATATTATGCAGACGTCCCTGATATACACACACATGCACGCACGCACGCACGCACGCACGCACGCACGCACGCACGCACGCACACGTGCACGCACAAACACACGCACGCTCACTCGCACGCACACACCGCTCGCGGTAATCATATACTGAGACATAACATAATTTAATGGAAATAAGTGTTACTGCATTGTATTGATACATATCTGTTACATTACTTGTGTACCTTGGTGATTGTACTGAACACATAATATTGCATTACATTTTAATATTCACTCAGAATTTCGCAAGTCGTCTCATGTGTGTTATTCCGCGGGATCTACCGCGGGATCTACCACATTTGATATTGACGTGACAACAAATTTTTCACATATCATGTGACTCCACATTCCGTTTAGCATTTGGTATAATTATTAGAACCAGTAACAAATCTCACATCTACCAGTGCGGATGCATAAGCCGCGTAAGAATTGCTACTGTATATATGTGGACATTGTAAGATAAATGGCGACACCTGCTTCATTGTTTTGTATAATTACGTCTGCAAGTATAACGCTTATACCGATTGACCTCATTAATCCACAGTCTTTGGTATCCAGCGACTGTATCAGCATTAATGGCTTTTCTGGATAAAGGAACCATCCAGGAAATGCGGGGATCTGGTAAGACGAGGGGATGTGAAGTCACGCGAGGTTCCTGCTATCACCCCAGGCGTTCATTGCCGCGTTTGGCGTGTAGTCAATCATCTCTCCCAACCCCCAGTCATCCCCGCCCTCCCCGTCCCAGTTCGTCTTGCAACCCTCGGTCCAGGTCTCCTCACGGAAGAGTCTCACGAGGCCCCAATGATCCCCGTCTTCGTTCACTGCCACGACGCCGCCGCGGTCGTCGTGACGAGGCCACCCCGACGACGCGTGCACCGTCACCGTTCCGACGACGCGGCAGTCTCTGTCCACGATAACGCCATCCCCGTGTCGGATCGACGACTTGATGTCATCAGAATCGGTCAGCGACGTGGTCGACCCGATGTCCAACTCAAACATGCTGTCCGTGGATACGTTACGCCAGACGGAGCGCTGCAAACTGTTTTTGACAAGTTACGTTTTACGTTGCGAAAAATCGACTTACGTCATTATAGTGTAGGTTCGAACCCTAAAACCGGTAAAAAATCTTAAATCAGCGATAATTAAAAATAATAAGGCGTTAAGTTAGGATTCCATGTGTACGGACACGGCACGTGTGAATAAATAATTATACTTATATAGCGCGAAATACATTTAAAAACTAAGGGCGCTTTAGATATATAAAAAGAAAGTATTTAATTAAACATCAACGTAAAAGTTATCTTTAGATTATTATCATTGTGTCGTATAAACACTCAAAACTAAAATACCAAATTGGCTTAATACCTATTCTAAAAGTTATGTCTGATTAAAATATCATGTCCTCTAAAAAGCAGCATCACAATTCAGTTCACGCATTGCCACTGCTGCATTTAAAATACTGATTAAAATCTAGTTTGCAAAAGCGCACTTAATGGCGCGTAATGGGAAAAGGAGAACATCGATGCGATCTCCCCTACGTGAGTGTGACGTTATGCGGACTTCAATTACTTTTCGTGATACACTGGCACTTTTTACCCGACCCGACCAGACTGGCCCAGGTCGTATGCCCGACTCACATCGACTGCAGTGTGTCACACTCGACCGGGGGCTGCTGATCCGACCTTAGCGGCAAAATAGTCTCTCGCCGCCTTCGAAAATGTGTCGACGTCACCATGACTTCACAATTACTATTGCCTAGCAAAAACTCAATCAAGCGATCAAAACATGGACGCCGACCACGTGGCGTTTCTAGCCACAAAAGTGTTTCTTTATGACAAAAACATAAAGCAAAGTTGTTAAACTAACAACCGCATGCTTTAATGTTGGATCTGTGAAATATCATGCGGCAATAGTAATGCAGTTCACGTATACAACCGTTACCGACACTGGTGACAAAGGCAAAGCTTGACGTAGGACACGCGCAAAATTTTGATTGTGACGTAAGGAAACCACGACATACTGGATACCAAGGAGCCTCTATTTGGACAGGAGGCGTCACTGAGCTAGAAAATGGCAGTCTACACTGAAGGTTTTTGTCCGCCATTCGGGAGGCAAGCGCATGCGCCTGCGGGACTGGCAGCGCGCGATGTTAGCGTATCTATTCAGTCACCTTATTTCATCAGAATAATCACCAAGCTGTGGTGTGTCATATAAAATGAAATACATTAATGTAATCGATTAAGTTTTTTACCTATCACAATTCAAATAATGAAATTTGAAAACAAAACACGTAGAAACGTTGCAATTATTTATTGAGCCATCTGAACTTCGTAGAGTTTCATCAGAATAATCATGAGGCTGTACCACTTATTATATAATTCAAATATTGAGGTTATCGTTGAAAATGTTGAGCAATGGTAATGCAAAGAACTGCATTTTTTGCACGCGTATGGTCTGGCTTAGCGCAACTCCAGAATGGCGGACGAACTGCTTACGTACTTTCCTCGAACAATGTAGATAGCGCGCGCTGCACCGTCTTGTATTGATATACGGTCTTTGCTGGATACATCAGTTTAGTACGTCGCGGTTTGCCTAAGTCACAATAAAAATGTTGCGCGTGACCTCCGTCGAGCTTTGCCTTTGACGTCAATGCTACCAACGGTTATATACGTGAATTACGTACCCATTGCTACATGGCATTTTATAAATCAAACATTTCCGCCTGCAATTGTCACATTAAAAATTTGCCTTATGTTTATGTCACGAAGACATACTTTCTATGCCAGAATTTTAAGAAAAATATACAACAAAATGCACACATTCGACATGCATTGTTTTATGGCTTGGAGCTTTTGCTAGGCAACAGGCCACGCGATGGATAGGTCAGTTGTAACGCTGGCCAACTGTTACACTTGTTC
>CM034544.1:28842794-28887819 GCA_020002185.1 Paraescarpia echinospica
TGAGAGAGAGAGAAGAGAGAGCAGAGACAGACAGACAGATAGATAGACTGACAGAGAGAGATAGAGACAAAGACAGAACAATGTGGAGCGACATAATACGAAAAAGCGGAAGAAAGTACCAATTAAATTATCTTGACATCATTCCTCAAAGAAGCAAGGGAAGAAGATGATCAGTCAACTCGTGAATATTGATCTACTACGACATGTTGAGGCTTATTACGTTAGACTTATAAACATGACGGATGGAAGCGTGATTACTATTAACAGACACCTGGAGCAAGGACGATCCCCGGAAGAGGTTGACGAAGATGTCCAATCCCACACCGGTCTTTCGTTGAACACTGGACAGTGTGACGGCGGAGACGTTGTCCCTGAATACGGACCAGCTTCATTGGTTACCTCATATATCGCACACAAATGCGAACTGCCGCGGTAAAGTGGGTATTAAGTTGGAAAATTATAAAACGGAGATTTGTGTCTTTTTGGTTTCCGCCGATCATGAGATTGAAAATGGCATCTAATTTTATTAAATATCTTTAGTGATTTATTGATTTATTGCTAACATTGAAGCGGACTTTAAAAAGTTACATTTTGCGAAATTAGGAAATTTTGAGTCAATCGTTTTTAACGTAAATGCTGGCATTTTAGGAATGTTGTACGTATTGTGTGTCGGGGGAAATAGACTGGACATTGAAAGATGATATTGTAAGGTAGGCATTTCTGACAAAATCACAACATCCATGGAACACCTGGACAACTACATTTGGCTCGCAAAATTAACACCCGGCTCGCTGTAGATCTGTGTGACTTAACACCCGGATCGTTGTAGGTCTGTGTGACTTAACACCGTCTCGCTGTAGGTCTGCGAGACTTAACACCAGGCTCGCTGTAGATCTGTTTGACTTAACATCCGGCTCGCTGTAGCTTTGTGTGACTTAACATCCGGCTCGCTGTAGGTCTGTGTAACGTAACACCCGGCTCGCTATAGGTCTGTGTAACGTAACACCAAGCTCGCTGTAGGTCTGTGTAACGTAACACCCGGCTCGCTGTAGGTCTATGTAACGTAACACCCGGTTCGCAGTAGGTCTGTGTGACTTAACACCCGGCTCGCTGTGGCGGGTCACAAATGTGATCATAATATGATGGAGTTATGAATATGACGCCTAATTGAATCAGCAATGTTAAGAAAATGACACCAGGCCGATCTATTATGTCAACACTTAGATCGGTCGAAGCCACAGTGCATGTCGCCCACAGGGGTTCTGTTACAGAACACAATACACTATACTGAATAAGGCGTGGATGCTATACCAAGAGGTTGACATAAGAGAAAGAATATACAAGTAGTGGATGCTATACCAAGAGGTTGACATAAGAGAAAGAATATACAAGTAGTGGATGCTATACCAAGAGGTTGACATAAGAGAAAGAATATACAAGTAGTGGATGCTATACCAAGAGGTTGACATAAGAGAAATAATATACAAGTAGTGGATGCTATACCAAGAGGTTGACATAAGAGAAAGAATATACAAGTAGTGGATGCTATACCAAGAGGTTGACATAAGAGAAAGAATATACAAGTAGTGGATGCTATACCAAGAGGTTGACATAAGAGAAAGAATACAAGTAGTGGATGCCATACCAAGAGGTCATTACAAGAGAAAGAACATACAAGCAAGTGGATGCTATACCAAGAGGTTGACACATAAGAGAAAGAATATACCAAGTATAGTGGATGCTATACCAAGAGGTTGGACATAAGAGAAAAGAATATACAAGTAGTGGATGCTATACCCAAGAGGTTGACATAAGAGAAAGAATATACGCTAGTGGATGCTATACCAAGAGGTTGACATAAGAGAAAGAATATACAAGTAGTGGATGCTATACCAAGAGGTTGACATAAGAGAAAGAATATACAAGTAGTGGATGCTATACCAAGAGGTTGACATAAGAGAAAGAATATACAAGTAGTGGATGCTATACCAAGAGGTTGACATAAGAGAAAGAATATACAAGTAGTGGATGCTATACCAAGAGGTTGACATAAGAGAAAGAATATACAAGTAGTGGATGCTATACCAAGAGGTTGACATAAGAGAAATAATATACAAGTAGTGGATGCTATACCAAGAGGTTGACATAAGAGAAAGAATATACAAGTAGTGGATGCTATACCAAGAGGTTGACATAAGAGAAAGAATATACAAGTAGTGGATGCTATACCAAGAGGTTGACATAAGAGAAAGAATATACAAGTAGTGGATGCTATACCAAGAGGTTGACATAAGAGAAAGAATATACAAGTAGTGATTAACCTTAGTTACGAAATATATTCGCCTAAGCGAATGCGCTTTAACAGCAGTAGATGCCAGAAGAATGTTGTTTCAGTTAAGAAATATAAACGTTCTAGACGACAAGAAGTGTAATTACTGAAGGGTAGTGTAAATTAGATATCAGAAAATTGCGGAGGCACTTGTAATTAATAAATAGTTTACCTGCTTCGTTGCAAGTGTTCATCCACGACACCAATTTGTGCACAAAATTCGGCTTCGTATCCTGTGGAAGGTGAAATCACGTACACATCGTACAATAATTCACAATTAAGCCGAAAAGTAGCCTCAAATGACAAATTACATTACATTTCACAGACGTCGAAACAGATGAGATTAGCCCCAAATACGTAGTGCCTCAATGTGTTTTAGTGAGTCTCGGGAGAATGCAAATGGAGGTCTTTGGAGAGCCTAATGATGGGGTTTCGATGTGAACAGCAGGGAAGGGTGCAATTTTCGGTTTTGGGGGAGACTCAATGTAGTTTTTTCTGAGTCTCAACGGGAGTGTAATTTGAGGTGTTCAGAGAGACTGAAGTTGTTTTTGGCGAGCCTTAAGCGGTGTGTATGTGTGTGTGTGTGTGTGTGTGTGTGTGTGTGTGCGCGCGCGCGCGCGCGTGTGTGTGTGCAATTTTATGTTTTTAGAGCTTCAGGCGGGGGTTAAAATGGAGGTTATTTGAGAGCCTCAGCTACCAACATTTAAATGGTGAAACGGAATGTAGAAACACTTGAAGACGAACGTCACTGGGAGCAAACTGAGATGTGAAGGGCACATGCAGAATGAATTAGGAGTGGGTGACAATGAGGGCGGAAGAAGACGAAGAAAATTGAAATTAAGATATTCATTGGAAATAAAAGACATCTTTTATGCATCTTAAAATAGTTAATAGAAACTAATCATTAGCAACAACAGTCAAGAATATTAAGCCAGCAGTTTACTAGAAGACACATAATTTAAGTTGTACGGACAGCGCCGTTGTGATATGACGTTACCATTGCCTACTTACCTTACCTTACCTTACCTATCCTCTTCGGGCCTTGTGGCCAATAAGGCTGCGGTGCGACTCCGCCATCTCGCCCTGTCAACGGCTATGTGTCTGGCTTTGCTCCAAGTTGCCCAGCCCAGTTGTTTTCGTTCTTTTTCCACTGTGGTTCTCCACGGTGTTTTTGGCCGACCAACTTTTCTTGTTCCTTCCGGCGTCCATGTCAGTGCTGTCAGGCAGTGGTTGTGGTCGTTCGTTCTCAGCACATGCCCGATCCAATTCCACCTTCTTCTCTGTTCTTCTGTGCTCACCTTCTCTTCTGCTGTTATGTTATCAATGTATTTGTTCGAAATTACTACTGGCCATCTAATTTTTAAATGGAAAATGTAACGTTTTTTTGTTGTGGCTTTTGTTTACTTTCCATGTTTCACATCCATACAGTAACACTGATTTGGCCAGAGTATTGTATAATGTAAGTTTAGATTTTACTGTGTAAACATCTGCTTGAGTTTCATGAATGATGTCCTTGTTTTTCGTATTCTGTTGATAATATCGTCACCCCCTCTTTCTTGCTTGCTGACGTTTGCGCCCAGGATGTATATTTCTCTACTTCATTCAGTTGTTGGTCATCAATCTATATTTTGTCGTTGCATTTGCTGTTTATCCTCAGTACTTCAGTTGTCTTTTTTATTGATTTTTAGGCCGGTTTTTTATGCTAATGCATTCATCTTTGTTGCCTTTGCGTGCATGTGTCTGTAACTTGATGACATAAGCGCAATGTCATCTGCGAAGTCTAAGTCTTCAAGTTTTGACATGAATCTCCATCCTATCCATGTACTGTTTTCTTCAGTTGTTTTCCTCATTATCCAGTCGATTACCACCAAGAGAAGAAATCCGGATATTACATCTCCTTGCTTAACTCCAGTTTTTACCTTGAACCACTCAGATTGAACACCTTCATCTAACACTGCACATTCACTGTCCTCGTACACAATCTGGACCATTCTGATTATCTTATGTAGGATTCCGTAGCTCGCCATGATTTCCCAAAGGCTTCTTGGTGCACGGAGTCTACAAAAGTGACATATAGCGTTGCTTGCCATTCCACTGCCTGTTCTATTATGTTTCGAAGGATGAATATCTGCAACTGTGCTTCGTCCTCTTCTGAAACCTGCTTGTTCAGCACTCAACCTGTTGTCCATCTGTTATGCCGTCTCTTATCAATCTTCCGAACACTTCATCGGGACAGATGTTAGAGTAATTCCTCTCCTATTTCCGCAATCTGTAAGGTTACCTTTCTTTGGTATTTTAACAATCAGTCCCTGTTTCCACGTCTTTGGTACTTTTTCTTGTTCCCAAATTGTTTTGAATAAGCTTAGAAGCCAATGCTCTGTTGTCGCCATGTCTGCTTTAAACAATTCTGCTGTAATGTCATCTTTGCCTCCGGCTTTCACTTTTTTTTGCTTATTCAGTGCTGCTCTAATCTCTGTTTTTGTTATATAGTCTGTGCTGATTTAATCTATGATCGGATCTAATTCAATATTTATCACGGGGTCATCGGGCATAGGTCTATTAAGGACTTCTTCACAATGCTCCTTCCATCTTGCCCGCCTGGCTGGTCCTTCATTTAGTAGGTTTCAGGTTTGTATTTTACTGCATTCGCTGTCTTGTGTTTGTCGTTACTAAGTGTCTTTGTGATGTATTAGACTTCTTTCATCCTTCCATTCCCGGCTGCTTTCTCTGCATCTGCGGCCAGGTTGTCTACCCACTTTCTTTTATCTTGTCTCATGCTTTTCTTTACGTCTTTGTCTTTTTGTTGATACTTATCCTTGTAGCTCTGCTTTATCCTTTCTGACTTTGTTTGTTCAATGTTGTTCTTTGGTCGTTCTCTGTCTTCTACCAGCTCCCATGACCCTTCGCTGATCCATGGTTTTTGTCCTCTCTTTTTATAAATCAGTACTTCTTCAGTTGTTTCTTTGTAGGCCACCTCGAATTCTTGCCATTTTCTCTCAACAATATCATTATCTGTTTCGTCGTAGTCCTGTAGTACATAATATCTGTTCCGTAGATTAAGCGAGAATTGCATTTTTATGGTTGGTTGTTGTAGCTTGATTGTATCGAATTTCTTTCTGTTCTCACTGGTCTTTTGCTTCCTCTTTAACTTCAGCCTGATCTTCGAGCGCAATAACTGGTGGTCACTCACAATGTCTGCTCCCCTCATCACTAACTGGTGGTCACTCGCAATGTCTGCTCCCCTCATCACTAACTGGTGGTCACTCCCAATGTCTGCTCCCCTCATCACTAACTGGTGGTCACTCCCAATGTCTGCTCCCCTCATCACTAACTGGTGGTCACTCCCAATGTCTGCTCCCCTCATCACTAACTGGTGGTCACTGCAATGTCTGCTCCCCTCATCACTAACTGGTGGTCACTCCCAATGTCTGCTCCCCTCATCACTAACTGGTGGTCACTCCCAATGTCTGCTCCCCTCATCACTAACTGGTGGTCACTCCCAATGTCTGCTCCCCTCATCACTAACTGGTGGTCACTCCCAATGTCTGCTCCCCTCATCACTAACTGGTGGTCACTCCCAATGTCTGCTCCCCTCATCACTAACTGGTGGTCACTCGCAATGTCTGCTCCCCTCATCACTAACTGGTGGTCACTCGCAATGTCTGCTCCCCTCATCACTAACTGGTGGTCACTCACAATGTCTGCTCCCTCATCACTAACTGGTGGTCACTCGCAATGTCTGCTCCCCTCATCACTAACTGGTGGTCACTCGCAATGTCTGCTCCCCTCATCACTAACTGGTGGTCACTCGCAATGTCTGCTCCCCTCATCACTAACTGGTGGTCACTCGCAATGTCTGCTCCCCTCATCACTAACTGGTGGTCACTCGCAATGTCTGCTCCCCTCATCACTAACTGGTGGTCACTCGCAATGTCTGCTCCCCTCATCACTAACTGGTGGTCACTCGCAATGTCTGCTCCCCTCATCACTAACTGGTGGTCACTCACAATGTCTGCTCCCCTCATCACTAACTGGTGGTCACTCACAATGTATGCTCCCCTCATCACTAACTGGTGGTCACCCGCAATGTCTGCTCCACTCATCACTAACTGGTGGTCACTCGCAATGTCTGCTCCCCTCATCACTAACTGGTGGTCACTTGCAATGTCTGCTCCCCTCATCACTAACTGGTGGTCACTCGCAATGTCTGCTCCCCTCATCACTAACTGGTGGTCACTCGCAATGTCTGCTCCCCTCATCACTAACTGGTGGTCACTCGCAATGTCTGCTCCCCCCATCACTAACTGGTGGTCACTCACAATGTCTGCTCCCCTCATCACTCTGGTGTCCATAACTGATGTTCTGTGCTGCTTGTTCATTAGCATATGGTCAATTTGTTTTTTGTATCGCTCTCCTGGTGATGTCCATGTCTGCTTATGGATGAGTCGATGTAGAAATATAGTACCTGTTACTACAAGGTTGTTTAATCCACATAAGTCAATTAGTCTTTCTCCATTTTCATTTCTTTCACCAATTCCATAGCATCCCATTATGTCTTCATAGCCCTCATTTTCTTCATTGCCTACTCTTCACAATTATTTCGCCGGTCGCCAAAATGAGAATATTGCTCTAATTTGCGTTGCCGAATTTGATTTGGTGCTGTAAGTACCTGATATGTTACGCCCACATCCATGGTACACTCTATGGCATTGTAACAGTTGTTACATGTCTAACTGTAAATCCTGTAACTGTGAATCGAAGAGAATACGAGATACAGACATATGAACTGGCATACGTGTCGAGGAAACATGGACGTTCGACGCATCACTGCAGTGTCAAGATCAAAGACGCTTCTGGTTTTGTCTGGTTTCATTAAAGTAAAGTATCTGTGGGGAGGAAATTACCAATGTCAGGCCCGGGAAATGTGACAAAAGCAGCTGTCTTGTCTCGATCACGTACCTAGTGACAGTTTATGAATCAGGATGCACAGTCACTCGGCCATTATTGAAATTGAACGGACACGTAGCGCCACCTGTTGCATTGAGGTAATATTATTGCGCTGTGTTTTGTTGACACCTGTCAGCGCACAGAAAGCGCTCAGAAGCACGCACGCACGCACGCACGCACGCACGCACGCACGCACGCACGCACGCACACAGACACACGAAAACAAAGATATACCTTTGGGCCCATCACACGTAACACTGTTGCGTGAGTCCAACTGAAGATGGTTTTCGAGAATCATACGAAAAGTTCGTTCACATTCCTATTTCGATTGCAGCGGAATAAATTCTTCTGAGAAAAATACACTTTGCCCGACAGCGTGCACAGCGTTGTTATACGCGACGTTTATGACGTCACCATACTCCCGCTTACTTTAAAGTTGCACTCTGAATTAAACTACCATATTAAGCTTTTCTTAAGAAACCGTATATACAATATAAACAACATTTATTTATTTGATCATACTAGCTAACATACATTTCACTTTGGCATTTGACAATGTCATGTTACTCGATCAATTATGCTTTTAGAAAATTAGCGGTCGCCATGTCCGGCCAGAACAACAAACGCATGGCATGCGGATATAATATTTCGGGATTTTCTGCTCCGTTTTATCTTAAAATTGCATATTATGTAAATGAAATCTGAAACACAGTAGAATATTCGCCGTTTCTAGATTGGAAATCACTTGAAGTATCTCGTGTCAGTTGAATGTAAGCTCAGTAATCAACCAGTATCGACACACTTAAATTAGCAGTTATTTGTAACTGATGGCCACTGCCACCATGACGTCACATTTAATTGCATTGTGGTTACTAATTGACCTATTTTTCACGTGGCCCGTTGCCTAGCAACAGCTCCGTCAAACCATCAATGAATGGATAACGAACACGTGATGTATTCAGACATTCCAACTGTGTTTTTATTTTAATCCACTAAGGTGTTTAATTTTGACCAAAAAACAAAAGACACAGTTTTCAAAGTTATAACTACTTCCGGGAACCTTTTATTTGTGAGATGTCTTGCCGCAATAGTAATAACGTTATCAACATTGTTGGCGTGGCAAAGCTTGACGGAAGTCACGCGCATAATTTTGATTGTGACGTAGGCAAACCGCGACGTACTGGATAGGTCAAATGCCTACGTCACAACCAAAATGTTGCGCGTGACCTCCGTCAAGCCCTGCCGTTGCCACCAATGCTAATAATGAACTGCATTACTATTCCCGCATGACACTTTTGTGACCAGAATTTCAACAAGATATAGGACGGAATGTCTGAACGCACCACGTGTTTTTCTGATGGCTTGACAGAGGTTTTGCTAGGCAACAGGTCACGTGATGAATAGGTCAATTATTGAAACAATGTTATTTGCACAGAATAACGCAAGTGGTTGAAGAACTTCAAAACCTCCTCAACCAAGACACTCGCGTAAGATTAAACAATATGTGTGTGATCTGCGACAACAAAGTGGGTATGGGTATTAAGTTGCCAAATTGTGAAATTGGGTTTGGCATTTTTTTTTATTCCCTAGAACATAAGCTTTAAAATAAAACTTTGTTGAAATACCTTCAGTAGTTTTTTTATTTATTACTAAAATTGAATCACACTTTAAAAAGCTACGATTTAAGAAATTATTAGTTTTAACAGGTGAAATGATAAGGTATACATTTCTGCAAAATTTCAAAATTGATGAGTCATATCATAGATGGGTATTTTGGCTCGTATGCAGAATAGGCCTGTGCTACTTAATACCCAGTTCGCTGTGGCGGGTAACATGACCTAGACATCTATTTTTGACTGGTACGCAGAATAAGCCTGTACAACCCAATAGCCAGGGGCATTTTGTTTCACTGGAAGTTGGTTTTTAACAGATGGACGATCTCAGAATGAAACTACTATAAGCGTGACTGAAACGTGAAGAAGTGATATAAAGAACTTTCAGAATGATCCAATTTTGTTTTACAAATAATGACAACGAAACACACATTTGGTCTAACTACAATATTTATTTAAATATATAAAGAACGATGCGTTAATTCACCCATATTACATAAAACCGCAGCCATGGTTGTCTGCCCACGTCAAGCACTACGTCGATGTCGGTGTCAATGTCGACACGTGATAGCATAGTGTCACATAACAGCGCACGTTTTTGACACATGATATGTTACATGACAGCGCACGTTGTTGACACGTGATATGTCACATGACAGCGCACGTTTTTGACACGTGTCTTCCTTGTTGTTGGACGAGGGAGCTTCGAAACAATTCGGAGCGACCTGCAAACCGAGACAATTCGTTAATGTCTCAATAACTGACTTATCCTGTTTCCGTTGAACAATCGTCGTTAACACTGTTGTTGTGTTGTGTTATATCATTGGAGCGCTTTGCATTCCGTCGTACATTTTATTGAAATTCTGGCCTAGAAAAGTTGTTCTTTATCACAAACACAAAAGGCAAAGTCTTAAAGTGACATCTGTATGCGGGAATTTTGGAGTTATGAGATGTCATGCAGCAACAGTAAAGTAATTCACGTAAGTAGGTAAAATAAACCGTAGAATACTACAGTTATCAACAATGGTTGCAAAGGTAAATCTTGACGGAGATCACGTGCATTCATTTTGATTGTGACGTAGGCAAACGGCGACGTACTGGACACAGCAACTGACGGCTCCAGCATATGACATCACAACCATGGTTATGTCGATGACGTCCATCAAGCATTACAGTGGTTACGAATGTGCAATACCCCTAGGGAAGCATGACATCTGCCAGCTCACTCATTCCCATATACAGTTGTCGTTCAAAAAACGTTTTCCTGCGTTGTGGTTACAAAGAAAAACAGTTAAGGCCATAGCTTCAAAGAAATATATAACAAAATGTCCGACGGTGTCAACTGTGCAGCAGCCATTTTGTAAGCTTTACGGATCTGGCCGGTAGGCAATAAGTCACGTGATGAATCCAAAACGTCTTATCGATCATGCTGAAGTATCTATCGAAGTATTGACACCACGTCAGTACAATCGTTCATTTACAGGGATCTAGTATACAGGAAACTGTCAACACTTTCTCTGGTGTGTCACAAAAATAGTGTATTCGGCGATACGGCAGCGGATTTTTGAAGTTTGAAATATTCTACACGTTCTGTTTAATGGTGTACTTTTCTTATAACGATAATAATAATAAGATAACTTCTATTGCGCATAAATCCTTGGAAACCAAGCTCAGTATCTTCGGAATTCGGATAGGTCACTTCTGTGTTTGGAATATGTATATTTGATTTAAATAATGTTTAAACCCGTATAATAGTATGCACTGGTTAACAGGTAAATGCCATTTCTATCCCGGTCTAGCATCACCTACGATATACCTACCTAAACAAATCCACAATGTTTTGTCAGGTCAAGACTCGGCCCAGCTTTAGAGCTGTTTTCTTCGACATTTGCCATTCGATTTTATACTGACGTGATGAGCGCAAAACAATCGTTTTATTTTATCACGATTTCTCCATTGAAGTGAATATCCGTATTAAAATAGTACATAGTCACATTCCCCAAAAAGCACTGTCGACCAACGAGTACGAAAAGTAAATTTACCCTTTTTATTCATGAGCATGTCTGCGACGGACAGATACTCAAAGAAGTCAATGCTGTTGGATCTGTCGACGTCTACTTCTGTCATGGCCTCCTGGATACAGGCAACACTCGTATGCTGCAGGATTATTCACGTACAGCGACAACACACGGGTCAGTTATGATGCCGGGCAATGAGGAAGGAAATAGTTGCTCTGACTGAATGTCAGGCATTCTGACAATTAGACAGAGATACATTTACACACACACACACACACACACACACACACACACACACACACACACACACACACACACACACACACACACACACACACACACACACACACACACACACACACACACACACAATACTTACGGAAACGTAATAATGTCGTACATACATACATACATACATACATGCATGTATGTATGCATGCATACATACATACACGCACACACACACACACACACACACACACACACACACACACACACACACACACACACACACACACACACACACACACACACACACACACACACACACACACACACACAGTCACACACACAGTCACACACACACACACACACACACACACAGTCATACACACAGTCATACATACACGCACACACACACCCACACACACATACACACACACACACACACACACACACACACACACACACACACACACACACACACACACACACACACACACACACACACACACACACACACATACATACATACACTGTACATACATGCACACATGCACACATGCACACATGCACACATGCATACATGCATACATGCATACATACATTCATTCAAACATACATACATGCATACATGCATGCATGCATACACGAACACGCGCACGAGCCCACGGATGCATAAGATCATTAAACATATTTTTTTAATAAACGTGGATAACGATCAGACCACTAGACATGTCCGAGTTTTTTTTATGAGATTGACGTTGTTTGGATTGACGTGTGCTATGACACAGGATCGTTGGCTGATGCCGTGGCCGTCATACCTTAACTTGTGTTGCTGTGAATCGTTGACCCAGAGTTGACGTCATCGCTAGCATCATCTGTAACCAAGAGGACATTTAGCATGACGGCGGCTGCTAAATTTCCGGCGAGATACATTCAGAATGAAGGTCGTAGTTCAGTTACTACTATTACAAGTACCGCCTTCGCCCTCTAGTTTAAATCAACGTCGTTTTTATTTGGTTGGTGCGTCTATAAAGCCTGATCAGTGAGACGCCGACACATGACGCTGTCGTGTTACTTACTTCCGGTAAGTCAAGCGTGCCGTCCTTGTTCGTGTCGTACTGGTGAAACATATCCCACTGTTCCTTGACCTACGAAGCGTAACAGTCATTGGAGTGTTTTGGTTTTAAGGTTTTAAACATATTTATATAAATCTCTCACAACTCTCTATCACGTGGTCCGTGTATATATGAACATAATGCTTATTTTGCAGATAATGTACTATATATATATATATATATATATATATAAATGTATATATATATGTGTGTGTGTGTGTGTGTGTGTGTGTGTGTGTGTGTGTGTGTGTGTGTGTGTGTGTGTGTGTGTGTGTGTAGTATGACTGCTCATACCCAATCGAACACCATAGTGATTTATATGAGAAGTATTCAGCCACGCTACAATTGATGCACGAAGACTTCATACACAAATATCCACCACTGTCTATAATCAGGCATTCACTTATACAGATGGGTGAATTGGAGCAACGTAGAGTGAATTAACTTGCCCAAATTCATTGATTCATTCTACCCCTGGTTCTCTCGATTGAGAGTCCGGTGCACTAGTTACTGCACCACCTCGCTCCAATGTAGCGTGAACTATATTGCCCCCAAGTTTCAAAAGAAATGAGGTGAACTCGAACTCCGATTTATTGTGACTACAAATACATTTACTTTGAGGGAAACTAGCAAAAAGTGTCATCAGAAATAACGTACTCATCGAATTGGGAAAAGGAATTAGAACGTCAAGGTTCTCCATAGGTATCATGGAAACCATGCGGTCTATAATCACGCCGGCTCTTTTTGGATCGCATCATCTGTTTATGGGAAACATACATTGTCAAGAAATGAATTATTAGTTTAATTAATTATGTTCACTGTATGCCTTTACGTTTCTGTGGGCAGAGCCGAATCAGTCTAACTCAGATAGGCTGCATGCGTTATCTATTAAGTCACAATCTAGTGCATTTTGATGCACAAATAATAAAGTTGAGTGTTTACGTAAGAATGACATAAGCATAATTAAAAGTGTTGTATATGTACCTGCGTATTAGTTAAAATGAAAGCCGCGAACGTGAGTAAATCTCTTTGTATACACGCAACTACACTGCATCAGAAATACATCAAACGTATTTGTAAAATAACAGTAATCGTCATCCTCAAGATAGCATTACTATATAAATATACCGCTCGATTTAATCGAATTAAGGAGAATATATATATTTTATTATTACATGCAATGGTGGACGTTGACGGTAAAAGAATCTCATAACACTGAGTCCTGTGAGGGCAGTATTATACTCACATAACTCTGAGTCATGTATGTGGCAGTATTATACTCACATAACTCTGAGTCATGTATGGGGCAGTATTATACTCACATAACTCTGAGTCATGTATGTGGCAGTATTATACTCACATAACTCTGAGTCATGTATGGGGCAGTATTATACTCACATAACTCTGAATCATGTATGTGGCAGTATTATACTGACATAACACTGAGTCCTATGAGGGCAGTATTATACTCACATAACTCTGAGTCATGTATGGGGCAGTATTATACTGACATAACACTGAGTCCTGTGGGGCTGTATTATACTCACATAACATTGAGTCATGTGGGAACTGTATTATACTCACATAACATTGAGTCATGTGGGGACTGTATTATACTCTCATAACATTGAGTCATGTGGGGACTGTATTATACTCACATAACATTGAGTCATGTGGGGACTGTATTATACTCACATAATATTGAGTCATGTGGGGACTGTATTATACTCACATAACATTGAGTCATGTGGGGACTGTATTATACTCTCATAACATTGAGTCATGTATGGGGCGGTATTATACTCTCACGACACTGAGTCATGTGGGGACTGTATTATACTCTCATAACATTGAGTCATGTGGGGGCAGTATTATACTCTCATAACATTGAGTCATGTGGGGACTGTATTATACTCTCATAACACTGAGTCATGTATGGGGCAGTATTATACTCTCATAACATTGAGTCATGTGGGGGCTGTATTATACTCTCATAACATTGAGTCATGTGGGGGCAGTATTATACTCTCATAACACTGAGTCATGTATGGGGCAGTATTATACTCTCACGACACTGAGTCATGTGGGGACTGTATTATACTCTCATAACACTGAGTCACGTATGGGGCAGTATTATACTCTCATAACAGTGAGTCTTAAGTGGGGGGAGTATTATACTCACATAACTCTGAGTCATGTGGGGGAAGTATTTCATCACTCGAATCATGTTGACAAAGCCGGTAACTGGATTCACAAGTTCCGGATGTTCTTCCGCTACAAAAATTAAATATGTTCCTTGGCAGGTCGGAGGGTGATATATCTTCACACATACACGCATGCGTACGCACACAAACGTACATAACTAGATACATGCATAAGCCTACATGCGTACATACGTAAATACATATAAAACGTACACACGTACATATACACATAACCTACATGCGTACATAGATTATAATAAAAAACGCACACGGGATACACAGGGACAGGCAATTCACATATATATATATATATATATATACAGGCTGTATATATATATATATATATATATATATATATATATATACGCATATACACGAACACCTGCATACCTCCACACAGGCATACATGCAGACACACACACACGCATACACACGTTGGCACATACGCATACGCAGACATAAAGCAAAATAACACAAAAGAATGGTTTAAAAAGAGACGTATAAAATGTATATATATGTATATATATATGTGTGTGTATATATATATATATGTATATATATATACATATATATATATATATATATATATGTATATATCTATATATATATGTATATATTATACATATGTATATATATATATATATATATGTATATATATATATATACACGCACATACACACACGCACGCACGTACACACACAAACAAAAAAACAAACAAAAATTCACATACGCACGCACGCACACACATATATATCATTACCTATTAGTAAGATTGTTTATCGGACACGCAACAGCCAGCTTGGATTAGCATCCGATTCTTACGCCCTTGTTTCCGCCATTTAGTTATTGTTTTGGCGCTACAGTACACACATTCATAAATTATTATGTCCAACTATCAACATTAATTTGTTATGAACATAACAGATGTATACACTATTGTAGTTAGTATAGTGCGCATATTACTTAAACAATTATCGCACTTACCAGCGTCATGAAGAATCTTGTCGCTTTCTCGCAAGGTCGATAGTCGAGCACTCATGTTCCTGCTAAATTCTGATTTCATTGCGTCTGCGCCGTTCTCCTGCCTAAGAGCGCCAACTGTGTGCGGGCTGGTAGACCTGCATTGCAGCATTGGGAACACACGCACCAATGACGTCAACGCCATGTTAGTATAAAGTTTGTGATACAGGCCATTAGTTTTTGACTGGAAGATTTAAAACGATGCAAAAAAAACACCCTAACGTAAGATGGAGAAGGAAGTCGTAAGTTCACCGACAATCGATCGATTATTCTAATATATGTAGTTCGCTCTGATGAGATAGTTGTCATTTTACACCTCAACAACAGGTTAACTGTAGAATTTATTCAAACAGTAGATATTATGCCAGTTCAACATGTCGAAGATCGGCCAAAAAATTGAATTTATCGCCCATAGATACTCGTTATTCGAAATAGTAGACCTATTCGCAAAATTTTTAATTTCAAAAAAAAATGCGAATTGTTCACTGTGTGTGTGTATGAGTGTGTGTGTGTGTGTGTGTGTGTGTGTGTGTGTGTGTGTGTGTGTCTGTTCGTGCGTGTGCGTGTATGTGTGTGTGCGTGCATGCGTGCGTGTGTTGCTATGGTTATCCCGTGACTCACCGGGCTCCGTAGGCAGTGGATAACTTTCTGAGCGGGGAAGCGACAGCTTCCTGCAACAGAGACAAATGTTACACAACGTAGTCTCGCGTAGCCGGCACTCCCCCCGGGATGAGTGACACAATTATGATTTCACTGATTTCACTCATCAAATGGCATCACAGGTCGACTTACTTTATTTTGCCATTTGTGCTTCCATTTATGTATTATGCTTGCATGCATGCGTGCGTGCGTGCGTGTGTGTGTGTGTGCGTGCGTGCGTGTATGCACGTCTACATACATACATACATACATACATACATACATACATACATACATACATACATACATACATACATACATGCATGCATGCGTGCATGCATGCATGCATACATGCATACATGCATACATAAATAAATACATACATACATACGTACATGCATACATGTATGCATATGCACGCACGCCCGCACGCCCGCAGGCCCGCACGCCCGCCCGCACGCACGCAAACACACTCACACACATATGTTTATGTAATATACCAACAAATGGACCCCTAGCGAACTCACGGCGGTTGAGAGGTACTGGTCGGGAAGGTCGGCCCGCAAGATGCCGAGTTTTCCTTCCCTCGCCCCTTGCAAGATCTTCATGGTCCGTATAGCTAGTTGTCGTAGCGTCCTTAGAACATGCGTCGTCTCCGTCGCGTCCAGACTCGTGTTTTCCGGGATCTTGTCAACCAGTTTACTGCAGAACCAAACTCCAGTCTCAATAACGGTGTTGCCGGATAACGCGAGCAACTTCTAAAGCCCACATCGGGGTAAATAGTCACGTTAAATGTTTATTAACAAAATTAGTGTTATGTTATATTATTATTATTAACATTATAAGTATTGTCCTGTTTTATTACAAGCAGCGGTTGTATAAGGTCTCAAATCGTTATCATTAATATTATTAATTTTGTTATTATTATTATTATATGTTATATATCGGTAGTGTATTAATGTAGAAGACCATAAAGAAGTCCATTGCCGCATTCTAAACTTGTTGTTACTAGCACGTGAACGAGTGAACGAGTGAACGAGTGTCTTGCATGATTCGTCGGTAAAATGTTGCCGACTTCGCCCAATGTAACTGTTTACTGTGTTGTGGGACTACTGACTTACTTGACGTCGTTTGAGATGCCACCAAACATGCCGATAATGTACTTCTGTTGGTGGTTCATCTCCGTGTCCATTCGTCGTAAATCCTACAAACAGATATACAGTGGAACTTCGCTATTAGGGTCACCTTTAGGACTGGACAAACAAGTGACCCGAATAGTGAGGTGACCGTATTAGCGGGGATAATATAGATATACTTTACTGTCTATGGAAATAAGTTGGGACTGTCCTAGGGTGACCTTAATTGCGAGGTGGCTGTATTACCGAGGTGACCGTAAAGCGAGGATCCACTGGATGATGAATAATTGCATACTGTACTGTTTACTACTATTTATATTATAATGCCCTGTAATAACAATTTAATAATAATATTATAATAACAGTGTATTATTGCATCATTGTCCAGTCAGTAATCGGAATTACTGTTTTCCTTTAAGATATGGATTAAACAATACTCCAGTACAAATTAATTGTTTCATATAATAATTACTCAACTAAAAATTTACAATGTATAATGTAATACATATTAATAACTTTTGAAGCCCGAAGCAACAACGCGATTAGTGAAGAGACGAATTACGCAGGCCAAAGCAGCTCTCTTGAACATAAGAAGCAATTTAACTGACAGAGGAGTGTCACTTGAAGTGCGAAAATATACTCTTATGGCGGTACTATATAAAACCAATACTTTCTTAGTGGTGTGAACCATGGTCGATGACTAAACAATCAGACATGTCCATTGGACAGAAAGAAATGTTTACAACATGACATATTGAAAGGAAGATCACGAATTGTTGTGCAATATTACGAAACAGGGTTAAACAACAAACTGAATCATTATTGCCTACGCAAAGGTGGATCCAAAGAAGATAATCTAGGGAGGCCGAAAAACCTCCAGTTGCACCCTTTGAGGCTCGCCAAAAAACTTCCACTGGCGGCCGAACTAAATTCATATTCGGTGGTCTGAGCCGGGGTTCAGCGGCACGGCTCCGCTGTCGCAGGGGGTGCTGTTGAAAATGTTTTGCCGCCGAGCATCCATAACTTCAGCTCTTCAGCTTCTCCGCTGTCTCGGTTCGACTGATGACATCGGAAGATGGAGGGGGGTTGGTGGTACTATTGAAACATTTTCGTCGCCGTGCCGCCGTAACTTCACCTACTTATAACGTAAACGAGGGTACATTCCAAAGGTTAGGGGCTCGTTTTGGGGGCGCACGGCTGATGATGACGATGAAAATGTGGTAGTCTCAGGAACCGTTTATATGAGAGAAACGAGATAATATGTTATGCTTTGCAAAATATATATCTGCAGTAGCGCTGACTGGAATTACATGTGCAGCTCACCTGTTCTAATATAAATATGTGTCTTTTGTACTTCTCTACATCACCGCTCACATCTGAAACGTACAAACGTACCACTTGTTAAAACCTCAGCTATGCTACGTTTTTGTAGGGCGCGGTGGTCATGTAGTTAGAGCACACGACAACCTAACGAGAGGACAGTTGTTCGATTCCACCTGGGCAATTTCGTTCATTCCACATTTACCTCGGCCTTTCGAGGGAGCATCTAGTAAGCCTTTCTACCCGGTGTTTACGCCACGAGATATAAACTACCTCACCCCGGGAAACGGAAATGGATGCCATACACTCGTAGCGCATCCGTTCGCACACGCGTTACTTGTCTGTATGTGGGTAGACATGAGCGAGTGAAAGTGCGTGCGTGCGTGTGTGGGGATGTGTGTGTGTGTGTGTGTGTGTGTGTGTGTGTGTGTGTGTGTGTGTGTGTGTGTGTGTGTGTGTGTGTGTGTGTGTGTGTGTGTGTGTGTGTGTGCGGGTGCAATATTAACTATGGACATGCGTTGTCAAAAAACGAAAAACATAGACCTAGATGTCTACAATGTAGCGTGCCATACATTTATTATTTCGCTGGCCGGATATGGCGACCGATGATTTTGCAAATGCATATTTATAAATAATATATATAATTACAAAGTTATATATACAGTAGCATGTATAATCTAATAAGTAAACACTGTTCATGTTGTACACATGCACAAAACATATTACCTTATTAATGCTGTTATTACTAATTTTTATTATCTAAAGGAAGGCGAAGTTTTGAATAAATTTACCTAGCCTTTCTGCAAGGGTTCACTGGGTTATTTGTAAATGTCATTGTTGTTTAATGTGAAATTCATTCAATTTATGATCAACGACACAAGTTTGTATTTATTTACTTATGCTGACCAATATTGTAGCAACACAAATTTGCACCTTTCATTATCACTCACCACCTACCATCTGCCGAAGGTCGCATGTGCAGTTCGTTTTTTAGCTTCTCCATCTTGTTTTGATTTGTTAAGTCCTGCAGCCGAGAGGAAAACACAAGGTAGACAATAACTACTTGACACGAAGTACAACATCTTATGAAACGGTTGATAGTTAACGCATTGCATGACATTTCATTTGTAGTCTTTGGACCTCTTTGTGATGGTGGATAACGGGACATTGTCTAACCGGAGATTAAACTAACAAGATTCTTAAGCCCGTAGAAGATGTGGACATCAGATAGACACTGACAAAACGCAAAATATGTGGTATGACAGAAATACAAGATAGACATCGGCAAACGGCTATATCAATTTTGTTCAACAGGTGGTTTTCGCTGACTGGTGTGTTTCTAGTATTTCTGTCATAACCACTCCATTCAACGAAACTCACGTATTTACTATACTGAAATGTACAAAATACGTGGTTTTAATGACTGAAAGGTGTGCACGCTCGTCTGGTGTCCTTATGATATAAAGTTGTGTCCTGCATTTCAATTGTGCCCCTCTCTTTTGTTGAGTCAGTCGCACGCTGGGGGAATGAATAAAGATTTCATCACCCCCTCTCTTGTGGTTGAAGCAGTCGCTACGTTGAAGGAATGATACTTACCTTAATTTTATCAATCAGGTTCATCTTCTCCTTCTGAAGCTTTTCAATGAGTGTCTTCAGCTCTTCCTCCCTGAGAAAAAACACACGAGTAATAATAATATTTTAATAATCACAATAATTATTATTTTATTTATACACTACAATCCAAAGTAAAACTTTGTTTACAAACAATAAATTAATATACTAAAGAATAAACATAATGATAATAATACAAATAAAGTAAATAAGATTACATAATACTACATCGCATTTATGAGTAGCAATTGTAATATGGTAATTTTTAGTGCATAATTATTAATCTGATCATTATGTATATAACAACGCAACGAAGCAGAGCAAAAACTAGTACTACATGTCTATTCCGAGAGACATATGCATACATACTGTGAGGTAAACAAAACTGCCCAAGTTTCGAAATGGTCAGAGGATTCGGACCACAAATATCTCAATTTACGGCCCGGGGCTCTATCTAGCCTTGGACCCCGCTTCCTCCACGACTGCCATCGACATACTCACTTCTCGGCCGTCTTCTCTAGCAGCTTCTTCTTCTCCTTATCCCACAGTTGCACGGTCGAATCTTTCTTCAATCTGGCGGACACGAGTGATGACATATTACGCCATTGCTTGTTTGTGCGCAGGCATGCGTGTGTGTGTGTGTGTGTGTGTTGATGTGCGTGTGTGTGCGTGTGTGTGTACCTCCTTCGATGCGCCGAGGTCCACTGGTATATTTCTATATTTCTGTGTTGATTCGATTCTTTTGACCATTGGCCTCTGATCTACCAATTGGCTATTCATTTCAGAACACTCGAAGACAGTTGAGTAGTGTTATTTACTTACATGTTTTAATATGAATGACTTTTCTGGAGGGCGTTTCTCCTACCTGACACCATATGGTGGTAAACAATTCACCAGATGGTGAACGAATGGTGTGTTGCTGTGTGCGTTGGCATAAACTACTGTGACTACTACTACTACTACTACTACTACTACTACTACTACTACTACTACTACCACTACCACTACCACTATTACTACCGCTACCGCTACCGCTACCGCTACCGCTACCGCTACCGCTACTGCTACCGCTACCACTACCACTACTACTACTATTACTACTACTACTACTACTACTACTACTACTACTACTACTACTACTACTACTAACTACTACATTACTAATACTGCTACTACTACTACTACTACTACTACTACTACTACTACTACTACTACTACTACTAACTACTACATTACTAATACTGCTACTACTACTACTACTACTGCTACTACTACTACTACTACTACTACTACTACTTACACTACTAGTAGTAGTGTGTAGCACAATAGTAGTGTGCTAGACACACGCATCATAATCATACTAATATTTCTGTAGTGCCCGAATCCACATTACGTGTAACACGTGATCCCAAGCGTTTTTCAAAAAAAGATATCAACTAAAAAACTGTATACATTAAACAATACAATTAAAATATATTAATAAAATACAAAAGTAAGAGTTAATTACTTACTGCGCGATCTCTTCTAGTTTATCATGGTTGAGTTGCTGAAGGTGTTCCACTGTACTCTTCAGTGTTGCCACTTCTGACTTTGTCTTGTTGAAGTAAAACGTGATGTCTTTCAGCTGGTCGTTCGCCTTAGACAGATCAGCTGTGAGCAAAGCGCAATCAATAAGTAACTAACTGAATAAGTAATCAACTCATAGCAATCAATCAGCCAATGAGTCAAACAAGCATTCGTGCATCCGATCAATTAGTCACAAAAATAGAGAGGTAAATAAATAAATAAATAAACAAATTGATTGTTCGTTCAATTATCAAGAACAAAAATCAATATATCAAACACAATCCATCAAACGAACCCATTCAAACAAAAACAACCAATATAATCTATTTCGTGAACATATGTGCACTGTGCACTGTGCACCGATCTGACATGCACGTGCTGACATATATAAGAACACTGTTTTCCTGTAGAGCAGTGTTTCTCAAACGTGATTGCGCCATTACCCCTTTTCACATAATCTATCCATAACGACCCGAACCCTGAGAACTACTACGTACTTTAAAAGCGGTGATTTTACACTGTATAAAGAGGGTGCAACTCGATGTTTTTGGAGAACTGGTTGTGAGACATGGGCAAGATTAGCAACAGCGTGGCCATACTCACCTTGCAACTTGTCTTTATCTTTCTTGAAGTTAGTTTCTACGGTAACGCATTGCTGCCAACACAGAGGAGTACATTAGAAACACGCTGAAGTCAACAAATAGAACTACATCAAAACACGTTGCAATCAACCCTAGCGTCGTGTACCGTATATCGATATTCCGGTCAACCGGTTGTCCTGCAGGGTTTTGAAACCGATATTTTTTATTCAGCCAAACCGGTTTTCCTTACAGTATGTATATATATATCGTTAACTAACAATGCTTGGATATTCTCAAACAACGTATAGGTAACTGAATCGGTACCCCAAAATCAAAGACAAACCCGTGAACCGCGCATGACGTTGCGTCTAGCGGACAACCAGACAACGAACGAAAGGGAACATATGCAGCGGCACATTGATCCCATGACCGTTATTTGTGTTGCAATCCGACAAATAACACAATGTTACCACACAAAATGTACTGTTCGAACTTCGAAATAGTATTTAAATTTCACAAGCGTAATGAATCCAAGAAATCATTGCGATCCACTAATGTTTCTCGGTGCACATTTGTTTGATATTCCGCACCAACTGGAGGTGAAACCGGCAACTAGTTGTACAAATATGCGCAGTAACAGCGCATCATTTGTTTTTTTGTTAATCATCCGGCAAAAACGTACTCCTTTGCAAAGTTTCATAAACGTATAAAAGAACATTCTTTTATCGTTTCAATGATCCTAATCAGTTTAATAATCCATAAATTAAGTGAGAAGTCCAGGACCCTGTACATGGGTCATAGTATGACGTCTTAAATATCGCTTCTACTTCGTGGTCTAAAAAGGAATCGTGGGCATAGCTTCGAACTCTTTGGAATGATGCTAGATCTATATATGCATGTAATTTGTCGTTCATTTTGTTTTAATGTCGTCTATACAAAATGGAATTTTCGTGAGAAGTGAATTGTGCTTCAAACCATCGTTTCCGTGGGCGACCACGGAATTTCACATAAAACGAAAAAACCGTACCGTATACTATATAAAATATACGCGACGTACCATATACCGTAATGAGCTATGCGGTACACAACTCTAATCAAAACGCAACAGTATGTTAGAAGTACATTGTTGTCAACACAGTGCAGTACTGTAATTTAGAAACACGTTGATGTCAACATCGTTACAAACAGTACGTTACAAACGCATTGTTGTCATTATTGTTATCATAAACCTATAAGTATTAGTGTCGTAACTGTTAGGGTCGATATTGTTATTGCTGTAGTAATTATTAATGTTACAATAATTTTTATCACATCCACTACCACCCACAGCTATAATCATTATGATTATCATCTTCATCATCATCACGTACAGCAGCAGCAGCAGTATTAACAACAAAAGCAGCATTCACAACAAGAGCTACAACTGTGACCACAACATCACAAACAGCAGCAACAACAACAGCAACAACAACAGCAGCAACAACACCAGCAACAGCAGCAGCAGCAACAGCAGCAGCAGCAACAACAGCAGCAACAGCAACAACAGTAGCAGCAACAGCAACAACACCAGCAACAACAGCAGCAGCAACACCATCAGCAACAGCAACTGCAGCATCAACAGCAGCAGCAACAACAGCACCAACAACAGCAGCAACAACAGCAGCAATAACAGCAGCAACAACAGCAGCAATAACAGCAGCAACAACAGGACCAGAGTAGCAACTGTCGCCACCCCGAGTCGTGTGTGGACGACGTTCACTGACCTGCGTCCGAGTTTCCAGTGTCATCCTCAGCTTGTCCGTCTGCTTGATGAGACCAACAATGAGCTTGGCCGGGAGTGCGTCCTCGTCCATTGTTGACCAGTCGAGGCTGGAGTCGAGCAGGAATACGTCCTGCACCTTGGTCCACTTCTCTCGCATCTACAACAGTGGGGTGCGGCGGCATAGTGTTTAGAAAAATACGCTCTCAAACACACCTAATTCGAAGACTACACCGGTTGACGTGAAATACCACTGACTGAAGTAGTTGTATTCTCTTGCACTCTTGGAAGGGAAGACGTTCTTAATATCCCGTGAACAAACGATAGTATTGCTTAGGCACATCGACGTGTCTTCCCGCCTTCGGTCAACATATAACATCATGAAATATTGTCCAAACGTGTTATTAAAGGAAAACAAGAAGGCATTTGTATGGACCTATACACCTAAAATAGTTAATACAATCTAATCATTTGCATTTTTTTATATCTGGGTTGTGCCAAGATATTTTCAAAATGTGTTCCTGAATATTGAATATTGTAAACGAGGTAATACAATCTAACCATTTGCAGCTACAATCAACAATATCACGCCTGCGGTTAAATCAGAATGTATTTTCAAAGTAGGAGATTCTAGTGAAATCTCTCTTTTCTCGACGATTGACATGTTGAGAGATACCCCCGATGCTTAACAAATTGTATGCGACTAGAGCTTCTTTGACCTAGGCGCTGTGGTGACGCGTCGAACGTCCCTTTTTCTTGGACATGTACATAACTATGCCATCTCATGTGGCGACGCAAACTAGAGTATATTCGCACAATATATCATAATGGCGTTGCTCGTGCAATATTTACATTAAGTGCCCTCAACAAAGTTATTCTAGAAAATTGCTGGCATAATATTCCTGATCGTAGTTGGTAATGGTTAGTTTTCATTAACTGTTATTTTCTTTTGTTTTCGTTTAAATATCGTTAGGGGTTGTAAAGTTGTGACAAACACGACACATTGGATTCAGTCCACAACTTGTAATTAGCTTAGTATACAATCAACTACAATCAACTGGCCAGCCATGCTTGTGGCCTTCTCTAAGGTCAAGGTCCCGGTTCCTATTCTTATCCCCGGCGATTACCATAAACTATCAATTAGTAGCGGTTACTGCAAACTGCAGAACACTACATTCCTCCCCTTTTCACTATTAGCTAACAACTATCATTAATTCTATTCTACCCTTAACAACTATCATCATGTCCATTCTAAGTCCTTATACTGATTGCTCAGATATGTGTAACATTAAACGTATGTGACTATACCAAATGTCCACATGTCAAATTTGTGTTAATGTCTTTATTGTACGTGCGCTTCTATTAGAGTGCATAGATATTCCAGACGTCGAGGGGCGTCACGTCGTCGTTGTGGTCGTTGTCGCTTTGGTGTCTCGTTGGGGGACATGGATGTTCTCGACGCTGAGTTGACATCTCGTGACGTGGGGGTTCTAGTATATAGAACGTCGGGCTGACTTTTCTCTCGGTGTGTCACTGGTGTCGCTGTCGTCATCTTAGGAATGTCCACAGTGTCTGGGACCTTTTCTATTTCCACCTTTTTTCCCAGACAGGAAGTGGCTTAAACATCTTCTTGAACCGGGATGCATTGCGACGAATGGTGTGCTTGTCATTCGCTGCGGTAACAGCTGTACATTTGATGTTGGTGATCTCCATGGGTTTGGGAGAGAACGGAGTGGACAGTTTGTTCGATTTCTTGTCATTACGCATGAGCACAGTGTCCCCCACTTGCATGTCATTGTGGGTGGCCCTGTTTCTGTGATCAGCTTATGTTTTGTGTATCTGTTTTGCTTGTTCGTCGTTCCTTCGCGCTGCAGCGTGGATCTCGTTGTTGTCAGTGTCATCATTCACTGTAATGTACGGCAATTTTGTTGCAGGTTATCTACCAAACAGAAGGCGATGAGGGGAAAACTTTGTTGATGTGTGTGGTGTGGCCCGGTATTGCCGTAAGAATTGGTACATTGCCTGTTTCCAATTCTTCTGTTCTAACACAGCTGATCGAATAGCCTTCATCAGGGGTTTGTTGAAACCTTCCGCTTGTGCATTTCCCCTTGGCTAACATTCCGTGACTCTTCTGTGGCGAAACCCACTGTGTTTTGCAAATGAACTGAACGCTTCCGAGTTGAATGGAGGTCCGTTGTCAGATCTGATTACCTCTGGATAACCAAACGTTGTCAATACTTTGTCAAGCACCGGGATGACATTGTTTGCCGACACTGAGCGCACAATATCTACTACAGGATACTTTGAGTATTCATCTACCAGGACCATGAGTTCTTCGCCTGATGGTAGAGGTCCAAGAAAGTCAACACTTAACTTTCTCCATGGCCCTGCTGGCATATTTGACATCTGCATGGGTTCAAGGTGTGGATGTCCGTTGTATATGCATTGGCAGGCAAAACACTGGCGTACAGCCGTCTCGACTTTGTCGTTCATTTTCGGAAACCACACCTTCGATCTGATGAGTTCCTTTGTTTTGGCCATTCCTTGATGACTTTCATGTGCAAGAGACACAGCTTGGTCTCTTAGGGATGTTGGGATGACTACCGTTGAGCCCCGCAGTAGTATGTCGTCGTCTGTGACCGTCATTTCTTCTCTAACTTTGTAGAACTCTCGCAACGTGGGGTCATCCGATTTACAGATCTCGAACCATCGTCCGTTTCTGCACAGAGTGATGATCGTCTGCATCATGCCATCTGTTTTAGTAGCAAGTTTGACAACCTCAATATTCATGGCATTGGGAATACTGGATGACCCGATAAAGTTCACATACTGTTCGGCCATTTTTTGGTGACGGAGAGCCCCAGCCGTGATTATCGGATTTCTGAACATATAGTCGGTTGTGTTTTTGCTTCCCGCCATATATTTCAGAGTGAAGCTGTATATGGCTGAAGTCGCAAACCCCATCGTTCAATTGGTAATGGCGGTTTAGGTTTCTTCCATATGTTTAGCAGTGGTTCATGATCAGTAATGATTGTGAAGTGAGGATCTCCTTGGAGGTACTGGTTAAAGTGTTCACAGCTCCACAATATACCCAGAGCTTCGCGTTCAGTTTGGCTGTAGCGGCTTTCGACGTCTGACAAGGAACGACTCGCGTGCGCAACTGCTCTTCCCTCTTGCGTTATAGTATGCTGCCTAACCCTGTGGGACTTGCATCAACGATTATTGTCGTTTCTTTCTTTATATCGAAGTAAGCGGCACACGCATCTTCCACAAGTAGGTCTTTCAGGGAGTTGAATGTGGCTTCATGTTCGTTGTCCACACCCAATCGACGCCTTTCTTGGTGAGACGTCTGAGGCGTTCGCTGATCATGGAGAAGTCTTTGATGAACCTTGACAGGTAGTTCATCATGCCCAGGAAACTTCTAAGTTTTGCAACATTTGACGGCGATGACAGTTCCTTGATAGCCTGCACTTTTGTAATATCAGGTGACACGCCATATTTGCTGAAGACCATCCCGTAGTATTGGATCGAGGATATATTTGTTTCACATTTGGCTGGTCTGAGGGTCAGACCGTTTTCGTGTAGTGCCTTAAGAGTCTCTGCCAGTGCATTGTCGTGCATCAATGATGTCATCACTAATGTTCTTCGTTGATTTGATGTGACTGATCACATTTCTGATGTGTTCCTGGAATATTTCACTCGCTGACGATATTCCAAAGTTCAGTCTCTTGTATCTGTACAGGCCATTGTGAGTTCTGAACGTCGTGATGTGCTTGGATGACGGATGAAGCTCCAGCTGGTGGTATCCATTGCACATATCAAGTTTACTGAAGACGGTTGCTCCGTTGAGGTCATGTATGAGTTCGTCTAACGTCGGCATGTTATGGCGTTCTCGTATGATCGTCTTGTTTGGCTCACGCATGTCGATGCACAATGTGATAGAGCCGTCCTTCTTCAGAGGAGTTACAATCGGAGATACCCACGGCGTGGGTTCACCAACTGGTACTCGCTCTATTATGTCTTCGTTAAGAAGTCGCTGTTCCTCTTCGTCAATCTTTGATCTGAGGTGAAATGGGATCTTCCGGTTTGTGATTGCGGCTGGTCGCACGGATTCATCAATGTGCAGTTTCACCTGTACATTTTTCATTTTTCCGATCCCGTTTGTGATGCCGGGGTATCTTTCTTCCCACTCACATTTGATGTTGTTGACAGGAATATCCACCAGTCCTAACTCCTGAGCCGTGGTGAAACCAATGAGGGATCCATGTGCTCCTTTCACGACATGGAACTGATGACACTGAATGGCGGATTTTGATTCGAGTGTCACATCACACACTCCCAGAATGTCAAGAGGTTTGTTTCCGCCGTAGGGTAGGATTTTAGGTCCTCTGTGTTTCCGCAACACTGGTTTCTGTATCCTCTCATAGGATCGTTCATCCATCACGTTCACTGATGCACCTGTGTCAATCATCATTCTTATGCTGATATCATTCACAGCAATTGTGGTCATAGGTGATTTTCGTTTATGTTGTTTGTTCGTCGGCAGACTGTTGATTGTCCAAGCATAGTCCTCTTCGCTCGAGGTATCAGTCGTTTGCTATATATTTGTCTCTGGTTGAACTCGTCGAACCCGTTTTCGTTCTTGTTTCTTCTTTCTGCATACTTTCTCAAAGTGATTAAGCTTCTTACAGAAGTTGCAGATTTCTCCTTCCGCAGGACACACTCCGTCAATGTGGTACGTGAACCCGCACTGTTGACACATTATCCTACTGTCTGGTGGTGGTTTATGGCTCGCCAGGCCCGACAGCCCTTGTTTGTTTTGGCGTCCTTTCACAACATCCCACGTACGGTTTCTCAAACTTGCCGGTCTTGTTTCGCGACCATGTTTTGATTTATTGATCCTGTTGACGGTTTCCGGGTGAATAGCCTTACTCTACAAACTTGCGTTTTCTGCTGCTCTGCAGGTGTCAATTGTTGCTTTCAATGTTATGTTGCGTTCCTTTAGTAGTGCTTCCTGGATATCACGATCTTGAATACCCAGAATGATTCTGTCGCGTAGTATGGAATTTCTACAGTCATCGCAGAAATTGCAGGATTTAATGAGCACCCGTATTGCTGTTAAGAACTGCTCGAATGTCTCGCCTGCTTGTTGGTTTCGGTTATTGAAGAAAAATCTCTCATAACATTCGTTGGCCTCTCCGACTGCAAAACTGTCAAATTTCGCTAGGATTTCATCCACCGATCGGGTGTTGTCGTCCGTGTCGAACATAAATCCATTGCTTCTCGAGTTGCGTGATTGTGGCATAGTTCTTCCATTTTTGTTTGAAGAGCTTCCAGTTTTCTGCAATGTCTGACGTGAGATTCACTGGTGCCGGCGATCGTATCCCATGTACAGGCGGCACCGGTGGCGCCGCGGCGACAGCTTCGTTGTTGTCAGACATTCCAGGCTGGTACGAAGAATGACACACATACAGCTTATGTGCGTGCAACTGACGACAGTGATATCAATGTACAGTTCACCTTGTCAATGCAATGGTCATCAAGTGTTCAGTATTGTTCGTGAAAACGCAACATCAGGCTGTGTCTGTGAGCGATGATGTGATGACCTACACATATCACACGTACCGACTCGGTGGATGCAGCGTATCCTAATTCAGTACTAATAGTCAGATGTGAGTACTTTCGATCCCATCCTCGTCGCCATTGTAAAGTTGTGACAAACACGACACATTGGATTCAGTCCACAACTTGTAATTAGCTTAGTATACAATCAACTACAATCAACTGGCCAGCAAGGCTTGTGGCCTGCTCTAAGGTCAAAGTCCCGGTTCCTATTCTTATCCCCGGCGATTACCATAAACTATCAATTAGTAGCGGTTACCACAAACTGCAGAACACTACAGGGGTGATCATACCAGTTCGCAGACACCCCAAAAACGGATCGCGTTACGACTGGGTGGGTTGATCGCCACCACGTATCTCAGGAGGGGGAATAAATCGATATAGTGACGCCACCTATCTAATGGGACATATATTAATGTACATTGGCTTTACCGATATCAGAACCAATGGTGGGTTACGTGATGATGTTGAGTATTTAATAGGCAGAGATTGGCTATGGTTTTGGGAGCCCTTGGAATGGCTCAAGAATCACAATAATTCACAAGTCACACAGCGTGTTGGTGACGGTTTGAACCAATATGAAACGGGTTACAATTGTCAGAATTTTGCGAACTTATGAGCCATTAGCAATTTCTTTATAAAATATATTCTAGAATATATTTTGTAGAACGATTTTATATACAATATTTTGTAGAATAGGATGTCATGACATTTCTATAGAGTTCTATGAACATTTTAAATGTGGCCCAAAATTCGATGTAATTCTATAGAATATTCTATACAATTTACTTTATAATAATTTCATATAATTATATAAATATATTCTATTTAATTCCATAGAATTGTTATGGCCACATCGATTTTTAAAGAATCCCACAAAAATTTTATAGATTTCTAAAGAATTTTCAATAGAATTATGTAGAACTTTTTGTTAAGGGTACACGACCGTTGACTTACCATGGCCTTCAGTTTGAGCTGTACGACGGACGGTGACATGGTGGAAGAGTCTTCATTCGACTCAAACATCGTGAGGCAAATGTCACACAGCAGATTGAGTCCATCTTGATACAGTAACATGTTATTGCGGTCGAACACAATCTTCGTCACCATGTTGTCCTCCTGGCAAACACAATCTCATTTGTTCATGTAAAGGAAAAGTAAGCTCTTGTATAGCACGGTATTCAGTCCTCAGGACTGCTCAAAGCGCGTTGCATTTCACTCCCTGCCAGACCTGTTCAATCGAACACCATCTCGACTTCTCCGTGAAGCTTTCAGCCACGCTGCGAAGACTATTCTTACACAAATATCCACCCCTGTTTATATCCAGGTACCGATTCATACAGCTGAGTGAACTGGAGCAACGTAGAGTGAACGAACTTGGCCAAGGCTCGACACCGCAGCAGGAGGATTCGCACCCGGGATATCCCAATTGAGAGACTGACGTTCTGAACACTACGCCACCGCGCATGTAAACGATGTCGCAGATCGAAACGTTAATGCTGTGTTCAGTTGGAATGCACTTAACTCTGATTCAGGCCAGGTTTCGTCAAATTGGCCGTAATTCATTTTCAAAGGTAATAAACAGTTATGCTAAATTGCCTATAATTGTCCTAGTTGTCCACACTCAAATTGTCCTTGGCGGTTGAATGAGCGGGCGACGCGTTGCTGGCAGAGGTGTAGTAAGCCGTGACCTGCTCACGCACGGTTGCTGACTGTACTGGGCGAAACAATGGACGAACAATGCGTTGATTAAAGGCACCTGCTCGAGTTAGTTGACTCCGGTCCAGCCGGCCGTCTATTGCAGTAATGTACCCCTGAATAACTCGTATAAGCTCTGCTAATCCAACATCGTTCCTGGCTCAATCAAAGTTTAGAAACCAGAGAAGCAATAAAGAGGCCCATTGCTTGCCGTGGTGAACGTTATATTTCTAAGCCGGATCGAAACTTTCCATAATTACGAGCTTAGGTTATGGTGTGAAATTGCTGTTATGTACATCAGTTCGCTTTAATACATTATACCTATATAGGTTATATCCCCACCCGATCGGGACATGTTTTTTGATTGACAGTACAGATGATTCGTGCAGTGCAAACACGATGTTTGGCCGCGGAACGCTATTTTGTAGAAGGTTCTATATGCATTCAACTTGATTAAAACGACATTGCACATACTTCTGCAAGTTTATTGAAATCGATCACAGTGCTCAGGGGTAAATACAAAACAAAACACGACAACTGCATTAAAAATAGATAATGTAGATGTCTGGACGTGTTGTTAGAATACCGCTTATGCGAACACAGCAACGGGTGACATATCGCTAACCGTCAGAACAACAGACAATAATCGGCCAAATGAAACCCACCAGCAAAACATCGCCCAAGAAATGTAAATGTAGGAACTAAAGACAGTTAATTTGGAAGGAATAACTGCAGATCGAAGTGAACGTCGTTGGTTGTTCCGCCTGTTCATTCCAATATTATAATCTACTTCATAAATAAAGTAAATAAATACGCAATTGCTCACTGAGTTTATTAATTAATTTCTACCCATCGTCCTTAGGCAGGTGTTCGTGTATACATATGAATAAACTGACGCAACGTGGACTGAACGAAACTGACAACACTTCGAAATGACAGTAAGTGTATTCGGACTGCGGTCCTGTTAAATGGAAGTAGTGCGTCCTAACAACTGTGTCACTGACAACACTTCGAAATGACAGTAAGTGTATTCGGACTCCGGTCCTGTTAAATGGAAGTAGTGCGTCCTAACAACTGTGTCACTGACAACACTTCGAAATGACAGTAAGTGTATTCGGACTGCGGTCCTGTTAAATGGAAGTAGTGCGTCCTAACAACTGTGTCACTGACAACACTTCGAAATGACAGTAAGTGTATTCGGACTCCGGTCCTGTTAAATGGAAGTAGTGCGTCCTAACAACTGTGTCACTGACAACACTTCGAAATGACAGTAAGTGTATTCGGACTCCGGTCCTGTTAAATGGAAGTAGTGCGTCCTAACAACTGTGTCACTGACAACACTTCGAAATGACAGTAAGTGCATTCGGACTCCGGTCCTGTTAAATGGAAGTAGCGCGTCCTTACAACTGTGTCACTGAACCCTGCAATGTTGACATGTAAACGTACGCTAAACAACATGAGCCATTCGAAACACCGACACAAGGGTATACGTTAAATCTCGACCTTCTACGCGCCCAAACACTGCATAGCATAAACGCATACGTTCACACGTTATACATTCACGATGTACAGACACGATATATCGTATGGAACACGCGATATGTTATCAAAGACTTGTACGCCTACGTCCTATACGTTGCGAGGACTATCCAAGTTGTCGAGATAGAGGCGACCTAGGTAAAATGCAAATACGAAGCCCGCATCACCCATGCGATATTAGCACCGGACTGAAAACATTCTCAGAATGTACATAGACACAAAGTTGAACCCGTCGGATAAACTTTTCGGTAGGAACATTCCCTTAAAACCTACTCAACTGTAGCGCTATTTATGTTACATATATATATATATATATATTGCGTGTTACCCAATCGAAGTTGCCTGGCCATGCAGTGGGCGACTGGTATCACACAACATGGATTCAAATAGTTCTTCACAGCCTGGCTTATTGACCAAATCCTGTAAACACATCGCGCTGGCGGTGAAGTCTACAGCAATACATACTGAGCAGCAGGGGTCAATTTATAGTGTAAAACTACAGCAACACCTTCAAAACACACACGTCCTGTGATCTATTGTCACACATAGTAGAAAGAATCGACCATCCTACGGGTTCTACTTACCCGGGACGTATCCATGGCTCTCCCGATACGTGGCGATCGACAAGAATTTGGTCGTTCTCGTTGCGTGGTAGTGGAACACAGGCGCCAATGTATGACGTCACACGGCCAGTTAATTACTGAGTCGACTATGCCGGTCATTCGATTAATTTCAATTATTTCTCCAATTCCGATTTCGTCGTCGTCATAGTAATTGTCGCCGTAACCCCTTAGCAAAAACTCTATAGAATATCTATAGAACATCTGCTATAGGAAAATTATATACGGTTTGTGCACAAGCTTGTACAAAAGTCTATACATATTATTTTAAAGATTTTTCTATTGAATTCTATAGAAATTGGAAATGGCCATAAACATTTTATAAAATTCTGTATAGAATATTTTGTTAAGGGAGTATGTTACGCCACAACATAGATTAGAAAAAGCAGTGTCCAAGATGGGTTTTATTATAGCCCTACCGAATCCCTAGTGCACCATTACAAATGTCCTAGGTTTCTTTAAAACACAGACAAACATTGTCCATATATATTTTCTACAAAACATTCTAATAATAATAATCATTCCATTTCTTAATATAGCGGTTTTTAAGTAGGTAAATACCAATCAAAGCGATTCACATATTAAAATGGCGTGTTGACTAAATGCTAAAATATAAATTAATTAAATAAATAAGCTAACATAAAAAAAAAAAAAAAAATTAAATTAGGGTGTGAAAATACAATTTCAAACAATGAAATTAAAAACCAATCAATACTATAAAATAGAAACCAGTGTCATTTAGATGTGGCAGCAATGCTTGCATCAAGGCATATAATGCAGGCGAAATAGTTTTAAGTTGTTTCCAGAAAGCCGCCAATGTTCCAACCGATCGCACACACTTTGGCAAGCTAGTCCTCGTCTGTGGGCCTGTCACTGCAAAGCTGCCATGTCCGATAGTTCTCTTAGACACCGTCACCTCGACTAGCGTTGCGTCACTCGCCGATCGCAATGCACGTGTGGGCGCGTTGCGAACTATCGCACAGTTGAGGTAGTCCGGGGCTAAGCCATGCAGGATTTTAAATATGTTTGCTTGATTGCTTGATGTAATAATCCCTTTACAGCTGTTCACAGCTAAACTGGGATTTGTGCAGTGCGTAACGTCAGTGTAGTAGTAGTAGTAGGTTTTATTTGGAATTGTATAAATCATACATACAAATATAAACAATCCGTAAAACAATTGACAAAATGATATACAATTCCACGTTGACAGCGGAGCCAATTAAGGCTGTAACCAGTTTGTTTTAATTATTCCAATATAAGATGATAATGATTACGTACGCTACTCGCCGTCATCCCCAAAATAACTATTATTAACAATGATTTCACGTGTAGTGTGTTGGTTACGTTGCTATAATCAATAGAACATATATGTAAATTTAATAACATTAATATTAGATGATAAATGTTCACATAAGTAGTCTTGCGAGAAAGAGAAACAAAACATGTGGTTATGCCAAGCTTCAGCAATGGTATAACACCTAAGTAGAATAACGTTATATCAAACACATATGTCAGGGGTTTCGGGGTGGAATGAAATTAAACTAGAACACCATACCCCCTTGCAACATTTGCCTTTAATGATAATATAAAACTATTTAAATTGGGTTTATTTTGTATAACAGTTGGAATTGTATTCCAGATCATCGGACCTTTACATAGCAAACTGTTCGAAGATCATTGAGTTGAACTGATAATAAAAGGCGTATATTACAGGTTAGTCTTGTTTTGTAAAAGTGAATGTCATAGGTAAATGTCAAAATATCCGATAATTAATGTGGCAGACTACTGTGGACATAATTATACATGAATTTTCCAATTTCAATTTCATAAATGTCATGCAATTTTATTAGATTTAAACATGTAAAGAGGGGATGTGAATGTTCCCAATAGTTTGTTTTAAGAATGGAACGAACTATTTTTTTTTGCATAATGAATACTTTTTCGATATGTGTTTTGTATGTGGATCCCCACAAAATGATTCCGTATGTCAAGTAGGGGTAAACTAAAGTGTAATGAATTGTTTTAAGTGCAGCTACTGGAAGGTAGCGGTTAACTTTATTAATTATGTATAAAGCACTGGTTAGCTTGTTTTTTATATGTTCATCCCAATCAAGTCTGTCGTCTATATGAAGGCCAAGAAATGTTATACATTTTGTTCGCTGAATTATGTTATTAGATATCGCTAATAATAATTCCTCGTTCTGAGCAAGACGAGATCTTGAAAATAACATGCATTTTGTCTTAGAAATGTTTAAAGATAGTTTATTGGCACGAAACCAGTCAGCTAATATTTCAAGTTCGTTATTCATATCTTTATATATTTCATTAATTTGTTTTCCAGTTTTGTATATAGTAGTGTCATCAGCAAACAATATAGTTTTGCACATATTTACACAGAATGGAAGGTCATTAATATATAATATAAACAAAAGCGGACCGAGGATAGACCCCTGTGGGACACCGTGTGCGACATCCTGCTGAAGTGAGTCACTAGAACTGTACTTAACATACTGTTTCCTGTTTGAAAGGTAACTCTTAAACCATTTGAGTGGAGTACCCCTTATACCGTAATATTCAAGTTTATGTTATGGGATTTGGTGGTTGATAGTATCGAATGCTTTACTTAGATCCAGAAAAACAGCAAAAAGATCGTGTAGAAGGATGTTCAAAATAAAGAAAGAAAAACAACGAAAACCATCGAAAAACAAACAAAAGCGAGGATAAAAACAAGTGGTGCACTATATACATAAGTGTGTAACTTTAGAGGATGTGGACACCATGCAAGGGTTGCATTTCCCTGATGGCTGGCATGGCGACACACAGGAAGGCTGGCAATGATGGCGTGATGTGTAGAACAGCAGATGGTGGTAATCTGTTCCATATGGATACTGCTCTAGGGTAGAGTGCATATTTATATGCATTGATGGTTGGAATTATTGTGTTGGTGTATTTAAGTGGATGGTCGATTATGTTGGAGATATGCGTGGCGTGCTGGAAACATGACGGAGGGCTGATGTTGACCATATGGTAGTGGATTTTGTAAAACATTGATGCTTGTTGAATGAGGCGACGAGTGTGGAGCGAGTCCCACTTGAGTTTGTTCATGAGTGGTTTAATATGTGTTTCTTTTCTGTAGTCGGCGAAGACGAATCTTGCTGCATTTCTTTGGATTTGTTCTATGCGGTTAATTTCAGTTGCTCTGTTGGGATTCCAGACTTCACTGGCATATTCAATTTGTGGTCGGACAAGGGTTTGGTAAGCTTTTTCTTGAGCAAGGTGACAGTGTTCTTCTTAAGAGTCCAAGTGTGCGGCTGACTTTGGTGGTTATTTTGGTGCTGTGGTCGTTCCATCTTAGGTCATGTGATATTATGACTCCAAGGTAGTAGTGCTTTTGAACATGGTTTAGTGATTTTCCCAGGAATGAATATTGATATAGTTTGGGGTTTCGTTTGCGTGTGGTGGTGAGGACCGCGCATTTCTTAACATAGAAGTTCATTGACCACTTCTTAGACCACGTTGTGAGGGTTTCTAAATCGTTTCGTAATATATGTTGATCTTTTGTGTTATTTATTTCTCCGTATAGGATGCTGTCGTCTGCAAAGAGTTTAATTGTTGAATTTATTTGTTCCTTGATGTCGTTTATGAATAGAACGAATAGGACCGGCACCAGGGCAGATCCCCGAGGGACTCCGGAAGTGACATTAGCCCAGGAAGAATGTGTGCCATTGACTGAAACAGATTGTTTACGATGGGATAAGAAGCTATTGATCCAGCCAAGAGTGTTTTTCGGATGCCGTAGTAGTTTAATTTATCTGATAGGTGGTGATGAGCAACTTTATCAAACGCTAGTAATATTACATCTGTCTGACCTTTTTGATTTAGTGTTTCTGACCAGTCATTGGTTGAGTTTATGAGTTGTGTTACAGTAGAGAGTCAGTTCCTGAATCCATGTTGTTCATTAATAAGGATGTTATAAATGTTAAGATGTTTGGCGACATGACTTAGGATTATGCGTTCCATGATTTTACAGCACAAGTAGGGCAAGGATATGGGTCGGTAGTTGGAGGAGCTCTGATTTTGGACAGCTATCAGAAGTTTTAAGTGTTGAGATTCCTAGGTTATCTGTGCAAGTGAGTTTTACGTGACCAGAAAGATGTGGGGTTTTCAGTCATATTCTTGTCTACTATGTTGTTGACATAATCATGGTGTGCTGAGCGGATACATTTGGTAACATTGTTGCGATATTCACGATAGGCTTTCCAGTCGGATGGGGTGTTTGTTTTATGGGCTTTTGAGAACAATTTGTCACGTTTTCTCATCTTATGCTTGATTTCAGATGTCCAAGGCAGAGTTCGTTTTCCTTTAGTGAGTTTTGATGGAACATTGTCATCCACAATTTTGTCCAGTCCATTTGTAATTGTTTCCCAGTTTGTGTCAACTGAATGTTCTTCAGGGTTTGAGGCTAAGAAGTTGTTGACGAAATCATGCACTTTGGATTGCAGTGTTTGGGCGTAAATTCTGTCATAGAGGTATATCTTTCTTTGTGGTTTCTTTTGTAACTTAGGTTTCATGTTGATATCAAACAGTACAATGCAATGGTCAGAAATGCCTGGAAGCACCTGTATGTTGTCTATGAGATTAGGGTTTGATGTAACCAGAAGGTCCAGGATGCTATTTGAGACAGGTCTTGTGGTATTGATAACTAGTTGTGAAAGCGAGTTATCAAGTAAGAAGTCAATGAATTTCTCGTGCATTGCTTTAGTGTTAGTATGTGTTGTCAACCAGTCGGTCCAGTTCATATCTGGTAGATTGAAGTCCCCTCTAATTATTAGGTTTGGGTGCTGGCGTGGGTTTTTATTGATAGTCTTGGCTACTGATGAGATTAAGACGTCTAATGACTGAGTTTTGTTGCCTGGTGGTCTATACTAGTACATATCTTGAAGGTGATTCTCATTCTGATCGGCAGCCAATGCTGTAATTGCAGAATCGGCATGATATGGTCTCGCCGTCTGACGCTGTTGATGAGGCGAGCGGTCGAGTTTTGTGCTCGTTGAAGTCGGTTGGTCTGTCCATTGTTCAATCCAACGAGTAGCGTATTGCAGTAGTCGAGGCGACTTAGCACAAGACAGCGTACTGCAGTATGGCACGCGTTTCTCGTCAGCAGATGACGAATTCTGCCGATCAGGCGTAAATGGCAGTAGGCCAAAGAACAGTAGCAGGAGGCAAGACAGTCTAACTGCATGTGTCGGTCGAAGTAGCAGCCTAGATTTCTCGTTGCATCTGTTGATTGCAAGGTAAGTCCAGGTAGTTCCAAGCTGGGGCTGCCATAAACACGTAGATTGTGCGGTGACTGCAGCACGATAAACTAAGTTTTGTCATTGTTGAGTTTAAGTTGATGCATCACAAAGGTTTGACATACATACGGACACACGTACATACATACGTACATACGTACACACACACATACATACATATACACACACACATACACACATACATACACTCACTTACATACACACATACATGCATACATACATACACACACACGACACATACACGACACACACACAAGCACACAAGCACACACACACACACAAACACACACACACATACACTCACTTACATACACACATACATGCATACATACATACGTACATACGTACACACACACACACACACACACACACACACACACACACACACACACACACACACACACACACACACACACACACACAGACACACACATATACACACACATACACACCCACATACACACATACATACACTCACTTACATACACACATACATTCATACATACATACACACACACACACACGACACATACACGACACACACACACACACACACACACACACACACACACACACACACACACACACACACACACACAAACACACACACACACACACACACACACACACACACACACACACACACACACACACACACACACACACACACACACACACACACATGCTGCGATCGAGCGGACCAATGATTTAAAGAGTGTAGGTGTTTCTGGGTTGTTTTGTTGCTTTGGTTTTGGAGAAGGCATCAAAAGAGTATACACAAATTAACCGTTTGCAACAAAAATGTCTCATTAGTGGCTTAGTTAGTTACTGGTCTCCAATAGCCCAGCCGATACGTGACAAAACATGCCTGGATTGTACGTTTTGTGATACAAGCATGAAATTTGGCACACACTTAGAGCATATAAAAACAAAAATATTTGGATGTAGGGCCGTCTCAAATTTTGCTCTGGAAGGCGTTGGCGGCCATTTTTTTTCAAGATGGCCGCCGAAAACCTATTTTCCCCATTTCTCAATAACTGCGCCACGTAGAGCAATCATTTTGGTACCAAAACATAGGTTTTCGGGGTCAACGATTTCAAATATGTTACTTTTGACCTTCTCCACCATTCACATCGGCCATTTTTTAAAGATGGCGGTCGCTAAACTCAATGCCCCCAAATTAGGAATATAAAACCGTAATTGTTGTATAACCAATACAGTACGTAATTGTTGTATCACGTACTGTATTGGTTATAGGTCAAAGATGACAAATATGTTACGATTGGTCTTCGCCGACATTCCTATCCGCCATTTTAAAGATGGCACCCTTAAAAGTAGCATCGGTTATCCAGGCTCCGTGAGGTGGCAGCATTCGCTTGGCCTCTCACTAGGGCCTGGATTATTAAGCTTCAGCCAATGTTACCGGTAGGGGGCTTTACCCCAGATTCGGGTAGAGACGATGATTGGCTCTCAGCCCAACTACGAAATAACAAATTAAATAAGGAAACACGTTTATCAGATAATACTATATTATAACAACTATTCAACATTAAAATTATATTGAAACATGTCACACAAAAATAAACCGACATTAAACTTTTTCGTAGTTTAGTGCCTTTTAATCACATGCATATTCACTAGGTGGTAGCTCTCATGGCTGTCGAAGATTCCGTATTGACTTTCTTTGCTTATGCTCGAGCAGAAACAAAAGACTAAGTGTGAATAAGATACCAAACAAGAACAAATTTAACTAAACAAAGTGCAATAAATGTATCGCGCAACGGTCGGACTGTTAACTAATATATGTAGTCGCCGTGTCGAGCTGCTATTTTCAGGGTCCTCAGTTCGAATCCCACATAGTACATGGAACTTTTGTTTGTGTTCATTTAGTTTAAGATTAATTTGTTTATATTTTGTATAATACTATTTCGGACACTATTTCGTAATTTCATTTCGTTATCGAAAACATACATAATATAGAAACAGTATGGGGGATAGGCGTGCTAACTGGCAATGAGCAGTTAAAACGCGATTCTGAGCCAGACTATCTTCCTGGCGAAGTCAAGCAGCCATGCCAGAGTCGGTTAAGCGAGACTAATAATTATTAAACCCTGTCACATATAACTTCGTCAATTGATGACACTTTAATTCATGAGTATACCAGTGTTGTCATCTAGCGGATAACATTCATAAGGGCCATTCAGAGCCATACACATCTTTCTGGCGAAGTCACACAGCCACGCGAGAGTCGGTTAAGCGAGACTACGTTAAAAGCGAAAGTAACAAAGTTAAACATAACGACGGATTTGAGCGGACATTTGTACACAGTTAGTGAATGTCCCAAGCTGGGTTTTTGGCTTTACAGCAATTGTTGATTTGCCCCATGATACAAATGCTGGTCATGTTGCAGCCATTTTCCAAAATATGCTGCACAATTTAGCAAAATGGCCGCATTTTCCAAAATGATACACCTATCATGTATTTACCAAGATGACTGCCAATGATGTTTAAGGAGATTTTTTTTATGATAGTGATGTTGTAGTGTGAATGAAATTATATGTTTTTGTTGTTATATATATTCCAGTGGCATTACATATATTATGGTGTTTGCATGAATCGGCAGGGGCCAATCAATTTTGATTCAATCAAGAGAAACTACCTGGAACTTTTCAGCCGGCCTCCAGTGCGAGAGAAATCAAGAGCACAACTACCGCTGTCATCACTCAAGAAGGATTGTTCTCTGTTCTCCAGGCTCTATATAGCGTCGCAAATACGTACTGGTGATCTGGATCAGTTCTTTCAGCATGAAAACCAGGCTTATCCACCAGCGTTATCACAAATGGGTAAACTGCGAACTGGGACATAGTCTGATCTGGTCGGCTGCTTGGAAGACCTCGTTCATGTACAAGACGACCCCCCCACTCCTACCGTACAAGTCGTCATCCTTGATGGGGCTGCAATCGTTATCATGCTTCGACCGGGTTTTGTAAAGACATTCTCTGATTATGCGACACAAGTGTTCCCGCCATACATCACATCACATCACAATTGCAACATGTGAGCAGATTAGATGTGCGGGAGTCCGCAGACGGGTAGAGCCATCTAGCACAATTCCTGGAAACTGGCAGGTGTTTCTCCGCATTGACGACAACAAGATCGAGTTGTTTTTGTTCTTGGCGACTAGTGCAGCAACCATTCCCACCGACAAACAAATTATCAGCACACATCACACTGTGGAAAAAATGCTGGACAACTCTTGCAGAAGCGATACAAGATTGTCGAGAACTACTGCGCTGTGATTGCAAGAAGGGATGCAGAGGACTAGCAAGAGCCTCAAGGCAGGACTTCAGTGCATTGCTCTTTGCTACTGTGGTGGACTGATTGCTCCTACCTAACGTGTGACTCACACGTTATTTCGCGAGGGGGTAATTCGTTTCTATTATAAACATATTGTCTAATCAGTTGTGTGCATGTTATAATTATCCGTTGGAACGGTTTTTCATTCAACTGATTTGCTTATTTTCCCTCCTTCCTTCCTTTCTTCCGTATAGTGATCACAGTCATTATTGACTATTCTATCACTGTGATTATTTTGAGCCAGTATCAACATCATGTTGGCATTGTACTTAACTTCAGTGTTGCCGTTGTTGCGCTTCATTTATCCGGACATTAAATTTTATTCGGGTGATGTTTATGTGCATGTGTAAGGCATAATATATTTGGCAACAGTAGATCACGTAATGATAAATAATATCCAGTAGTTAAATATGTTTCGTTTGTTGTCGTAATACGAGCGTTATAGTTAGAAGACAGTGTATAATTATAATTTTCTGTTTCAGATTTGTGACCAAGCATAAGAGTAAGTCATGTGACGTGCACTTGGAGAGGAAACTGTTTTACGACAGAAATTGTTTATGTCTGTGGAAAGCAAACATTTTATAATTTATGTATATATATATAAATTTATATATATATATAAATAAATATATATATATAAACATACATAACGCCCAGATACATGAAAACGTGACAGTTGTAGCTGGTGCTAAATACATTCCCCCAGATACGCGCACGCACAAAAAGGTCACCCGGATAAATGTAAGCGCGACACCGTCTTAAAACGTGAAACAGATTATAGTTATGACCATGTAATGTTTTTTATGTAGTGAACATGTTTTGAAAATTGTTGATATAAATTATGACCCACCATACAAAAATGAGACACTTCGCAAAAATAAATGTGTTGTTTAATTTCTTATCCACAAAGATCACATTCATAGACAAAAAACAATACCCCAATGTTTCCTATGTTCACAATATTTCCAGAGATACAGCAATTTTAATCTTGAAAATGCGAAATGTATGGTTTGGAGAAAAACTGCTTCAAAGTTTTTATTCTATATTTTGGCTATGGTTTTCTCACTGTCAAAACAAACACATTTAGGTAACGTCTATGCCATGTAATGACAAACAGTTGAAAGCTTAATCTATACCTGATGATTTCACGATAAAAAATCGGTGATGTAGTGTTTTGACTCATAGCTTGTGATGAACGTCAACGTCTCATTTTGGACTGATGGGTCACGATTGTTTGCAGCTTTCAGAGTGTATTCAAACTATTCTGGGTTGCTTTTTGACCTCGTGAATAAATTAAAAGCACGGTTTGTTTGTAGGACAAAACGCTCTCGCAACACGAAAAATTCGTGTTTTTGTTTTGGCGCTCCCGTGATAATATTATATACTTCACAATGTCATCAAATTGTTGTGCTGTTGTATGTACAAATCGTTTATCAAACGTGTGTACTGTTAGATTTTTTAGAATACCATTGATTGTGAAAAAGAGCGAAATGGATCACAGCTATCCATCGTATGCATTGGACGCCCAAAGGCAAAGGACATCAGAATTTGTAGTGACCACTTGTGGTTTTATTGAACAAGTCAAGGAATTAAATTTGTTGGGTTTAATTATAGATACACATCTAAACTGGAAAAAAACACTCTGATAAAATATCAAATGTTTGTTCTAAAAAAATTTGCATTTTAAACAAATTGAAACATGTGTTACCTCTTCATATTAAAATAATATTATATAATTATTCAGTAGTGCCACACATTAATTATTGCATCATGGCATGGGGCTTTCGATCAAATAGAATAATAAAACTTCCAAAAAGCCCTGAGAAATATCACCTTAAGTAATTACATTTCCCACACAGAACCACGTCACAAAAAACTCAACTTCTTAAAAGTAGATGACATCCTTAAATTACAACAATTAAAATTTTATTATAAATATTTACACAATGACTTACCAGTTTATTCACAAAACAGGTGAATAATGTTTAACTATGAGGTACATAATCATGATGCAAGAGTCAAGAATAAAATACTCACTTATAAAATTAAACATGAATTTGCAATGAAATGCGTTAGGCATAATTTGCCACTTTACTAAATAACTGTCCCGATGTAGTCAAAGAAAAGCTTAGTACACATAGTTCACAAGGATTTGCCAAGTATGTTAAACTTTATTTTTTACAAAATTATCAAGTAACATGCGCAAGGCAAAATTGCTATATATGTATGCAAAATTAAGAACCGACAACCATCTGTCAACTTTGTACAGTACAAAACAGTGCCTTAACAACAAACACAATAATCGTGTAAGGTGGCTCACGCTACACACATGCTCACATTCATATCGTTTGTTTCTGGAAGAATTTGATTTGGGTGATGTATTCATTAAGTTAATTTCTATCACAAAAGGTGGCTCCTCGATAGCGACTACCAGTCTTAGAGGAGTCTACTGGACCTACTTTTTGTTATTTACCATACATTACCCTGCTAAAAATGTACTACAGTTTATTATGGTAAACCATGATACATTCATGGTAAATCATGGTGAATTATAGTAAACCATAGTATATTGCATTTTACCATGCTTTCACCATAGTAAAATACGGTATTCACAGTAGTAAACCATGGTAAAACTTTATATTCATCATAGTAAAATGAAGTATTTACTATAGTAAACCACAGTATTTACTATGGTAATACAAAAAACACTGTAATTTACAATAGTGTTTATTATAAGGGTAAACTATAGTAATTTTAGCAGGGAATACCATAAGGTATATTTGTATTTTTT